>CM032771.1:778390-1378390 GCA_019155195.1 Avicennia marina | reverse complement strand
CAGGGATTAACGATCACATTGATGATAGAATTTACCACTATTTTTAGAAACACTAATTCCTAGTATTTTATTTGTGTCATGTACTGAAACATCTTAGTATGCTTTTTAGGAATCAATTTTTGGAATTTTCACTAGTTCTTCAGTGAGCAAAATGATCAAGCTGAGTGGCACTCTGATAAAATGATTCTAAATGCATGATACAGCTAAAATGTCTGAAAAAGAGGGTTGAAAAGACAATTCTATGCTTATTGATGAACGAAAATAACCTGTAAACATTCCTTAACCCAAACCTACAAATTAATCATCAATTTTATTGGGAAGAATTGTATTCTTGCCAGCAGTTTCCATAATACATGCTGGTATTATTTATATTCTGTGCCACTTTCTCAAGTCAAGTGTTAGTGTACATTAATGGAACAGACCTCTTCTGGATGCAGGACACAAGTTTTGTCTTATTGTTGTTACTCAAAAGATTGCATTTATGAAATATAGTATCTCTTAACCTGCCAGTCTCTTTCCAACATGTTCCTCTGGATTTTGTGCAATTGTGCCTCTGTGAAGTTCTCTCTTCAGACTTCTTACCCCTTTTTGTGTGACAGAGTTCTTGCTCAACTTCAAGGCAAAGCAGCATCATTACAGAAGATGATGCAAATCCTCCAAAAAGCTGTTCGGTTGAGTTGGCAGAGGAAGTAGGGAATGACAATGTTTCTGCCTGCAGTTTGTGTGTAGGAATAAATTTAAATGAAGGAAAAAAGGGTGAAATCTGCCAAGAGGCAAAGGTGGAAGAATTGCTGGACAAAAGATATGCAGAAAACTTAATTTTATTTTTTTCTGTATTCCCATCTGGTTACAAGTTTACCAAGGATATGTTGGTTTGGCAATGGATGGCTGAAGGGTGGGTAAAGTTGGAAAAAGGGGAAATAATGGAAGAAGTATGCACTGGGTGCTTTGATAAATTTTTGAACTTGGATTACATTGTTCCCTCTGGATATGATCATAATGTTGATCAAATGAAGTATGAAGTTGGTGATTGCGTGAATGCTTTCCTTCAGAAACAACTGTTAGAGCCTAAGTATCAAAAAGATTTGGACAGCAAACAGGCTGATGTGGCCAAAGTTGAGCACTTGTCCTTGGCTTTTAGGGAAATTGATCATATTAATTTTGAGATTCTCAAAATGAGCAGTCGCCTACAGTCACTGTTCATTCATGGTTGCTACGGTTCTAAAGTAAATCACCTACCATCTGATCTATTTTTGGATCTGAAGTCCTTAAAGGTCTTAAATTTGAGTCACAGTGACATTGTGGAATTACCAAGTTCTGTTGAATATTTAGAGGAACTGAGATATTTGGACATGTCTGAGACCCCCATCAGGTGGTTGCCTGAGTCCATACATTGCCTTAGCAATTTACAAACCTTAAAACTTGATGGTTGTTTAAACCTCTATGGATTGCCTAGATCTACAAATAAACTGATTAACCTGCACCATTTGGTTTTTGATGTGTGCCAATTGCAATCAATGCCTATAGGAATTGGAAATTTATCAAAGTTGCGCACCCTACTGGCATTTTTGGTTGGTGAGGATGATGGTTGTCGCATAGGAGAACTCAAGGACATGAACAAACTGAAGGGATCTCTTCGTTTGTTAAATCTTGAAAATGTCAGGTCTAAGGAGGAGGCTGAGATGGCTTCACTCTTTAAAAAGCTGGACCTTAAAAAGATCGAGTTGCAGTGGAGTGATCTTCAAGATGAGAAGAATCCAGATGAGGAGGAAGTCTTAAAGTCTCTTAAACCTCCTTCTGGCATCCAGGAATTGAAGATACTCTTTTACAGTGGTGGAGTACTTCCCTCTTGGATAAGTAATCCGTCATTCAGCGAGGTGGTCAGTGTAACACTCTATAGGTGCAGATACTGCAACAGCCTACCACCTCTGGGAGAATTGCCATCTCTAAAACTTCTCGATATTGTTGAAATCAATGAGGTTATAGAAATCAGCAGTTCCTTTTGCAGGAAGCAAATCAATCAGCATCACAAGGCATTTCCTAAGCTTGAGAAACTATCACTTGATTCGATGTCCAAACTAGAAATTTGGACAGGAATGGAGAGCGGTGACTTCCCCAGTCTCCGTCAACTTGTTATAAAATATTGTCCCAAATTTATTGGTCTTCCGTTGCTTTCACATTTGACCTCCCTTCTGCATATGGAGTTAAGTTGCTGTCCTGAGCTGTCGTGTTTGCCTGAGGGTGGGCTACCTCTCACACTTGAAACTTTCATGATTAAAGACTGTCCCAAACTAAAAGAGTGGTGCTATAATGGGAAGTGCGAAGATTGGTCCAAGGTCACTCGTGTGCCTGCCTTGTATCTCGACAATCAGAAGGTTTCTGTGTAATTGTAAAGTTGGCTTTTCGGTTGAATCTTCATCATTCAGGACATACAATCTAAATCTGTGGATGGTGTTGTTTAGCATATTAATGAGACAAAACTTGTTATTTCCTTCTTTTACTTGAATTTTTCGTTGCTGTTAACCCTTGACCTTTCTTGATATGTTTGTATGCTTTACTATTTGTTCGAAACAAAGAACATTATGGTTTTTCAGCACTTGGATCCATTTGGCCTTTTACTTGCTGGTCATACCTTTGTATAAGTATATTTATCGTTTTCATATTGTGACGATGGATCATGCAAGATTATCCATTAATGAAGAGGGTGTTGTGAATAACATGTAGCATGGGGAAATTAAATGCAATGTTTTTTTTTTCTTTATAAAATCATACATCGATGGAAGCATCCTTATCAGGTGGTGCTAGCAGGATAAAGTTTTTCAACTCTTCAAATTTATGTTACATCCATCTTTAATGTTTTTAGAACTATATATGCTAAAGAGAGCCAAGATGTCTGCAAGGGAGGTGAAATGCAGTGTGTCCAATCTGTGCAAGGAGGTTTCATTCCAAAAACTTGATAATGCATTTGGTATGAAATATATCATGGAAGTTGTCTCGAAGTTCCTCACACAACAGATGGCTGTTATAGGTAACAGATCCACTATTAGAGCAATATCTGATCAGCTTGGCTATTCATGGGATTCATTCGTGGAGATATGCCAGACGGGCAGCCTGGCAGTGGGGGCCTCTTCTGGATTCAGACGTCAAACTGGAGGCAATTGTTTTATGGGACCTGGCGCGGTGAACAAGTTGTTAAAAACATTGTGAGCAAGTTGATTGAACTCTGCCATTTGGTTCTTGGTGTCTGCAAATTGGATTCCATGCCTATAGGAATTGGAAAGTTGTCGAAGTTGCGCACTTTATGGGCATTTATGTTCGGTGAGGATGATGGCTGTCACATAGGACAGCTCAAGGACATGAACAAACTGAAAGGATCACTTATTGTATTGAATCTTGAAAATGTTATGTCTAAGGAGGAGGCTGAAGAGGCTTGCCTGTTTAAAAAGGACATGGAGTTGCAGTGGAGTCTTCTTCAGGATGAGAAGAATCCAAGATGAAGAGGAAATCTTGAAGTCTCTTCGACCCCCATGGGGCATCCTGGAATTGAAAATATTCTTTACAGTGGTGGAGTTCTTCCCTCTTGGATAAGTAATCCATCATTCAGAGAGATGGTCGGTATGGCTGTCTACAGGTGCAGATACTGCAGCAGCCTACCATCTCTTGGAGAATTGCCATCACCGAAACTTCTCAATACTGTTGAAATCAATCAGGTGATAGAAATCAACAGTTTGTTTTGTAGGAAGCAGATCAATCAGCGTCACGTGTTATTTCCTAAGCTTGAGAAATTGTCGTTTGATTCCATGTTCAAACTAAAAAAGTGAACAGGGATGGAGAAAGGTGACTTCCCACATCTACGTCGGCTCATTATCGAATATTGTCCCACATTTGTTGGCCTCACATTGCTTTCACATTTGAACTTGCTCCTGCACATGGAGATAAGTTACTGCCCCGAGAGCTCTCGTGTTTGACCCAAGGTGGACCACCTCCCACACTGGAATCCTTGATGATTGAATATTGTCCCAACCTGAAAGGGAGGTGCCGTGATGAAAAATGCAATGATTGGTCTAAGGTTGGTCGCGTGCCTGAGTTGTACATCGGCAATAAGAAGGTCTCCGCATAATTAGAAGTTGGTTTTTGCGTTGAATCTTTATCACGCAGAACGTACAAACTGAAGCTCTGTGGCTGGTGTTTTTTAGGCTACCATTAGATAGGGCAGAGCTTGTTGCTTCCTTATTTTTACATAGTTTGTCATTTGCCTACCATTACATAATTTGTCATTTGTTTAACCTTTCTTAATCAGTTTACATGATTTACTGTTTGTTTTGAAACAAAATACATTATGGTTTTTCAACATTTAGATCCATTTGACCTTTTACTTGGGAAAGCCGTTGGAGTTTAACTCGTTGGTTTGTTTGTAGTAGTTTATTTATTTCTTTGAAAACGTGACTGTGAATCTTGCAAGATTATCTATTAGTCAAAGGGGGTGTTCTGAATTGTATATAGCACAAGGGAAAATCAAATGCAACGTTATTTTCTCTTCATAAAATCATGCAAGGATGGAAGCAGCCCTTTCATGTGGTACTAGTATAATAAATCATCAAATTCTGCGCTTTCCCAAAATTATGCTACGTTGAAATATATGCTATAATGAAACCGGTGGCATGATGGAGTGAAATTCACTAGTTTCAAGGAAGCAATGTGGTGTGTTCCGTTAAAGCAGTGGTGAAGTGCCAAAAACAATCTATTCATCAGACTTCAACTCGTTTTATCTGAAATATATCATGCCTATGGATGCAGTGTTGTTTCTGTATTGAAGCTTCAACATTCTTGCTTTTTTGGCTCAAGATCGCTGTTGTAGTATCATAAATATGTAGAATTCCCGTTTCTCCGCCCATTAATTTCATGATAAGCAGTCCTTCCCCAAATTGTTCATGTTTTCTAAAATCTTCACGTATTCAGCCTCTCTAATTTTGGGGGTTATAAATATATTTTGGCACTTTTCTGCTCTCCAATTCTGAAATCTTGTTTGTGTGAAAAATTACAGATATGATGTGGGAATCCGATGAAGAAAGAAATCACGAGTGGGCTTTTCAGCTGAAATTTTCATATGATGAGACTGGCGACTTAGACATCATTTCCAATTGGTACACAGTGATGGGCTTCTCGTCCGTTGCAAGTCAAAAATGGTATATGGTTGAAGCCCACATGAAGCCCAAGCATCCATTCCGTCTCCGGATAAAATTCACGGATAAGGACGGCACAGACCGACTCCCTCAGGCTCTAATAATACAATCTTTTAACCAAACGACTCTGTTGGTAAAACTGCAGTGTTCAGCTCTCTCTCTCTACGGTCCACGCACACTCGCATACGTATATACAGTATAGATTCCTTGTGCACGATGCGTAGTTAACTTTATATCTATATTATCCATGAGATCAAAGGTATGAAAGTTCTCGCTTTTCTCTTTCCACTTTATTTCTTTCCTTCTTTATTTCTTTTACTTTTGTTGCATGTTGTTGCATTTATGGAAGTTCGATCTTTCAGGTAATTCGTCTACTTTGATTTGCTAAATGGGTAATTGATTTGTGCCGGTAAATGAATTCGTGACTTCATCTTTAGATTTATTGCCAGATTGTACGCTGCTGACTTCTGAATTAAGAGGCAGTTGAGTGCTTTTCTTGATTTCATAATAACCTCGTAAAATTAGTTACCTAGCCTTGCTTTTATTAATTCTCCATTCTTGTGTTTGTGGAAGTCAATTTGTGCTGCAAGTTTTGCTGGGCTTGAATTGTTGTTTTGTGTGTCCCTGGTTGATCTTTTTCTAGGATTGGGTATGAGCAAAATTAAGGGGATGATGGCCTTTTCTGTTTACCGCCTTTTCCGGTCACAAGTCGGCAATTGTGGATATGGAATATTAAGCTGCTGAATAGAGTAATCATTGATATTATGTTGGTTCTATACTAGCTGATGAATTAAGTAATCGTTGACATTATGTTGGTTCTATTTCTGGCCAATTTCGTTTACATGTGCATATTTATTACCTGTTGCAATCTATCTTACAGAAATTTAGGTATCAAGAAGAAATTAACTCTGAATTTTCATAAAATTGAATGCAGCAAGGAAGTAGCTAAGAAGAACTAAGATGTCAAGCGGCGGGGGCAGTCACTGGTGTTACAGTTGTAGGGAACTGGTGACTCTTCAAAGGCGAAATGCATTGTGTCCCAACTGTGAAGGAGGTTTCATTCAAGAGCGAGACAATGCAGTAGGCATGAATTCTCAAGAAGTTTCCCAAGGACCTAGGTTTATGGAAGCTGTCTCAAATTTTCTCAGACAACATAGGGCTGTTAGAGGCGACATATCAGCTATCGGAGGGATATCTGAGCAGCGTGGTAATTCATGGAATTCGTTCCTGGTTTTTAGTGGAGATATGCCGGACAGGCTGCCCGGCAATGGTGGCCTTGTAGAGTTTCTTAATGAAACTCTTGGATTTAGAAGTGAAAATGGAGGCGATTATTTTATTGGGCCTGGAGTGGAAGAATTTTTTGAGCATGTTACTCGTCATGTTCAGCTTGTCCCTCCCCCAGCTTCAAGATCTTCTATTGAAGCCTTACCGACAATCAAGGTTACGAAGAAACATGTTCGTGCTGAATCCACCTGTGCCATCTGTAAGGACAGATTTGAATTGGGTTCACAAGTAAGAAAGCTCCCATGCAAACATTTGTATCACTCAGATTGTATTGTTCCGTGGCTAGAACGACACAGTTCCTGTCCTGTTTGCCGTCAGCTGTTGACTAATAGCCAGAAAAGGACAAGTGACCCCAGTAATCAGAACTCAAGGGAACAGAACAGAAGCAGGACCAGGAGAGTGAGTAGCAGTAGAGAGGACAGAACTTCAGATAGGGGAACACGGAGGCGGTGGTCTCTGTTGTGGCCATTTGGTTCGTCTCATTCCAACAGAAGAAACGAAACAATCGAACCCGGTTTGGTTCCCTACCATCAAGACAACCAAGCAGAATACTACCATTGACCTTTTGATTATTGAGGTCTTTCAGTTTCAATCACTCATGCTGTTTCTGTTTCCTCTGTGATGATAATGTTTACCCTTTGTTTGAATAAACAAAAAATGTGCCACGGAGAATAAGTGTTATATTCCATGTTTTCTGCCGACTGAAAGATTGTATTTGTCATAAAGAGCTTTGCAGTGTGCATGTGCTCAATCTTCACCATTGTCAATTGTTCTTTGGTATGTATGTTTTGCTGTTAGATGTTCAGAAGCTCCTATATTCCAAGTTTTTATTCTGTTTTATTTTTTTTTCTAAATTGGCAATAGACATGACTTATCCCTGTGTTCCATGTAACATGCGGCTGACTGAAGTAACAAGGACCGGGAAAGAGGCTGTCCTGAAAAATTGAGTCAGCGGCCAAAGATTGACGAAATACTTTTTGGTAATCCGCCGAAGGGATCTGTGAGAGATGCTACCAACTTATGGAACTATTCTTCGCAGACGACTTTTAAAATGTCAAAAGCATGGCCTTTTTTGCCTAAAAACGATGCAAATTCTCAAGATTTCCTTAGACAATTCGTACGTTAGGGTGCCGCCCATTTCTGCAATCTCTTCGGAGCCTTAACTGACACTTATGGCAATCACTTGGGACTAGTTTATGATGGTGGATGTCACCGTGAAAGTCATATTGTACTGCTGGTTTCAGTTTTAGTTCTTGACACTGTAATGTGTGTGTTAACAAAGTGGGAGTCATTTAATTCTGTTGCCATCCCCCAGCAACCAGTGGACCCTCTGATGCAATAATTATTAGGATCAAGGTTTGTAGCTAATCCTGAGATTTGTGTTTATCATAAGTTGCACAATTTTGGTGGTTTCCAATGTCTGTATCTCTACCGTACCGAGCAAGCAAATACCAGAATGAACGCAGAGGGGAAGCGAAACCGATGTATGACATTAAATCATAATATCCGCAAGGATGGTATAATGGTACACAAGAACATGTACGAACTAAAATAGAAAGGACCTCCACGTCAATGATTCAAAATCTAAGGGCATTCAAAGGAAGGCAACACACCACACTTCTATGAGAAATAAATCTAAAACATCAGAGGATTCTCTAGTTCGTGAGCTCCGTGATGGCTGCAACGATGTCTCCCTTAGCATCCTCGAGAGTTTTGAGTGCCCTGGCTCTAGAAACCCTGGCTTGCGTCATCACCAACTCTATGTCCTTTGGTTCAACACCAGTCTCATCCACGTCTTCCTCATCCTCGGGTACGGTTGCTGCTTCTGTCTTTGGTGCAACATTACTGACATTAGGAGCCTTAAACTGCTCTGCAGCTTGAGTCCGCAATCTTTGCCTCACCAAAGATTACGTGTGTACCCGAATTTGGGCTCTTGAAAACATCTGGCTTCGAGACGAGAAACAGGATCTGCAACACCCATGTCATAGATTTCAATTATCAAAGTAAATTCATGTGATTCATTAAAAGCTGACATGACAGAAAAGCCGACGTTCTTGCTCTTTTTGACAGTAACTCGGCTGGCACGAGGGATGGGTTTCATTCCCAACTTCAGCATAGCCTTGCGACTCTTCTCACTTCTGCTGTGCTTTTGACTTGCCACTGGAATCTTCTTGTCCTGCAAAAAGAGCCAGGTACAATTTTTGTCATGATAACAGCAAGCAGAAATGCACGAATTCAATTAATTAATGTATGGAACACTCTACAACACAGAAGGCTTTAGTGCAGAAAGGAAACCATATACCTTCAGTCTCTTCTTCATCTTCTTCGTCATCATCTTCATCCTCAACCAATGGCTCCTCATGCTGCAAGTAATAACTGAATCAATAAGCAATCACATAATATGGTAGATTACTCCTCTTTTCTTTTCTTTTTAATCAACAAATAACACAGTTTTTTCTCTCAGCAGTAGCAATGGGTGCATAATCATATCCATTGGCTTGATCTGAATAACTTGAGAATTCCTGACTTGCCCTTCCTTTATATACCCCTCACCCTAAAATTTAGAAATTTGTAACGGGACATGCATAATATACAATAAATGTCAACATTCTCGAGTCTAATTTTTTTTTCTAAGTATTTTTATAGATAAATGTAAATGGTGAAGAAAAGGAACCAACCAGATGGCTGACCACTCCTAATGCATCAAAATGATTTTCTATAGGCTCTCTCGTCAATAAGTTCCAACAAACTTTTCATTCTGCGCTAGCCAAAAATTTAAACCATCAATCAGTCCAAAACTACTCAAATCAGGGACAGGTAATAATTCACAACTGGTATACTTGATTGGGAAAACTGAATACGGGAAATTATGCGTAATATTCAGCATTATATATAATTTTAGTGTTTAAAATTATACAAAAAAAATCCCCTCCCTATAAATACTAAAACGAATATTAATTAAGTGAATTGGTAGAAAAAAAGTTATGAAGATAAGAAATTATTTAAAAATAATAACACATCTTATTTTGGAATTATTTCTAAATTGTGCAGTATAATCGATCAAGTGTTAGGTAATATATATATATATATATATAGGCATTAAATGTTTAGTTTTAAAATTTGGAATATTATTCGATGCATTTATAACATATCCAAGAAATAATACCAAAATAAAAGAGAATGACTCTCATCAAAGGAAAAGCTCACAGGAATGACATCAGCACGGCAGATTTGAAGGGGAATGATTTTGGATGCTTGGCATCTCTGGTGCAATTGATTGGCGAAGCACAACGAGAAGACTGCGTCTTGAAAGAAGAAAAGGTACTTTACGGCCTCCATCACCGAATCTAGTAATTTTTTTTTTTAGTTATTTTCATATGCCCATTGACTTGTTTTGTTTGCTAAAATTTTAATCTATATTTTACCAATATATGTTTTGCTTTTTCTTCAAAAAGCAAATGGGATCGGTGCTAAAAATTGGTTCGTTTGCGGGTTTTAATCTGGTGATTTGGTATGGCTGGATTATGTATGGCTTTTGAAATACAGTTTTTTTTCCACCCTGAAACCCAAACTTTTAACGAGAGAGACACAAAATGGCATCAATATTACAATTTATTTTCTAATACCTAAACAAAATATTTGTAGCAAATATTATTATAGTAACCTTACAAAAAGACTCACTTGAAACGAACGCAGCAGTAAATGTAAAAACTATAAATTTATAAACTGAAAGACACACCCCTAAAAAATCCTTCCTACAATTTAATCTCACTTACCCGTTTTCAGAGTCGAATTTACTGAAGTAGAAACATAACATATTTGATAATTCTTTGTGCAACTTTTCAAAAGATTTCTGAACTTGGTCTATGTCTTATACCAATGTTTTATTCCCTATTTATAGTTTCTGAATTTATCTATACTCTACTGTATTATTAAAATTTTGAGTTAATTTTAGTTACACTATGTAAATTTATACCATCACCTTTACAATAGACTATACTATTAAGTGCAAGGATTTATATTAACAGCTCTAAGTTTTCAATGTTAAAATCTAAATTATCCTTAGTTTCTTTATGTTTCACTATTCTCTTTTTAATTTAGCTTTTAGCTTTTTAATCTTTTTCCCTCAATAAAAAATATTTTTTTCTTCTTGTTTACTCTCACTCTTAATTTCTTTTTCCTCTCTTCTTTTTTTTTATAATTTTTTATACACATTTTCAATTTACAAATAATTTTATTTTTATCATTAGAATTCTTAAAACTATAACACTTTTACACTTTATTATAATAATAATAAGGCTAATTATTTTTTAGATAAATATATAGATTGTGTAATCTTTACTAGTGATAATTATTAACGTGGTAAGTTTTGCTACAAATCTGACTATTATTCTAAAATATAGAATTTTGACAAGATACACCACAAAACTCAATATTCCTTAAAATTTTAACAAATTAGAATTATTGCAACTTAGAATATATTTTATCGACCCATAATTTAAATTATAATTACTTTTTTCACAAAGTTATAATGGCTATGTCTGTTTTCATTTTTCAACTAAAAAACATACACTGCAATGATTATATTTTTTAAATTTTATTTCTATCTCTTTTGTTTTTATACACTTTGCGAAAAAAAATACATGTAAAAATATATACTAAAAATCAAAACAAATATAACAAATATATATATATTATCAAATATTTTTTATTGACTCGTTGTCACTTTCCATGACACCACGCTTTTCGTTTTCATTCTTACTATATACATTTTAATAATACAATTTTTATTTGTTTTTACCATTTTCCAACGAAAACGCCACTTGTTTCTCTTATTTTGTTTTTTCTAGGTAACGCGTACTCCCAACCTTAACATACCATTTTAAAAGGGCTAACTTCTTATTTTCATAGTCATTAATATCAATCAACCTGACCTGAGGCAAGTAAGGGTGTCCATTTTTCGTAAGATTGAATAAAATATCTTGCTTAGTAGGAGTAGGAGGAGGAGAAATAATAATAATAATGAAAGGATATTTTGGTTAAAGGAACTTTCAAGATATGCAAACGGCGGTGTCCCAACTTCCTCTCCAGCTGTCTGTTGCACCTCCACTTGGATTATTACATTATCCTAATCGCCGATCAACCATTGATTGACCTAATTATTATATTATAATTTAATTAAAAGAGTCCCGATCACTTCTTTTCCAGCGTCCGTCGGATATTCTTGATCTCTACGGGATCCACGTGTCAGCATCACACCAGAACGTCGACGTGGACACACGCCAGCAGGTTAAATAATTGGAACGTGACAGTTCATGCAGTTTGGACAAACCAGCAAAATCACTGATTCAGTTTGGCACCCTTGTCGCCGAGAGTATAGCTATTGAATATGGCTAGACAAAAAATAAAAGAGTGTCACTGGCAGGCAAAAGGCGAGTCACGTGAGGGGTTAATCTTGCCACTTTTATCTTGGAAATTGTACCTTTCATATCCTCGTGGATTAACCCACTTAAAACTTTCACACTTGATAGAAATAAATAAGGCAAGAGTGGACCACATTTCTTGATTCCATGCTCCGAAAGAAACTAAAAAACTTGAACTTTGACCACTTCTATTGCCCGAATAATACAGTAAATTAATGCATCTCATGACTTTGGGCAAAAATATAAATGAGACAAGAATTTTCGCACATTTTAAACCCAAAAGGCTCTCAATCACTTTATAATGTTTTACATATTGTTGGGCTTATAATAAGCTACGTAATAAGCCCAACTAGCTTTGTTTCTTTGTGCTTAGGCTTGTGCTATTTTTCTAAAGTAATTGTTTTTGACCCCTACATATGTCACTTAAATGTTCAAAAATCTCTTAGTCAACAGTGCCCGAACATTCAAAAATGTTCTGCAATGTCCAAAATGTTTCTTATCAACATCACGATTTAATTGTTGTTTTCAAACATTTCTATTTTCAGTTGTATAAATTACGGATTTCTGGTAGAGACAGAAATATGTTGGAAATCTTCATCTCCTTCTTCACCAAAAAATCTTTCTTCCTTCTATTTTCTTTGTAATTCTTCCCTGCTAGTGAGTTATACGATTTGTTAATTTTTGGGTCATCTTTTCTGGCATGTTTGTTACTAGGAAAATATTTCGCACTTGCAAAAAAATTACTAAGCACAACGTTAATTTTGACATGACACAAGCCACTCTCGGTACCCTTTTCCAATGATTTTGTGCTTGTTTCCTAACAATCATTGAAGTAATTTGAAGTAAATTGTATTGTGTTCATCAAAAAAATTTGGAGGAAGAAAAACTTACTAGTTCTTCAATATATAGACTTTATCTTATTTTGGGGTTGAGTTTCTAAAAATTTGCTAGTCTTCTAAGGCTAAATTTTTAGATTGCCGAATCATCCCTTTCCCTTTCTTCACTTCTTTTCCTTCTTTGCACTCCCATTGTCCTCTTTTCTATGGTAGAAAAGTGGCGTTGGTCATCATAATGGCCTATGGTTCTTCAATTGTTCAAGTCTTTCCACCGTTAGTTTAAGCCACGATTTTCAATGTTAACACAACAGAATTTGGCAGAGAGCCCATGCCACCTCAACGGCGCTAGCAACATCTTCAGCACCATGTTGATTATGTCCTGTGTGACAATCAAAAATGCCAAATTCATAGCCGTAAGCCTTCGAAATCCTGTCACCTCTTTGAAGATTGTAGATTTTCAAGTAATGGTTGTTGGGATGTTTCGGGGATTCTGGATACCACTTTTCTTGATAAGCACTCTTGTCAGATTTCTATCCATCTCAAGGTGGGTTTTTTTCAACACTTAGTCGTACTTTTCATATTAATTTAAAATTGAGTCCCATCTAGAGCGAGGCTAAATTTTATGTCCTTATTCATTTGTTTTAAGTTGCTGAATTGATATTTTTGAGATCCGACATCTCAAAATTTGATAATATTTTAATAACAGAATTGAGGCCATTTTCAAGAAACCCAATTCACGTAAGTGGCCTAATTTTATTCAAAAAATTCAGGCCATTTTTGTTTATTTATTTTGCGGAAATGGGTGTGGGAAATGATAATTAAATAATGCTTATATTCCCTTAGTCGCTCAACTTTTGAGCTGTAGAGCAATGTGTCATCAGCATCTCTACTTCAGCATGCTACATAATACTTCAAAAAGAAACACAGACTAATATAACATGGTTGATAAGTCACATCCAAAAACGATTTATGAAGGAATGAATTGAGCACGTACACTAAACTGTCAATTCCCAAGGCGGCTTGTTTTTCTCTGTGCAACACACAAATGCCTACAAATCTCTATAAACTCCTTGGTTAGAAACCTTACACAAACACCTTCGTAAACTGATAACTTTTAGACAAGACAAGGAACCTTACACAAACACCTTTGTAAACTGAGAACTTTTAGATAAGGGAGAAACTAAGAAAAGGGAGTAGAAGGTGATTTTCTCTTGTTTTGTAGGGTGCACATGAATTTTGGAAAATTTTTTGATGTTATATGATTTGAAATTTTTTAAAATCTATTTATTTTCCAAGAAATACAATCTCACATTAGATAAAATTCTTATTTTCATATATAGCATTGGGCACACATGGATGGAATGAACTCTAGAGTTTCTTCCATAAATTGTTAATTAATTCAAATTTATTTCATATTTAATTATTAATTATATTTATAATTAAATCCAATCAATGCATACATGATCTTTTGAAGGCAAAATAAAACATCAATTTTATCTGATTTTTCAATTACCAAAGCTGAAATGTTGACATTATTTAATAATAGGATTTCTCAAATGGGAATAATTGAACATTCTGCAAACTCCAACACGACCCTTTATTGTTCATTCACCGTCCAAGTTCAAGATTATAATTGATTATAAAATATTTAAGAATTTATAAACTCTTTAAAAATAAAATAAATTAACTTTTCACAGCTTATTTTTAAATAATTTATAAAAAATAACATAAATATTTTTTATTATATTATATTAATAATATTTAATTTATTTTTATCATTATTTCATAAAAAAATTATAATTAATTATAATTATAAATTTTAATAAAATTTTATAAAATTTTTTATCCAAATAATTTATGAAATTATTTTAAAAATAAGATAACTAGACAAACATATCTTCCAAACTACAAGCCATTTAAAATAGACTTAGCCAAACACCCTCTGAGTCACATCGTCTATTTTCAATAATATTTTTCCTAATATTTGTTGGCCGCGTATAGCTTTTAGAACTGAAACCATGGAACTTTAAGCGCGGGATCCGAAAGAACGAGTAATTAAAAATCTATACAAGCTTCCTTCAAAGCTCAAATATAGATTTATCCCTAAATTTCATAAAAGCAGCAATTAATTAAAGAATCCAAAAAAAAAAAAAAGTACCCAAAGGAACAGCTGAACCAAAAACAATGCATATAAATTAGGCACTCAATCCCCGACCCACTTAAAAAATAATAAAATCCCACCAAATAAATGCAATTCAAATCAACCATTGCAATCTTCTGTTGCTCGAGGTGGGTCGCCAACAATTCTTCCTGTGGCTGAGTCATGATTGATTTTGGGAGATAAAACGAGAGAAACTCGAGAGAGACAGAGAGAGAGTTGCAGTCACGAGGGAGGGAGAGTACAAAACCCTAGCGGTAGAAACGAAAAGAAACCAACGTGAATTTAAAGATCGCAAGTCACCGTAAAAGTGGTGGCGTTGTTGGAAGAAAGGCTAAGAATCTGTTTGATTTTATATTTTAGTAAGTATTTATAATTATTTTTATTTTAAAAATTATATAAAAATAAAAAAAATTAAAATATAATAATTAAATGTGTATTTTTAAAATTTATAATTAAAAAATAAATTTAGCCTAAGTTTCAAATTCAAATTATCCTCTATTCACATACAAGAACATATAAAATATTTAAATTCTAATCATTACACTTACTCATAATTATATTAATATTTATATGTATATATACTCGCATTTATATATATATATATATATATTTTAAAATCTAATTATTATTTTTATATAATACCACACCATTCATTCATTATTATAAATTTTATATATTTAATTATACAAATTCAAAATTTTTACCCATAGACTTTATTTAACCAAAAATAAATTTTTCCGCCCACTAAATCTCCATTATTTTGATCCCCATCAGAAACTCAAACCAAACAAAGCTTCAATAGATATGGAGGGCATGTGTTTGTGCATTATATCTAGGAAATTACATATCGTAGATCTGTACCAAGTGTTTTACATGATAACAGATGTCATTATTTTAGCACATGCTAAGATGAAATTAGTAATTCTTTTTATTAAAAAAAAGTGACAGAGGTTATCACGCAAATTATTTATTACAAATAAATCGAGTATATTATCTCATGTACCAGTGGTTAGCCATTCAATTGCCCCGTCTCATGGAGTTTTGATACTACTGGACAATCTGCATTTTTTTTGGGTTCAATATATCAATTTATTCAACACATTCCAAATATATGAATTAGTACAGTTTTCAAAACTAACAAACCTCCTGAAATTGCATAATTTTCCATATTTTGATTTTTTGGATGATATTTTAGACACATATCTTAGTTGACATAGATATCAATTTTTTTTTTCATAATTTAAATGGGATTTAATTATTCGTTTGGTTGGTGTTTTTGAATTAAATGTAACCTTTTCCATTTGGAACCTCTTTTTGAATGATTCTATAGTTTCATTTGAAAACCCAGTTCTTGGATGTTATTATTTTTTGAGTTTAATGCTTTGTGCAAATCTCAAGTAATAATAATATGCCATCAAGAGAACAAATAGTTCTGTTTGTTTATAAATCAAAAATAAATTTTATTTATAAAAAAAATGATACATACATTCTTGGACAACCCGTTTAACAAGTTCACTGCAATAGAAGCAAGGAAACATGGGACGAAAATCATTCTAGTCTTACATCAATAATTATGCAAAAATGAGAATTTAGGTCAGCACTGTATGAAATCCAATAAAAAAGACTCTCATTACACAACGAAAAGAAGATAAAAATCTTAATTAACACAGAGAGAACTATTATTAGTATTCTCCTAATTATATTTGTAAGAAAAAAAAAAACAAATATAATTTTGTATAATTCCATTCCTATCCACTTAAAGTTATAAAGGGCATTGGAGACGAGGAAAATATTCCAAAATGATAAAAGAATGGGAGGTGGCAAGTGGGATAGACCCTTTTCAAGATTCCTCCATATTTTTATACAAAGGTGGTTTCCATAGTGATATATTTAACATTGACATTGATTTAGTGTGAAAAACTATTATTTGAAATACACATTTTTGTTGCCATTGATCGATTTCTTTCTGTTGTTATATATATTGACCTTTTGTTCAATTATATGTGTAGATTTTGGTATCTAGTTAAGGATACATGGAAAGTATTTCATGTAAACATGAACTTATAAAATATACATTGCAAATATTATTTTTTTTGTTTACAAAATGATGTGGTAAACGTGTTAAGATTATAACCAGCAACACTAAACAACCTTCTTATAATATTTACAATATTTTTTTTGGTGGTGATTGGCGAATAGAATTTCTCAATATTAATTTAAACTGTATTATTGTTTGTATTTTTTGATGTAGTTAGTTATGGAGGCATCTATGCAAGTCAATGTAATTTTCAATTAGGTTTTTTTTTTCTTTAAAATTATATAAAAAAACCTCTCTTTTAAGTTTGTAATATTTACATTTGTCTAAATTTGAATATGTATTTCAAAATTTATAATTATTGTGTGTTTTAAATCACAAGTTTGTGCAAGTGTTTATAACCTCGTGTTTGCATAAGTAGTGTATGTATTTGACAATTATGTACAAGGTCATATATAAATACAATATAACTTAAAAGAAAATATTTTATTTTTTGAACATGTTATAATGCTTAAATTTATGTAGAATGTTGATATTTTAATAATGTTTGCATTTGTCACATAATGAAGATTTTTGTAATTTCAAAGTTAAGGCAGTTATAACTAATAATTGCATTAACTAATACGAGATATTAGCTTATTATTTTTATTATTTGTGGATAATAAAGAGATGTTAATGATTATCTTGAAATGAATGTGGTTGGACCTTTCCATTTAATTGACTTTTCCACTTTTTATCTACTTGTACAAACGTATTAATAAAAAAATAAAAGTGATAACAAATCCACTTTGAATCAATACTTTACTATTGTTGCAGGAAAAGCATATGAAGCACAATAATATGAAAATAAAATATATTCACGTAATAACCATTCATTACTCGTACCTATATTACATTATTATTATCTTCAATAAAGAATTTTGATTTTATAAAATGAAGTTGCACAATTACTCTTAAATTTTTCTTTCAATCACTTTGCCTCACTCTTTCGTATATAATTTACAATTTATATTTATAAAAACTCTCAAATTTTGTCATTTTTAAATTTTCTTGATATTTTATTATTTTATCATTTTAAATATTTTTTTAAAAATGTAAAATCACATAATTTTCTTTTGTTAATTTTTTCTGTTTTCTTTCAATTTTTATTTGTGTTTACTCTCAAAAAATTTTTTTTAATTCTTTTGATATATTTATTTTATTATTTTAAATATTCTTTATAATTTTTAATATTAAATAATTTTATTTTTATTAATTAAAATATAATAATTTTATAATTTACTAATATATTCCCACACACATAAGTGTGCAAATATTGCAAGTTTTAGTATAATGTCACCACCATAGGCCAATCTTTAACACATCTAATTATTCTCATGCATTAAGATAATTAATTGATCATTGACATTTTTTCAACAATCATTTATTATCTATTAACTTTGGAAATTATTATTTTTTGTTAATTAAATTACTTCTTAAGCATAGTTACGTTATTCTTAAATTTTAATGTGTATTTTTAATTATTTTTATTTTAAAATTTATGTAAAAATAAGAAAGAAAAAAAAATTAAAAAAATAAAATGATTGGATGTATATCCTGGATAGTCAAATTAGGGAACAAGTTTTTCAAAATAAATGTAACTCAGAATGTGAATGGACAATTTTCTTTTTCATTAACGACTTAACCTAAGCTGCCATATTAATTTACATATACATTTATACACACAATCATTAACATTGGAATCACACTTCGATTTTTCAAACATCGGCGTTTAAAATACTAGTTATATGTGTAATAAAAGATATTTTATGAATTATTTGAATAAAAATATATATTTTTATGTTATGGGTATAAATTAAATAGATTGACAGGACCTTAAAGAAAACCAAAGATCTAGAATCTAAATTATTAAAAATAAAGTTAAAATAATTATCTTTTAATGAAGGATATCCAATAAATAGTCTATTTTATTTATATATTTATCATTGTTTTTGTCGTTGTGATTGTTATAATTATCATTATTATTTATAGTGGACCATAGAGAAAAGTGATTATAATTGAATTTATTAAAAAATTATTTTATAAAATATACTCAAGGGCCAAATAGGGATTTCCTGCACTCTAAATAAAATAATATAGATATTAATATTCTCTTATATCCTTATTTTCATTTATTTCTTATTTTAAAACTTGTATTATCTGTTTTTTCTCTAAACTTTTATACCCTTTTCAATATCTTTTGATTTGTTTTTTGTTTTTCATATCTTGATTTCTTTTATACTTTTTTATTTTGTTATTTCTATTATTAAATATATAATAACTTTATAATATATGAGAATTAATAAAAATATATAATTTATAATTTTGTCACTCATATGTAAAATGTGCAATTTTTACTGAATTAAATACAAAATATAAAATTATATAAATAACTAAACCTGTTATTAACAACTCGGTATCTATTAATATACAATAATAAAAAAAAAAAACGGTGAAAATAGGTTTTTATTTCGGTAAAAACTTACTGCTGTTAAAATCTTTTCTTTATTGCATTGTGTTCGCTTCCTTACCAAAATAAAACATGGCGACACTTGTCTCTGTATCACTAAAGCACTCTGAAAGAAACAGTTGATCCACTGAAGTTAAGCCATTATCTTCCACCTCCAAACTTGAAACCTAAATTTTTAAAAAATATGTTATTCCATTACTCCATCCCCTAGCCATTCTCCCAAATATCCCATCTTTTCTGTCCAGATAGAATCACGAAGAGGAAAGGTAAAGGGCGAAAAATTTTAAGGTGGCCATGGAATCTCTTTCACCAAAATGAAGCCTAGCTGAAGAATCCGGAAGGAAACCCACATTGCTGAAATTTCTGCAAATGGGGAAGGCAGAGGAGGTGCAACATTTGCCGAGTACAGCAGTTGATGCTCCGGGTACAACCCCTAGTGAAGGGAGCCGTAATGGGTGTTGCTTGACTTGCAGTAGGGTTAAGAAGTTGGTGACATTCAAATGTGTTCTTGTTTTAGTCCTTGGTGTTGCAGTGCTGTTGTCTGCTATTTTTTGGCTGCCATTCGTTCATTTTGGAGATCCTAAAGATCAGGATCTGGAATATGCAGGTAGATTGGCTTGGGAATGTTATTCTCATTTAAAATGGTGTTTTCATGTTTTGGACTAATTATTATTAGCACTACGTGGTATATGCGGATCTGCTTGTATGTTATAGGGTACTGTAGTTAATCATTTTTGTTCTTTTGGAAATTTTGGGATTACTGAGTTGGGACTTTTAATGATTTGTGGTTTTGGGTTCTTTTTGTTCCTTTATGGGTGGTGAATTTTTCTGTTTATTTTTATTTTTATTTTATTTTTATAGCTGTGCGGGTGGAATTGGATTTTAAGGGTGATTAATGATTTGTCCCTTCTTGATATGCATTTTTGTGTCAAGGAGAAAACTTTCCCTTTAGAAAGAGGATTTCTTATCAAGATTCTGGTTTAAATTAAACTCAGTTGTGCTTATTGACGTTGAATCACCATATTGTGATGGCCTATAACTTATTTTCACTTCTCACTCTTTTGGGCTCTTTGATTTTTCTGTTTTTCTCGTTATATGTTGGATTTTTCCTCTGCTAACTGCTGGGTGACGCAACATTGCATTGCTCTTTTTGGGGCTAAAATCTACCCTTGAAATGGCAGTTTTCCAAGTCTCATCTAGTTTGTACTTACGGATATTGATATTGTAAATGACAAATTTGAAATTTTATATCGGCTTATGATATGAATTGTGTAATTGAATTTTAGATTCTGTTAGCTCCCTGTATTCTTGCATGCATATATTATATTTTATATTTTTATTGTTGGCTAACAGACATTGGTGAATTGATCTGTAGTTTACTTGTAGATCAAAATTGCTAGAATTAACTTAATAACCAACTCCATGTCCCGAGGTTTTTGCCCATTCAAAAAATTTGAGGGGACTTAAAGGACCTCTGGTTGTATAATAGGAGTCAGCACAGCATTCTATTCCACAATAGCTCCATGAATTTGAGGGGACTTAAACTAGCATGAAGTGGTTAAGGGCTTAGGATATCAGTTTGGTCATTCTATTTACAAGTTAATTTGAAAATGAAAGTCAAAAAGACTGGACGTGAGGAGGTGCTAAAGAGGTGTGGCTTAACTAAATAGATGGGTTACAACATTTAGAGAACGTATATGTGGATTTCTATGTTGTTGGTAGATATAAATTCTATTCTTTCAAGATGAGTATTTTCTTATTTCTTGTACAATACTTCTGTGTTTTTTAATTCTCCAGGTCATGGTATAGTGGCAAGTTTTATGCTGAGCAAGCCAGCTTCTTTTCTCGAAAACTATAGCTCCCGACTTGAGGATGATATTTTTGATGAGATGAGCTTCTCCTCCGCTAAAGTACTCCTGGCAGCTCTTGTTCTCATTGTTTTTAACTTTATTGCTCTCTTGTTCTTCTCTTCTGCAGTAGGAAATTATAAAATGGTGTAGTTCGGTTGGTTATGTCCTCAATTATTTCAAATGTAAGTTTTTAGACTTGAATGTGGTGCTCCAATAAATAGATGAACATAGCAAAACCTGCTAACAAATGTATTATTGTTTTCTTGGGTCAGAACCCTTTGCATGAATTGTGATTATAACTTGATTCAGTTTCCTTTTTGCAACAGGTAGAAATATTATCTTTAGAATCATCAGCTGGATCGAACATAACAAAGGTTGTGTTCGCAGTTCAATCTGATGTTACAACACAAAGTTTAATCAGAGACTCTTTTGTGTCTCTAATTACACATCAAACATCTCTTCAGCTCACTGGTTCCTTGTTTGGGGATCCTTTTTCTTTTGATGTGCTTAAATTCAGAGGAGGAATTACTGTCATTCCTGACCAGGAGGCTTTCCTTATACAAAGTGTTCAGATCATTTTCAACTTCACCTTGAACTTCTCCATTGATCAGATAATAAACAATTTTGATGAACTAACAAGCCAATTGAAAATGGGCTTACATTTGGTTTCATATGAGGTATGAGGATAATGTATTCCTTTTCTTGTTTTAATTATAGTGTGATATCCTTATTATTGATTTGTGAAGGATGTTATTCTTTTTCTTGCTCATCTTCTGTTTATCATAGACACGGTCACTGGATGAAGAAATCTGAGATATTTTGCTGGGTACTAATCTTATAAAGAAGCTAAAATTCTTCTTTTGCTTCCTTTTCTTAAAAGCAGAATTTATATATTACGTTGAATAATCCAAAGGGTTCAACAGTAGATCCACCCACAACAGTTCAGTCACAAGTTCTATTGGCGGTGGGTATAAATCCCTCAAAGTCAAGGTTAAAGCGCTTGGCTCAAACTATTTCTGGTTCACACAGTAAAAATCTTGGTCTGAATAACCATGAATTCGGACGGGTTAAGCAAGTTAGTCTTTCATCTGTATTGCAACACTCACTTGGCAATGATGGAAGTAGTCCATCGCCTTCACTGTCTCCTTCTCCATCTTCTATGTCAATATCCCACCAGCATCATCATCATCAGGAGGCCCCTGTTTCTCCTAGTGTTTCACCTTCACCATCAATTGGCAGTGGTGGATCTGCAACTGGGATAGGATCACCAATGTCTACACCTGTGCCTGCACCAGCACCTGAGAAGAATAAAGCAGGGGAGCCTCCTGCTTGTCATTTTGGTTACAATAATAGGTTTCCTTGGAAGCACAGAAAGCGTTTTCCTATGGCACCTTCTGCGCCACCAGTTTATGCACCACATGCTGCTGCATCACAGTCGAATCAAGCAGATCATGTGACACCCAGAATGTCTCCAGCTCCTGTAGAAAGTCCGACGGCTAATGTAGCTTATATTCATCATCAGCCCCCATCACACGGTGAATACCATGCAAGGCCTCCAGATGTGATGCCTATAGTTTCGCCCTGGCCATCTCCATGTGAGTGTAAATACTTTATTTTCAAAATTTTATAAGCTGGCCCACTGTGCTTGTCTTCCTTTTCCTTAAAGCATCATCATATCCATCGAAAAAGATCTTTCCCTGTTATTTGCTTGATCTCACATGGGGTTAGTCATGGATCACACACAGTGACACATTGCCTCTCTCTTTGGAATAAGTTGTAGACCATTTTTGATCCTGTGTCGTGCATTTTAATGTAGTCAAGATATCTGGCATGTGGTGAAATTATTTTTCATAAGCACGTTGATTCTGTCCGTTGTCTTGCTCCTTTTTAAGTACATTGATTACATTTTGATTGAATATATTCCTATACAGCTTCTGCTGGAATTATTTCCTATCACATATGGACTTTGCCTCTGTTTATATTACTTGGACTGTGTTTATAGAAGCAGAAAATGGGAAGAACCAATTTGGTTAACGCAGTACTGCCAGAGACTTACAAAACTGTTTCTACAAGGCACCTCCATCTGTCGAGCAATATAAACTGGAGTTTTGCCGGTGTAAGCATTGCCAAAATGGCATGTTTCACTCCGAATATAACAGACGCATCGTCTTGTGCTTGTAAATATCTGATCAAAAGCTGGGTCGCTAAATGTAGGAAGGTCAAAGTCACACAGGTGACGGGCCTATCATGGCGTGCACAGCCACTAAGTTATGTATTATATTTCTTTTACATGAAGTTGAGGACAAATTGACAAATGTAAGCACACCACTTTTTTGTTTCTAACATCTCGTGGGCTTATGAGCCAAGAGTTCTCACCATCAATGATACTGTTTTTCATCAGTCACATGCTACATGTGATGCAACGGGTTGTGATGGGCACTCTGTTATGAGTAACGAGTGTCCCACGCATGTGAATCAGAGAGTTGGACTGGAGAGCTCTTGAACCTTGTTGTTATGGTTGGTTGTGCTACAAGATTGTCGGTGAACACGTGAAATACTTGGATTGGCTAATCATTATTGCAATTAATTCAGATTTAACTGTATGTGTGTATATGTGCACTAAAAGACATTCTAATGAAAAGGACATCAAACAATCAAGAACAAGTCGACACTGGCGAAGTCTCCAAAATGACCCTTGGGCTGTACCAAAGGATATTTCATGTGTTTTGGTTTTGACATGACAAGATATCTTGCCTTGTTGGGCATTCTAGGCCTGCCATAGTTACCATCTCAGCTCCAAAAGGCACAGACTTATTAGGATGGTAGGGACTGCAGAGTTACTATCATCTTTTCCATTTTTGTATTCGTAGTGCAACAATATCCAATGTCCAAGGGGGTGTGACAGATACAACTTGGACCATTCTCATGTATCATCACGTTTATGGCCTAACAAGGAAGGGAAAAAAAAAGGTCAAATTTGAATACAAATTCTCAAGTTTGGGACCACAAAAATCTTGATTTTCTCCTTGAATATTAACTATCTAAATTTAAAAATATTTTACCAGGAAAATGGGTTTATTCCGCAATCATTTACATGGACAAATAACTCACTATATAAGATGAGTTTTTTTCCCATTCATTAGTAGTATAAAGTGCTACTATTGCTTATTTTTTGCATGCAACATGCTAACTTTCATGCAATTCACAAATTGCCATAGAACCCAGATACAGGCCCGTAGGCCCCGAACCCATTCAAGAACTCGAATTTAACAAATGGAAACTCTGAATGTGTTTTACGGAAAGAAAAAGAGAGAGGGAGAGAGAAAAAAAAATCTTGTGAATTCGGTGTGTCAGATTAGCCCATCCACTTGTTCCTATTATCCAGTGATTACAAGAACCAACGGCGCTGAGGAGGTGCATTCAGTTCAGTTGCTCTTCTGTATCCAGTATCCTCACGTGGCAAAATATCTCACTCTTTCTCTGTCACGACCCAATAAAAATATCTCTTGAATAAGTTAAATGACTAATATAATACAAATATTGCCAGTTGTTTTCTACATTTGAAGACAAAAAAAACCCATCTTCTGATTCCTCTTCCACTCAATAAAAATCAGATGCGTATTCTTTTGGCTAAGAAAAGGTGCAGTTTGAATACTATTCGGGCAAATTAGCTTGTTTGACTGTATTTCGATTGTTTTGTTTGGTGTTATTAGTCATCTATCTGCTTCAATTCAGACGGGTGATTATGTGCGTTTGCCTTGCAATTTGATTAGAAATTTGGTGTATTGCTTGTTCGTGATATGTTTTTCTGGGTTCTTTTCGAAGACTTCTCCTGTGATTATGTGCATTTTCCTTGCAATTTAATTGGAATTCGTGGAATTCTGTTTACGTTTCAAGATACCAAGAACATGTTTTTCTTTATGGGTTTTGTTTGTCTTTCTGTCATCAAGATTATGCATATACTATTTGATATAAAGATTAACTTATTTGTATTAAAATTGGCTCTCTGTTTGTTCTGTTGAATTGATTCTATGCTGCTATCCTAGAAATGGATTTGTACGTCTTTCAGTTTAGTGTGATAATGCTCACTTTTGGACCTATTTAATGTTTTGTGTGCTTGGAATCAATGAGATCCGATATTGTTATGAATTCAATTACAATTTCAAAGCCATGCTTTTAACTATGTACTTTTTCAGGCAGACACGCTATTTGAGGTTGAAAGCTTAACTGCTACTGTGGATTTTTCTGTCTTACAGATCCTGAGTAATCCAATTCGTGTTCTGCACCAGTTCAATTCTCTGTAAAAGATGGTGAACCTGGGATTGTTTTCTGGAAGCAAGACATATAATTCAGTGATTTTGTGCTTCAAAATACCTTATTATACTCAATGGGGGCAGCACATACTGGTATGTGGTTCAGAACCTGTTCTTGGCTCATGGAATGTGAAGAAAGGTCTTTTGTTGAGGCCTTCTCACCAAGGAGATGAACTGATATGGTCTGGCAATCAGGCAGTCCCAGGTGGGTTTAACTGTGAGTACAGTTACTATGTGGTGGATGATGATAAAAATGTGTTAAGATGGGAGGTTGGGAAGAAAAGAAAATTGTTATTACCTAATGGTGTTCAGAATGGGCAGTTGGTGGAGCTTCATGATCTTTGGCAGGTGCTTTATTTTTCCATTTTCCCTCTCACAACATGTATTCATATTCACGTGCTTGTAGCAATCTTTACTTATTGCTTTCACCTTTGTTATTGCTTAACATATCTTGAGATTTGTTGAAAATTAGTGCAGATTGGCTCAGATGACCTACCTTTCAGAAGTGCATTTAAAAATGTCATATTTCGAAGAAGCTGGGATATACAAGTTGAAAAACCCTCTGAATCAGTTCAGGGTCTGTTGGTCAATGAAGGTAATTTTACTTCTCTTAAGGTTATAACCATTTGTCTTTGGCTATGATCATTTGAAACTTAGAGTTTGCACTTGAGAAGTTTATTTTACTCTTAAAATGTGAACATGGTAAACAGATTCTGTCATTGTGCAATTCAGAATTTGCTGCCCAAATCTTGAAGAAGACACATCAGTAAGATCTTATTTTCCAAGTGACATTCAGCAGTTTTGACATTGGATATTATTATTTCTCTAGTTTATCTTATTCTTGCTTCTTTTACGAGTATTTGGCAGATTTATGTGATTGGTAGTCCTTTGAAGCTGGGTGGGTGGAAGCTTGAGGATGGACTCAAACTCACTAATGCTGGTGAATCAGTATGGCTAGCTGAAACTGTAATGAGAAAGGACGACTTTCCAGTAAAATATCCTTCACGTCAGCTGTAGTCATGGGGAAGAAGTTATTTGCTCACTGCACTTGACTACTCTGGTCATGTTTGTCTTTCATGTCTATGTTTGGGAGTGTCTTTATTGCGTTTGAGTTTTAGTAAATAAGTGCACTTCCCTATGTCTCTCTCCTTAATAATGGTTTACGTATAGATATTGCAAATATGGAACAGCTAAAAATTTTGCTTTAGAAACTGGTTCTAATAGAGAACTCTCCATTGATTTCTCAAATAGTCAACCCAAGTACATAGTTCGTTCGGATGGCTTGATGCGAGTAAGCCATTGACAATAATTTAGTTTTCCTTTCCGCCTCTTCAGCATTTTTGCTGTTTCCCATACTTACATAAAATCTGAATATCACAATGTTCCAATTCATTGACTTATTGTTGTCAGGAAATGCCTTGGAGAGGTGCTGGTGTAGCTATCCCCATGTTTTCTGTCAGATCAGAGGCTGATATGGGAGTTGGGGAGTTTCTTGATCTGAAGTTACTGGTAGACTGGGCAGTTGAGTCAGGCTTCCATTTGGTTCAGCTATTGCCAATCGATGATACATCTGTACATGGAATGTGGTGGGATTCGTATCCTTACAGGTGAATAAACAGGATATTAATGTTGAAACATATCTCTATCCATACAATATATTGAACCTAAGGGTCTGGTTTTGGTTTCCCAAAGTATAATTACTAAAATGCCCCTAATCTTTTTATATTTTTCTTTCCATTCTCCTGTTTTTATTTATTTCATTGTCTTCCATCAATTTTAAGTTACTCTATTTTTTTTATATTTTTTAAGCTTCTTTCTTTCTTTCTTTCTTATTTATACATGATATAAAATTTGTATTTAAAAAATATTTTTACTTCATTTGTATGCACACACATTGAAATTGAGTGTGCCTTCACCATTTGTTTTAAATATTTTTATCTGATTTTTTTGTATAACTATATTTCCATTTTATCCATTAGCCAGAGCTACCAAAGGTGTGTGGATATTAGTTGTTCACTGCTTCATATTTTCTTTTTCCATCCTATTGTTACTATTTATTTTCAGATATTAGCTGGGTCACAATTGCACATGAAAAACACGGCACCTCGAAAATGAAAGGTTGATAACAGAGTGACTTCTGGAAAAGGAAAATTTCCACCAACACTCCTTTGTTTTGGCATGCAGCTCTCTCTCTGTATTTGCATTGCATCCATTATACCTAAGAGTGCAGGCTCTCACGAAAAATATCCCAGAGGATATCATGGTGTGTATGATCTTTACTCTGCTTAGTATAATGACATATGTAGTATCTAAAATGAGGTGCCTACTGATTAATTTATTGGAAAATGAAATATAATGGATAGAATTTCCTTCTAATAATGAATTTGTTCCTTTTCTTCTGCAGCAAGAGATAAAGCAAACCCGAGAAAAACTGGACGGAAAGGTACTCATTTTATTTTGCAATGAACTTCCAATGATATATAATATCAAGAAAGTCTGCCTTAAAGAGGATTGCAATCTTTAACATCTATAAAGTGAGGAACCATTAGCAATCATTTCCCTGTCCACTTGTCTCTAGGAGAGTACTAATGTTGTTTGATAATGTTATTTCCATTCATCCCCTGTCGCCTTATTATTAACTACTCCTATTTTTGCTTTGTTCAAACTTTTAGGATGAACAAAAAGGTCACATAAAGCAAAAATGGAAAATGTCCAAATAACACAAAAATGTGTGTGTGAGGGCAACGCTTGATTATATGATGCCACAAAATCCCAACCATCCATAAGCAATTCTGTTACTGTATTCTCACTAATTAATAGAGATTTGTTCATCATCTCGCCATAGTACTTTCTTCTCAACAATGTATCTTAATGGTTTCTGATGTCCAAGGGAATCATTTATTTGTAATGGAGAAACATGACCCGAAACCCATGATAATGAATTTTTATGTGTCTCTTCAGGATGTGGATTATGAGGCTACCATGGCTGCAAAGCTTTCAATCGCCAAGAAGATTTATTCGCAGGAGAAGGAAATTGTTTTTAGTTCGGTTGCCTACCAGAAATTCTTTTCTGAGAATCAGGTTACAGTATTTTGGTTTGCTATGTGTTTGTAGAAGTCATTTCTTACTGAATTATTACATGTACTGGCCTGAGAGTAACATTTTTTATTTACATAGCTTGTTTCTTGGGTAGCAGGATTGGTTAAAACCCTATGCAGCCTTCTGTTTCCTGAGGGACTTTTTTGAAACATCAGATCACAGTCAGTGGGGACGTTTTTCTATTTTTTCAAATGACAAGGTGATTGAATATTTAGATTTCTTTGTTTTACTAAAATTCCTGGGAAAATAGTTCCAATGGGCAGAGCAACTTCAATCCAGATTTAAAATATTTTCTGATAGCCACCTCCTTAGAGCTAACAATTTCTTCTATTTTCAGCTCGAGAAACTGATCTCAGAAGACAGTTTGCATTATGACATAATTTGCTTTCATTACTATATCCAATTCCATCTACATATGCAAGTAAGTTTCTAGTTTTCTGACTGTTTTTCATCGATCTGAACTGCCAACTCAAAGAACTGGGTGATATCTTGGTGATAACAGTTATCAGAAGCAGCTGATTATGCAAGAACGAATGGAGTAGTACTAAAAGGGGATCTCCCAATTGGAGTTGACCGGAACAGTGTGGATACTTGGGTGTATCCGAATCTGTTTCGCATGAACACCTCAACTGGGGCACCTCCAGACTATTTTGATAAAAATGGACAAAATTGGGGTTTCCCTACTTATAACTGGGAAGAAATGTCCAAAGACAACTATGCTTGGTGGCGTTCTCGCTTAACACAGGTCTCAAGCCAAAACTTCTCACCTAATACTCTTCCTGGTCTGCAAAGTTTCTGCATCTGCAGTATAATTTCGACTACCATACTCTGTGGTTTTGTAACAGATGGCAAAGTACTTCACAGCATACAGGATTGATCATATATTGGGTTTCTTCAGAATCTGGGAGCTTCCAGATCATGCAATGACTGGTCTTTGTGGAAAATTTAGGCCATCTATCCCTTTAAGCAAGGTGCGTGACTTAATTTTACAAGTTCAACTCCTTGATTTTGTGTGCACATACTTATGTGAGTATATACATTTAGGTGTTCATGCACACTTTATTTTTATTTCTAACAAAAATTATGTAGGAAGAACTCGAGAGGGAAGGAATATGGGACTTTAATCGCTTGAGCCAACCATACATTAGGCAACAAATATTACAGGTTTAAAGTTTTGTCTAATCATTTCCACCCTTTAGATTTCGTCTTTATTCAATTATTAAGTTATTAACCATTTATATTTGATTATTGCATCTGCACAATTCTATCTCAGGAGAAACTTGGAGCTTCCTGGACTGTAATCGCTTCAAGTTTCCTGGATGAATGTCAGAAAGGCCATTATGAGGTGATCTATGTTTAGGAGAAGATTCATGCTTTTATCTTTTGATGATTCATAATATTGTTCCTAAAAAATTCAAACTTCTGACAGTTCTGCCAGAAAAAGTTAATTCAGCAACGTTGGAAATGTTGTGTGTGAGACATGCATATTTCTTCACAATATTGCTTCTCTGCCATGAAACAGATGATAGTTTCATAGCAATTTAATTATGCTACAGAAATTTCTCTACAGTTAGATGTTAAGAACCAACATGTCTCTCTCTATTTGCAACATTATTACATTGTATTGGTGTCAATACATGAAAAGCCAGACTTGAGTAGCATCCTTCTCACATTAACTTACCATTGGATACTAATATTCTAATACTGAAAGTGTTTCCATTTTTTATCAATTTTTGAACTTTAGCACTAGGTATTTCTGCAGTGTTGGGCAATGCTTTTGTTGTGGTTGGATTATGGTTTTTCTTGTAAAACTTGTCAAGATCAAACAAGTTGAGGAATCATGAATTCAGAAATAACAATAAAATAAGGAAAGCACTTTGCCTGTTAAGCTGTTAACTTAAAATCACTTGATCAATGTAGTTCAAGGAGGACTGCAATACCGAAAAGAAAATTGCATCCAAGCTGAAGTCAGAGAAATCCATCTTTTCGGAAAGTGAGGAAAAACTTCGGCGCAGCCTTTTTGATCTTCTGCAGGCAAGTGCAATTATATTAAATTTTAGTTGTTTATTTCACTGGAGGGGAATCATAGAATAATAGTAACTCCAAAACATCTAAAATGCTATCTATGATGTAAATTTAACTTCAATGCCTATACTCTTCTATTAATTAATATGTTTTTTGATCATGCTCCTTTCCACGCCCTCATTATTACTTATGTTATTATTCCCTGTTGCAGAATGTAGTACTTATTAGAGATCCAGAAGACTCAAAAAAGTTTTATCCTCGCTTCAACATTGAGGAGACATCGAGCTTTAAGGATTTGGATGAGCATAGGTACCTAAGCTAAGAAATTGTTGGCACATAATGACATTTCGTTTTCCAAGAATGAAAAATTAAATGTTGTGATGACATGGCATGAATTGTCATGGTAGACCCTAGACATCATAGTTTTCCTTTTAGTTTTCATATCCATTGACTATTGTCATGATCTCCTGTTAATAAAACTATCTGCTTTGAGTGCCTACCGTAGACTATGCCATCTCTGACTAGCTATGCAAATTTGCAGCAAAAATGTCCTGAAACGGCTGTATTATGATTACTATTTCCAACGGCAAGAAACCCTGTGGTGTCAAAATGCACTAAAGACATTACCTGTTCTCTTGAACTCATCAGACATGCTTGCTTGTGGAGAAGATCTTGGGTTGATTCCTTCTTGTGTTCACCCTGTACTGTTCTTTTTCATTGAAAAACTCTCGTTATGATATAATTTGAAATGTCACTTTATGGCGGAACTATTTTGATGCAGGTCATGCAAGAACTGGGTCTTGTTGGATTACGCATACAACGCATGCCCAACGAACCAGGTCTGGAATTTGGTATCCCTTCACAGTACAGTTATATGACGGTAAGCTCCAACCTAATGTAGTTTGTTCCATAAACTTTATCCCTGTATTATTTAAAATAAATTATCTATTTTTCTTGTTGCTTAAAACTGCAATACATTCCCCTTTGGATGCTAAATCTGCTGCCTATCTGCTTTCAGTCAAGTCATGTTTGGGTTAAATTCAAACCCATCAGAAGGATCTTGGCAATTAGCTATATATGACTGTTTGGTTTCATTTCCATTTTCATGTTTCAAATTTCAAATATGTGGAGGTGTTTTATTTTGGCATTGGGTTTTTTTGTGAAGATGAGAATTTGTTTGGAATAACGTCTCTGATGAAATGATTCCTGATAAAAAGGTGTTACTGAAGATAAACCAAAATATTATCTTTCTGTTGAGTGTTGAGGAAATGATTTCTGCACTTTAAAGTTTATTTTTACTGAAACAAGCCATGGACCGATATCATACCTGAAACAAACTATCGATATGAATTAATTTTTGTTAACCATTTTAGGTATGTGCTCCATCATGCCATGACTGTTCCACCCTCCGCGCTTGGTGGGAAGAAGACGAAGAAAGAAGACGCAGATTCTTCAAGACTGTGGTGGGTTCTGACTTGCTACCGCCTGATGGATGCACTCCCGAAATCACTGAGTTCATTTTGCGACAGCATGTTGAAGCTCCATCAATGTGGTCGATTTTCCCCCTTCAGGTATTTCAACCTGTACCATACTTTCACGGATGCCATTGTGGAATGTTCTTATCAAGAAAGAAGGGACCAATCATTGTGGAAGTGTTGACATGTTGCATTTTGCTAGAATTTTCTTGGTCATCCATAAAATCAAAATAATTCCAAACATTTGCTCTTGACATGCTTTAATGCCCAACTTTTTTAATTGCTAAATAAATGGTACACACGCTTGAGAAGTATGCATATATAATGTACACGTGCAAGAACTCATGGTTGCTACACGTGTTTGTGTACGAGTAAACTTAGCAGGGCTGTATGGTCACTTGCATTTCTTCTGTATCTCATACATGAAACATGTTTTTTTTTTGAGCAGGATTTGCTAGCCCTGAAAGAAGAATATACGACACGCCCAGCTGTAGAAGAGACGATAAATGACCCAACAAATCCAAAACACTATTGGCGATATCGTATGTTCATAATCTCCCCCCCCCCCACCCCCGAACCCCTCTAACATCATATCCATGGTTATACTTATTTAGTCTTTTTACTGTGCTACTTTCTATTACATGCGTCTTTATCTACCAAGTTGCCCGAATAACAACATTAATCAGGGAGAGTACTAATGCTCCGTCTGTTAATGTATGGTTTCCATGTAATAACGCTTTCACTTTGTATTGTCAATCAGGAGTGCATGTGACGGTGGAGTCCCTGCTGAAGGATAGAGAGCTTATATCCATCATCAAAGGTCTTGTTCTTGGCAGTGGAAGATCCTGCCCTCCTTTGCAGGATGACAATGAACTGCTGCTAGGAAAACCGAACCAAGATTCTGTAACGCAACAGGCTGCAGGTGCCAAGGAAGAAGGCCGTTTCGCCGGCCAGCTGAATGAACCTCGTGGAAAGGAAGCAGTAACAGTCCCATGATGTCTGATTTACTAAATTGATCAGTGTTTCCGTTAGCAGTTATCTCAGGTCAATAAATTACTTTGTTCCCTTTAGTGGCGGAGATCTATTTGACATTTGTTTCCTGTTGGATTCTGATCAGTTTCTATATATTTCTATGTCAAAGTTCATCCTTCGGTGAAAATTTTGCTTTGAAAGAATATTGTCGTTAAAACTCATTGAACGATTCTTTTCGTGTGCTATCCGTCTTGTTTAAATGTCTTTGTGCTTTCCTAATAGTATTAATTTTTTTGATGAATATTTATTAATAAAAATGAAATTAATGTATAAGATGGGTTAATAGAATTTTTAAAATTCTATCCCTTAGTTGTTAATTTTGGGACATAAAGAATGCCAATTATATAAATAATAATGCAATATAATGGCATCAAAAATAATTTATGACTTAATTATATATATGTAGAGCCAATAACAATGGATATTTTATAAAATAACAATAACTATGGATAAAAATGTGTTTGAATAACTTTGTAATATATATATTTTTCCAAATTGGTATTATACTTCGAAATGTAGAAAACAACAAAACTTTAAAAAGTCAGCCACACATTTGGGTATACTTTTTAAAATTCAAAGTATTATATTTTATTCACGCACGCTTTATAAAGCAAACACGAGCAATACAAAAGAAAATAAAAAAATTAACATATAGATTTCCAATATAAAGATCTGAACGCAATACAATTTTTTTTGTTCAATCAGATATTGCCACGTGACATTTTATTGTAATAAAATGTTAATAATTAATTGTTTATATTTTAAGGATTAAAATGAGCATAATTCCTAAAATCTAAACAATAAATTAATACTTTTATTACAAATGACGCCGCCCAATTAAACCATGACAAGTGTCGAAATGGGCTAATCATATCATGTCACGTGTCAAGTCTTATAAATTTAAAAGAAGAATATTGTTATTCAACAATTAATCTGAAATCACTCGATTAAAGGAAAATATACCAAATTAAATATGCTTAACCAACTGAACAATGCCACGTTACCAAACATTTATGGTAACAAGATCTTTTTCACCCTTATAAATAGAGGTGGTTTTCACACATCAAAGGACACGAAGACACCAAGCCAAAACACCAAGAAGATGAAGAAGAAGAACAGAAGCTGCATCAAGCAACAGGCAATCCAGAGAGCTCAATGAATCCTCTCCCTAAGCTCAAGGCTGTTCTTCCAATATTCGAGGCTTTCTTTACAGAAACCTATCAAATTATAGCGTTTGATCCACATCCAAGGTGCTAAACCAGTGGATTAACGTTATTAAAGCTCTAATCAACATGAAAGAGGATTAAAGCTCAAAAGGTCCCTTTGTTTCAGCCAGATTATTCGATCAACGTTCAAATCATACAAGTTGAAAGAAGAATTAGAGGACCAAGTTAGAGTATATGACCTACAAAATTTCATTCAATTCAAATTATAATCGATTCATACAAATTTTGTATTAATAGAAATCCAATTGCAAGAATTTTGTCCTTCAGTTTCTGACACGCCCAATGAGACCTCTCTACCTCTCATCTCTTTTCTCAATGAAAAAAAAATTCAAGAATATCAAATGGTTAAAGAAAAAATGAAGTCATCCAAAGCTGCCGTCTCAAATGCCTTAGGAGCTGCTCCTGAAAGAGGTGTTATCACAAGAGGCCTAGTAAAGCAGTTGACTTACTCTGAGCCGATTGCCATCTCTGAGGCTGCTGATAAACCATACTATCTAGGCCAAGAGAACAAGAACAACAAGAATGGTTCATTGCCTCTAGGCCTCGTCCAATCGCCTCACCTGGCTTCAACACTGCTTTAGCAATGATGATAGGTGCCTTGAGTCTGGAGGATCAAATCACTGCATTAACTAGGGTGATTGAGGGTCTTGCCAAGTATATATAAGAACAGGACTCCAAGATCTCTAAGTTGATGGAAAAGGCAGAGCCAGCTGAGGCTAGTCGCGTGGAAGAGAGTCTTAAAAAGTTCATGATGAGGCCAAGACATCTAGAAAGCACCAGCCAGACAAAGGGAAAAGACCTGTTATTAAGGAGCTCCAAGCTTTTGTAGATAGTTTCGTTTCTCTTGATCAACTAAAAGATTTTATCGAAGGGGCCATCAAAAGCAAATTTGAAGGGACCACCAAATCGTCCCTCACTTATGCAAAGCCTTACACGGCCTAAATTGACAGCCTGAAGATGCTAACAAGTTATCAACCCCATAGGTTCCAACAATTCAATGGAATGGAAAATTCAACCCATTTTATCGAGACTTACAATGATGCTGGAACCTATAATGACTTCTTTATCTAGTAATTTGTCTAGTACCTAAAAGGAAAAGCTTTTGATTGGTACATTAACTTGGATCTGAGGTCCATCGGCAACTGGAACAAGTGGAGCAAGAATTCCTCAACCGTTTTTATAGTACCAGGTGAATGGTTAATATGATTGAACTCACTAACACCCGCTAGTGGAAGGATGAACCTATCATTGAGTACATCAATCGTTCGAGGAATAAGAGCTTGAATTGCAAGAACAGGCTTTTAGAGGCTTTATGCATCGAATTGTGTATTCAAGGGATGCATTAGGGGTTGAAATATATCCTGTAAGAGATCTAACCAAGGACCTTCGAATAGTTGGCCACTTGTGCTTATAATATGGAGTTGAGTATGGTAGCTAGCGGAGTTTATGGACCACTCATACAAGACTCCCATAAGTCCAAAGAGACAAAAAAGGGGCAAGTCCTTCTCTAGTAAACCTACCACCAAAGCACTAGCTAATAAGCCAATGACAGTTAAGGCAAAGCTCGTCAAAAAAGGCCTGCTGAAAAAAAAAAAAAAGAAACTCCTCCACCAAAGACAATAAGGCCAACCTTAAAGGAGATGTAGGCTAAGTCATATCCTTTTTTAGACACGGACCTTCTCTGGATCTTTGACGACTTACTAAAGGCCAATCTCATTGACCTATTAGAGATGAAACACCCTATAGAAGTTGGAAAGACTGACGATTTCAAATACTGCAAGTATCTCTGTTTGGTTGGATACCCTATCCACAACTGCTTCGTATTAAAGGACAAGGTCGTGGAATTAGCCCACCAAGGAAAAATCACATTAAAGGATAACGGTGCCAATGTCAATGCCATCACTCTCAATGATCGAACAAGTGGAGTTGATGAAACAAGCAATTCCCCCAACGAAGTTAGTTGCTTCCAAAAGAAAAGCCAAAATCCCGTTGAAGATTTTATGGCTGCAATGGTTTTTATAGACGAAGGTTTGATGCTATGGTCTCATCCCCACAACAGGCCATTGTTCGTTACGGGCTATGTACACGACCAAAAGGTCAACAGAATGCTGGTTGATGGTGGCTCTATAGTTAATATTTTACCCCTAAAGACGCTAAGAGAGTTGGGGATCCTGACCGATGAGCTATCAAATAACCGTCTAATGATCCAAAGATTCAACCAAGGGAGGCAAAGAGCTTTGAGCACTATAAGGATGAAGCTGCTCATAGACGATATGGAGTCAACTGCTCTGTTTTATGTCATTGATACTAAGATGTCGTACAACTTGTTTGTTAGATGGCTGTGGTTCTATGAGAACGGGATAGTCCCCTCTACTTGCCATCAATGTTTCAAGTATTACTGCAACAGTATTGTAAAGAAAGTATTGGGCGCCATCGAATGAGCGTCTTTACAAGATGCCCTTAAAGTAGATAAAACGGGTTGTTCGATGTCGAATGTTGACCTTTTTACGTGGACCGTCTGGTAATTTCTTGTATTTCAAGTAGTTTAGGAATGGTTAGTGACAGTCTTCCTTTTCCACGTCGAGGACTTCTACAGAGTAATTTTCTTTCTCATCTTCATTCTCAAGTGTTGGTGGCATTATCCATTTTTAGCATATGGACACATAATATTCAACGGGTAAGGAAAAAGTGAAGGCAAGCTTAGCCAATGCATCTGCCTACTTGTTTTTGCTTATCGACACTTGCCCAATTGTGCATCTGCGTGCCTCACTCAATTAAAGGAAACAATACCAAATCAAATATGCTCAACTAACCAGACACTGCCACGTCACCAAACATTTATGGTACCAAGGTCTTCTCTACCTCTATAAATAAAGGTGACTTTCACACATTAAGGGACACGAAGACACCAAGTAAAAACACCAAGAAGATGAAAAAGAAGAACAAAAGTTGCATTAAGCAATAGGCAATCCAGAGAGCTCAACGAATCGTCTCTCCAAGCTTAAGGTTGTTCTTTTAACATTCGAGGTGTTTTTTGCAGAAGCCTTTCAAATTACAGCATTCGCTCCACATTCAAAATTCTAAACGAGTGTATTAACATTATTAAAGGCTCCAATCAACATAAACAATGATCAAAACTCAAAAGCTATTTCAATTTCAGCCGGGATTCTTTGATCAACATTCAAATCATACAAGTTGGAAAAAGAATTAAGAGACCAAGTTAGAGAATAAAACCTATAAAATTTCATTCAATTCAAATTGTAATCAATTTGTATAAATTTCTTATTAATAGAAATACAATTATAAGAATTTATCCTACAAGATCATTAAAATATTTAAAACAATGGAGCAAGAGAAGTTGAATACAAAATTTTTGTTCAAAATTTAAATTCAATTTATTGTCACTTTTATATACATAAACATTCAGAACAAGACCAAACTTTTTTGATAATTAATATCACATATCAATGTTTGGCGCTGATTAATTTTCATTGATGTAAGTTGTGGAATGAGCCCGATCAACATTTATGCAACACGAATTTGGATTTTTATATATTATATTTTACTTAAATATATTTTATATTAATAATGTGCTTTTTTCGTGTTATATATTTTATTTGAAAGTTTAAATTATTCAAATAGATTTTAAGAAAAGAAAAAAAATAAGAGGATTTTGGTGTATTAAATTCAGTCATTTATTTTAAATATTTAAATTTCAAATATAATTTTTAAAGTATTTTATATTTTTTATGATTATTACAAAAGTCATAAAGAAATGGGGTAATTTTTTCACTCATGTAAGTCTATGCTAAAATTTATTTTTATTGTAATTTATTTACTTAAAAGTGGTATTTTTATTCTATTTTATTTGTGATATTAAAGTTTGGAGTAGTAACCAAAAGAAGAAGAAAATAAGAATTTGTGATGCAAAATGAACTATTTATTTAAATTTTAATACTAAACATAATTAAATTTAATTAATTCTTATTTTTTTTAATTTATATTATTAGTTTATATCGCGTTCTTAATTCTATGTAAATCTTTATAGGTGGGATTAATATCGGAATAAATTACTTCTTGTGGGAGCAGCATTGAATATTTTATAATTTATGTTCTAACAGCACGCTTTTGAAACAAACTTGATCTTTTAATTTTGTCATTAAAAATCAACGCTAGAAAAAAATGAAGGTTCAAAATTAATGATAAAATGACTCAACCTGAGAATGTATACAAATGAAGCAAAAAAAAATCAAATATATACCTTATGTTCATTGCCAATCTTCTCTATCATAAACGACGGCTCGTAATGTAATTTTGTCTTCCCGATTGCTTACATTTCAGTCTTGACAGTGAGGAACGTCACGTCGATAAAAGTTAGTCCTCTTCCCAAAAGACGAAACGAATGGAAATCGAATTCCTGTTAATTTTTTTTCTGTCCCTCAATCCCAACCTTGCATGTCAGTGGCCTCCAGGGGAACAATTAACAGCCTTCGGAAACCTTCATTCGTGTTGGCTGTGGCCGTTACTTTAGCTGTGGAAAGCATTTTCAAAACACCAAACACGCTGAGGTAGGTTATTGTACGACATGGCATCAGGGGTCCTAAGATGTGATTGTCCGCGAACAATATGTATCCCTTTGTCATTTGGTAGCCAACCACTACTGCCTCATGATAAGTTTAACTGAACTGTAAAGAGTAGACTGTCGTGGGACAGAGCTAGAAGATGAATTTAACAAGTGCGAACTATCTTAGTTATAACTAGTTGGACGAATTCATACGCTCACATTGAAAAGATCCAAACGGAATTATGGAAACACCCTTAGTTATAGTAAACATGCATCCCTGCATTCATACGGAAAAGATTAAACATTACAACACAAGAATGATCAGGCAATCAATTGGGCTTTACTGTGCTGGATGGATTGTGAAATAAGTCTGGAGGAAAGTGAGGCAGAGCAGTAGCGTTGCGGCGAGGAGAGCAATAGCAGTACACGGATTCTGGAGGTATGTGTGGAAGAACTCGGCCATCCATGTCTTGGCCTTGCTACTACAGTGGTCTTCGATTCCAATTTTCACTTCGTCAAAAGCCTCGAAAATGTCCGCCTCATACGTGTTGATTTCACTGAACAGTTTGACCACTTCCTCGTCCTTCGCCAGGCTGCTGAACAGTACGCCCTTTCTCCGCAGCTCCTTCACATCTCTGGGATTCTCAATCAATGTTTTCATGAAATTAACATAAGACATCACGGTACCGTCTGTTACAGTTTCGGGAGACATTTCATAGGCTATGAGATTAGAGAAGAACACCTTAGTACTGTTATTGACAAGCACGGCAGGAAGTCGAAGCACTCCATAGCAGAAGTAGGAAATGAATTTGAAGTCCTTCAAGCACCTTGAACTTGGTTCGAAGTAAATGCCCTTTGCTCGGAGGTCTGTGACAGAACGAAACGGAAGGAGTGCCTTATTAAATACACTGATTCTTCTTTTCTTCACCGTGATTGGTCCAGTGGCAGTCTCCTGTCGCATCTTAACTGTTCGAATGGCTTCAAGAAGGTGAAGAGGTTCGTGTTCATTGTCTTCCCAGGGAAGTGCCGTCAGGCCATCAATATCCCCAAAGTGGCAGACACTAAAGAACTTGCGAAGCAACGCTTCTCCATCTTCATGGTATATCAATTCAAGCACGGATCTGATAATCCATAAGGGGATCTGGTTCTCTAGCATAACCAAATCACGGTACAAAAATGCAACTGTCGAGATGCCAAGGCTAACATGCATCTTATCGGCTCTCAGTTTTGTGCATCCACCCATGTAGTATACGAGGAAACAGGTATCGCGAAGGATCAGATCGGCCCATTCCTCATCCGTATGCTCAACTTCCTCATAATGACTTTTGATTTCTTCTATTCTGTCCAACATCTTTCCATGCAAGAGCTTCCTGTGCTCGCTGGTTGGGATTAACATAGTAAGGACTTCATCCTTGAATTTCTCCACCCGGCGAAATCGGGGTTCGCCGTGATGGTAGGGCCCAATTGAAAGAACCACCGGATCGTAAACCGATTGGTTATTTTCTCCTCGCAGTTGTGGTGGGACTCTGTGAATACGCCGCGGGCCAGATCTGGATGGAATATCAATGCTGACATCTGCTGGAGAAGCTCCTTTCTGCCTTTCATCATTAGCAGCAACACTAGTTCGAATTTCTTGGGTTACGCTGTTGTTGGGTGGACGTGAGGGTGAGTGGTCTCCCATTGATAAACAAGATGATACCCCCAATTTATGTTTTGTGCAATGTACAGCTTAAGTTAATTATCGGAGATATATATACATATATGAGGTGTACAGCTGATCTCTTGTGTCAAGCACCAAGGTTGTCTATTATATATATATATGTATATATTGTTTATTTATTATTTGAAAATGACCAAACACCATCTGAAAATGACTCTTCTGCTTGGGCAAATGAAATATTCTAAATGCCCTTGGAAATTCTAGCTTTCAAAAATACTATTTACTAAAGCATTGTAAGTTTTAATAATCTTAGCTGTGTTTGTTTTCTAATTAGGATAGAGAGGAAAAATTAAGTGATTTGGTTGGAATGAAAATTATGTTTGATTTGTAAGATTTAGTTGGGTAGAAAAATTATACATGTATATATATTTAAAATACAATCTAATTAAATTATGTGATAGTATATAAATCTATATAGTATTAAAATATATGAATGTGAATAGAAAATTTATAGATATAGATAAATATTGATTTTATTGTAAATATATGTAATGATTAAAAAATTATCAATTAGTTATAAAAGATGAAAAAAGAGAAATTTGCATAAAATTAATAAGATAAAGCATTCCTTTTATAAGATTTTTGGGTAAGGGTAAATAGTAAAAAATGGTGAACCAAACATAGCCTTTTTATTTTCGTCTGAAAAATAATAGACTAAAGTAAATACATGTGCACAAAATATTTAAAATCAAAATCAATTTTTATAAATGAAATTAAAAATTAAAATACAGTATGAAAATGTAGGTTTTTAATTTTTTTTATTATTTTCACTAATTTAACAAGTTCTTTTTTGACATATAACATTAAAATTGAAACATGTGCGACGGTTTGTTGACACATCCGAAGAGACGGAAAAGACGGTCTTAGTCAAAACACAGCACCTCGCCAGCTGGCTTTGTCTTTCTTGGGTCCCACGTCATTACATCCTCAAATTGCAATTTTATCAATTACCATCTAGATTCTACCTATTTTTATTTCAATTGACATTGTCGTTTCTGAAATTTCTAGAAGACAGGCTCGCAGCCAAATGTCGAAGCGCTCTACTCGGGGAACAACGGCTTCCCGATCAATGTTTTCAAACTCGATTGGATAGCTTGTCGGTTCATTAGTCACGAGTTTGACCAATTCAATTAATTTTAAAAAATTAATTGACCTGAATTATAAATATAATTATATATATATATATAAACATATATATATATTTTTTTGTGTGTGTGGATACCTGTTAACATATACAATAATATATTTTTATATAAATTTTTTATACATAAAGTATTGATTCAAAAATAAAAAATAATAATACAAGTACATTCTGCACTAAATGAATCATTCAATTTAATTTGACAAACACATGATATAGTGATAAATATCCATAAAAAATTAAAGCAACAATGTCATTCAAATTATAAAAATATAAACACAATCAATCTTAAATTTGAATTTAATTCCAATCATCTTCTTCAACGCCATCACCATTGCCATCACCATCACCATCACCATCACCATCACCGTCACCATCACCGTCAAGTGTAGTTTGATCACCATCAATTGTAGTTTGATGACCAAAATTTTCAACATCAATGTCTTCAATCATAAATGTATATGTTTCTTTTTCTAATATTAAAAAAAAATCAACATTAAATCACTATAAATGAAAATTACCCAAAGAAAAAAGAAAGATAAATAGTTTTAACTAAAACTGTAGATGACTGTGAGCTAAATTCTTATCCAGTTTTTAGTAATTCTTCTTCAAATATGTTTTCTAAATCATCGTACTTGAGTTCACCTAGAGGATTTTCTTCTACAATCCAAAATTCTGTTTTATCTATACACTCATAATCCACAGGGTCATAATGTCTTTTATTATATTTAACCCTAGAACAAATAGAAAGAGGAAAAAGAAGGAAACACTAAATTAGCAAATTTTTTAATTAGGCATACGAGAATAAAGCATAATGAATAACAAATTTGTATTTACCTATTTTGCAAACTCAAGTTATAATGCACATAAACCAAATCACTTAACCTCTGATGCTCTAGTCTGTTTCTTCTCTTAATGTAAATATGTTCAAAGACACTCCAATTATGCTTGCATCCAGAAGAAGAAGCTGTCTGACTTAATATTCTAATAGCCAACTTCTATAAATATGGAGCATCAATTCCAAACAATTTCCACCAATCATCTAGCAAGATAAAATTATTAAGAAATTAAATAAGAATATTAAAAGTAATGCAATTTATAGTGAAAAAAAATATAATTCTATATTTTAAAGCTTACCATGGTGAGTTGATTTGGCAATGATCAATGCAGTTGGTCTAGAAAAACTCTTCAATTTATCTCGATATAAAGATATTTCAGTATAGGTTTCAATCTTTCCACTATCAACTCTTGTATGAATGTGGTCCAACAATCCACTCACAACTTCTGAATTTGTACAAAAAAATCCACTCACAACTTCTGAATTTGTACAAAAAAATTCTTTCTCATACTGAAAAGTTGGGTTTAAAAAATATGCAACAGTATGCAAATTTCTTCTCAATATTTTATCCCATCTTGCATCAATAATGTTAATGTATTGCTGATAGAGTCTTCTTTTGTTCCTAAACAATTCTTTAATATGCTTCCTCGCTTTATACATGCCTTCATACACATAACCCAGTGCCGGTTTCTTATCAGAATCACAAATGTGCAACAAGCATAGAAATGGAGCTCCAATTCCCACAACAATAATTGAATTGTTCCAAAATGTTTCACTTAAAACAATTTGCTTAACTTGTCTTGCAATATCAATTTTCAAACATTTTTTGAAATCAGAAGGGACTACCATTGCTTAAAAGTCCTCTTTATGATCATATAAATTTTTTAGTGCAATAAAAGTAGTTGCAAAACGAGTATTTCCAGCTCGAATAATTTCTTTCCATTCTTCTCTTTTTCTCAACCAATTGAAAGACCATTTGTGATTATAAATAAAACGTGTCACTTTAGAAGCAAGAATAGATAAATCTTCGACATGAGGCAATTCACAAATGTCTTTCATAATCAAATGAATACAATGAGCTGCACAAGGTGACCAACAAATAGTGTAATACCTTTCAGAAAGTAATTTACCAGCTGCCTTATAATTGCTTGCATTATCCATGATAATACGAACCACATTACTTGGGCCAACTATCTCCACAATTTTTGCAAATAAATTGCACAAATAAACTAAGATTTTAGCGACACAATAAACTAAGAAATTAACTAATGGCCTTTGTTTAGAATCTCTCCATCCATCACCTATTATTGTACATCTTGTTTCTTTCCACTTACTTCTAAAAGAATCAACAATAAGCTCAACTTGTTTTTTAGTATCATTTAAAAGACCAACTCGCAAAGCATGATAACTAGGTCCAGTGTATCCATAATCCATTGAAGCAACTTTACTCGTGGTAATTTGAAAATACGGAGAGTTACAAGTATGTAAAGGTATACATGCATCATAAAACCACAATGCAATAGACATATCAGTATCATGCCATTTTTCTTTACTTTGCAAGGAAGCTTTTATAGTTGGTTGAAAAGGATCACAAGTACCACTTCTGAAGAAACTCTTTAGTCCAAGTGTTGCTTTTCTTTTGTTTGATGATGTCGCTTGCCCAACATTGTGATGTTTTCCTTGAAGTGATACATGTTGAGTTGGGAGAGGTGAAATATCATGAATGTCATCATCTCCATCATTATGCAAATTTGCACCAATTACAAATTTATCAATTTCTATATTAACTCGCCGTCTATCTTTTGCCCTTTCATTATTTTCTTCTAAAGATTCTTTGACCATATGTCGAACCTCTGGTGGAACTTTCTTACAGCTCGCAACATTTCCTTTTTCTCTAGCTAAATGTTGCTTCATGCGATTAATATCTCCACCTTTGAATATAGACAAGCAAAACTCACAAGTAAAAAATTTCCTTCCTTCAGCATTCGCTGCTTTAGAGATATACCTCCATGCTATATCTCTCTTTTATCTAGGATTACTCTCACATGATTGTCCTTTTCCATCACTAATAGATTGAGACTCATTTGGTATAGAATGAGAGCTTGTACCTTCCATCAGACTATAAAATAAAATATGTATGTTAAGTTATTATTTGATGATAAGAAAATATATAAATTAAAAATATCAATTAAAACATCTAAAAATTAAATATAAAATTAACATCTGTGAATAACACAAGGCTAACCTAACAAACACATCTCAAATCTTAAGTATATTCTTCAAAAAAATCTGTGTAGCGGCAAAAGGAACTTTGTGATAGTATAAAATATATAATCATACCCGAACATTTGCATACAGTAACCATATGCAGTGGCAGTGACTGCTTAGCTTTTCAAAATAATTGCAACCATTTAGAATCCAACACAGAAATAAATACTTGGGTTAGCAAAAGGAGTTATGTCGCCAAAGTCTTATTCCCATTGGCAGTGACTACTTAGCAAAATAATTGTGATAGTTCCCATGTATTAGCATAACTCCTTTAGCTCTACCAGTAGTGTCTAATGAGTATAAAATCGCATCAATGTCCTGTTGTATAATTTTTGGCCTCGGAGCCACCCCAGGATCACTAGAAATGAGCTTATGGAAAAGGGAACCATCATTTGGCAAAGAATTAAAATTCAAAATTTCTGGCACTCCAATTACATGGCACCCTTCCAATCCATTAACCAATTGGTCTACTTTATCAAGAAGAGAAAATACTAAACTTGCATTGCTACCAAGAACCTGTCTTTTTATCTATAACAGACTATTCAAAGGATTCATTGGTGTTACAATTGCACCAATACTCAAAGCACCCAAGAAAATTATAGGAAAGTAAACAGAATTAGGCAACAAAAGCAAAATTGCATCACCTTGCTTCATCGCCGGTGGAGCCTTGATGCCACGAATTTCACCAACAAGAAGAGCTCGGAGTGAAGGAATGAATTAACATCAAGAAAAGGATCAGACAGCAAGTTAATAGGCATGTATTTGTTATGGTATGTTCCTGTTTCTGAAGAATACCATGAAGGAGGGGAGAGTGTCGAATTCTGTTACACATAAAGGAGTTATGCTAACACATGGGAATCCGACTTTGGCGACCTTTTTATCTCTTATCCAACACAGAAATTAATACTTATTTGATTGGCTATTGGGTACTGATTTAGAATCTGCAATTGAAATTACTTGGGCAAGAGTTAGGGTTGAAATAATGAAATTACCTGGGCAAAATGATGCTTGTTGATTTCGGCGACTCCCAACAATGATTGATGCAAGAAAGAGCGAAAGAAAGTCCTCCAGTTTTGCGGTCCTCTGGTGAAACTATTTGAACTCTTCTTAGTATTCGAAATCTCATTAAAGGACGGTCTCTTAAGGCCTTTTTCTCCGGGAGGGAATGATTTTTATCTATCCATCCGTAAAGAGAACGGAGGCAGCCGAGACCAACTCCTTTGAATCCTGATAGTGCGATGTTGTGAAGAAGAAGATAAATCGAATGGTGAGATCGAGAGACGACTGACGAGAGAAAGAAAGAAACAGTTGACTAATTATATTAAATAAGCAGTTCGTTTGCATTTGGACTGGACAGATGGCCAGTTCCCAATTTAACCGATTGAACCGACCGGTCTGGGTTTAAGAACATTGTTCTCGAGAGAGACTCGACAGGCTTCCTTGTGCCTCTTAGCTACTTGACGTTTCTTGATTCAAATAGGAAATTAGACTTTGGATAAGATCACAGGGACTTGATTCCGACATTCTCTCCGTGCAATTTATTAGCCAATGTTGTTTTCAGTGACCCCGCTTCTTCCTTTGGTTTGAACTCTTGCAACTGACTTTTGTCGTGCTTTGCCTGGCCCTGTGATGTTAGCTTCCTGCCAGTGTCTTTAGAATTGGACTAGACATCTGGTCCAAGTGGTACCTATAACTAGATGCAATTTAGAACCGAATTAAAGTGGTTGGACCGGTTTATTTTTTTGGAAAAAACAAAGACAAAAGAAGTAACAAATAAAAAAAGAAGAGACGGTTCGATGTCTGTGCAGATATGTTGCTGCACATTTGTAGATTCAATGCAGGACCATTATTATGTTAAGAATTTAGTTTTAACATTATTACAAGTTTACAAATTTATCTTTATTCATCTTTAGATTAACAAAATTGTCTTTACCTTTTTTGATTCTCCTTCTCGTTTACTTATAATATTTTTACATAAGAACAAACCAAATATTTAAAAAATTAATCTGGTGTACAAATAAAATAAATAAAACATCTATTTTTATTTTTATATTATATAAATTTAAGCACATACATAACATGTGTCAAAATTATTAGTATATTAGATCTAAACGCGTGAGACCGATCTAGTATGAGACCTGATCTTGTAATCTTTTCTCTCTAAATCTAATCACTAAAATATCTTTTACATTTATTTAAATTCTATTAATTTTTCACCATTTTCGCTTTTAAACGCAAAGATTTATTTATTATACTTTCCTTTGACACTTTCCTCTATTACTTTTAATTTATATGTTTTCTTCTTTCCATTTTATTATTCCTTTTTGAAAAGTTACCTTTTTTTATTCTATAATTTTTATTACAACAAAATAATTTTAAAAATATTATTATATAAAGGTAGCTTTTTTTTTTTAAATATAGTTTAACTATTCATGTACCCGCATCCAGTTTACAACAATCCTAGCGTGTGTGTGTATATAGCTGGCCATGGAAACAGACTCTCCAAGTAATATTTTTATATTTCTAAATAGGGATAAAGTGCTGATGATATTCAAAAATGCAGATTTGGGAAATCTTTAGCGGCTTGTTTGAAGATGACATGGAAATTTATGGAAATTTTATTTTCCGGAATTTAGTTAAAGTAGTGGGGAGTGAAGATCGTTTGAAAAATCGAAATTTGTGTAGATATTATTTGTTTTAATTTTTTTTAGAGCTGTCAAAAATTAATTCTTTTAAAGTACCATTGACAAATAGATAAAATTACATAACTGGAATGTTCAAATATATACTTGCGCAATGATCGATTGAAATATATATAAAACTATCTACTAAAATATACAGTAATTATTAACAACTTATATATGCATGGGCACAAAACCGATATTTTAATTTTTATCATTTTGACTAGCTATTTGAATAATGAAAATTTCATTTATGATAAACAAACATGTCTTAAAGTTGTTAGCAGAACTTTTTGCTTTGCAATTCCTAATTAAAGGCTTCAGTTTTGTAATTATATCTATTTGTCCCTTTAACACTCCCGAAAATAGAAAAAGGGGGAATTTTGGATTTTTAACACTCTAGAAATCTATTATTTCCAAACACCTATCCAAACTCTAATACACACACACACACACACACAATATATATATATATGTATGTATATGTATATGTATGTATTTAAGACAAAGAAAAATCATGTTAAAGCCCTAAAGGGCAAATGGCCATGTAGAGAGAGAGAGAGAGAGAGAGAGAGAGAGAGAGAGAGAGAATTTTTCTTGCAGCATATGTGACTAAGGTAATTTCTATGCTGAATGTTGGCAATGTTTTTGGAGGTGATGACAACGTTGGCAATGTGGCGAAAACAATTATTAAAACTGAATTCTTGAAAACTTTGTAAAACAAATACACGCACACAGACAAAAGATAAGATGAACATTGATATATTAATGTAGTTGAAGAGTCACCCCTACTTATGTGGGTACTTTGCTAATCAAAATCTTCCATTAAATCAAAGAAATTTTGAAGATAAGTGCTTTGACATAATCAACTCTAGTGCACAAATCTATTACCCCAATTCTTAATTTCATGACTAGTTAGATGCTTCAAAATTTCAATCCACATATTCTGTACTTCACTTAAATTTACTGATAGACCTACTTTCGGTTATAGATGATTTCTTACTCAAGAAAATCATTTCACAAAGTTTGACCTAAAGTTAACACATAAATCAAAAGCAGTTAACAACAAAGATTACTCAACTCTTACACAATTCATCTTTAAAGAAGTGTAAATTTTATCTTCCTTGAGCTATTTGCCAATATTTATGCTTGAGAAAACTTGGATACCATAGCCTCAAAGTTTCTTTTGGATCAATTTTTTCATCTTTCAAAGTCAGTTTCTAATTAGCTTCACTCTTTGTTGCAAATGATGTTATGACAATCCTAAATAGACTTAAAACACCTTATACTTATTTGCATGTATCTAAGGTTGATTCAACGTTCTTTGAGGCCTTTTCCAAATTTCTTCAAACTCATTTTTGTCTTCTAAATATTTGAAAATATTTATCTGTAGAAACCCAACATAATTTCCATCTTCTACAAGAATTTGAACATCTTCATAAATCATTAATGCTGAGTCCTAATCCAACCAAGATTCTGATAAACCAAGTTATTGCAACAAAGTGCCAACAATAATATTATTGTTAACAATTCCCCATTTAGCATATTTGTGGCACAATCAATCCAAAATCTCAATAAGGTAATATCAGAAATGGAATTCCAACAACGACCCACTAAAAAATATCAACAACAATAAAAAACTCCCCTACGCTAGACGATCACATTCTGCCTCTCTCCTTGAACATTTCTCTTTCTTTTTGCCATACATTTGTTAAAAGATAAATAAATGTTAAAAAGATACCAGACATACCTCATGAATAAGAGGATTCAGTTAGGACGCTACCATAAGGAAGGATGTAACTATTTTCAGTACTTGTTATAGGATATGTATGTATTGCTGTGCACAGTGTTGCAGTAATTTTCCTTTGTTTGTCTTCATAGATTTATTTTTAGACATTTATTAAGATATGGTTCCAATCACCATGCCATTTAGACGAACCCGAGTCATAAGAAGGCCCTTATTACAATGCTTGACAAACAAAATTTTATTCACTCCCCTTTTAATATGGCTTTTTTAACTTTTTCTAAGATTCACGACCACATGAATAGCTTTTGCAATTTGAAAGATTGCCTTTATTATTTATAGGGCATTCACCACTTGAATAATCATCTAGAGATGTGTAGAAAATAAAATAACTAAGATTAGATTTTGGACCAAAATATTTCTAATTGGACTTTTGTTGCTTTGTTTGTTGGTAACATTGAGTGCAACATATCCTCTGTGAAGTATATGCTTCAATTATGTGAAACACCTTCCAATGAATGTCTTAAATTTTTTTTAGAAACTTTAAAATATTTTTGCTCTCTGTTTCTATTTTTTTGATTTTCTTTTTGTAATTTTTTTAAAAACAACTAGTGAAATTTTTTTAGCAAACTTCACCTCATTCTGTTTAACTTCCTTCGTACTATTGTTACAATCTTTGGTTGCAAGATTTATACCAACATGTCTTGTTTAATGGTATGCTTTAATAAAGTGAAGCATCTTAATATAAAATGACTAATTTTGAAACAATAATTGTATATTGGTTTGAACTTATGTCTATTTTTATTTGCTATTTGGTTCAATGTTAACTTTTTGAACCTCTTGTACTCTTATTTTAGATTGTTGAAGGCATTCTACAACTTTTACTTATCTCATTTTAAAGATTTTACTTCATTCTTTAATACTTTATTTTCCAAGTGCATGATCATGAATTTATCACACATTAATTAATAAGTGAATAACAACTTTTATTCAATAGTACACACAACATTTTTTCCCTTGTTACTAAGAGAATTAAAAGCAACATGATTATGTGCTTAATTGTCCTCATCTTAATCTTCTAGTCCATCTTTACTCCAAGTCTTGCTCAGAGACTTTTTGTGCTTCTTGAGAGTATTTGCACACTCTATTTGAACATAACCAAAACCAGAATATTCATAACATTGAATTTCTTTTCTTTGAGGCTTTGACTTTTCAATCTATTTGGAATTCTTAGAAAGATCTTTGAGGGGCTTGTTGGACGAATTTTTAAGCTTATTTAATGCTCCTATCTTTCATTTTCTTAATAGCTTTAAGCTCCTTAATTATGAATGCAATATTGTCATTAGTATTCTGACATTTATCCTAACTGTTTTTCAATATCCAAAAAGTTAACTTCTTTTTATTCTTACTATAATTTAAGTTCATCTTATAAGTTTGTAATGATCCTATAAGTTTATCTAGTTAAAAAATATCCACATCTCCTGCTTCCTTAATTGCAGCAACTTTGGGAGGAAATCTATCGAGTAAAGATCACAAAGTTTTCCTCGCATGCTTAGCTTCAAAATATTTTTTGCATGACTTAAAAGTTAGAGTTGTAATATGACATAATTTTCCATTAAACTCAACAATAGTATTGTCTTTTCCCTTTTTTCAAGTTTCAAATTGAGACACCAACATTTGAAGTTTAGAATATCTAGCTCTTACCTTTATGAATATTTTTTAGGATCTTCCAAGTTTTTTTTACTATCTCATATATGGATATTAACTTGAATTGCTCGTTATCCATGCCCGTAAAAATTGCATTAATCGTTTTAGAGTTGCCAAGTGCAGCTCTCTCTTTAGTAGTGCTCCACGAGTTTAGATCTTTAACATTTCAACACCATTGGCATTCTTCTTGGTTGGTGAACACTATCCATTCTCAATGACGTACCATGCCTTTTCATCTTAAGTCTTTGTAAATGCACATATATGTGCCTTCCAATAGGAATAGTAAGTACCATTGAGAGGTGGAAAATGTGCTCTAGATTCTCATCTTTAACACTCATGTCATCGAATCAGAAGGATTACACCTATTTTTCAAATCAAGTAATAATAACAACTTAGCTTTGATTCCACACGGAAAAAAAAAATTGTGACAACAAAGTTGGCAATAATAGTGACAACAATTACCAAAACTAAATACTAGGAGACTTTGTAAAACAAACACACGCACACCGAAAAAAGATAAGATGAACACTAATATGTTAAAGCAATTTGGATGATGACTCTTGCGTTTGCGGGCACTTTGTTAGTCAAATTTTCTACTAATTTAAACAAATAGTAAAAACAAGTGCTCAACACAATTAACTCTCACACACAAACCCACTACTCCAACTTCTAGGTTCATGACTAGTTGGATGCTCTAAAATTTCAATGCACATGTTTTAAACTTTAACTAAACCTACCTATAGGCCCAACGTTTCATCACAGAGGATTCCTTATTTAAGAGAATTAATTCACAAAATCTGACCTAAAGTCAACGCATAAACCAAAATTGGTTAACAATAAAGATTACTTAGCTCCTACATGACTGGTTTTCAAGGAAGTGCATGCTCTATCTTCCTTAAGTTATTCTCTGATATTTATACATAAAAAAACTCGAATGCCTCAATCTAGAGACCTTTTTTGGATCAACTTCTTCATCTTTCAAAGTTGATTCTTGGTCAGCTTCAACCTTAATTCTGAGTAATGTTATGACATTCTTAAATAGATTTAAACACTTTAATACTTATCAACAAGTATCCAAGGTTGATGCGACGATTTTCCAAACCTTTTTTAAGTTTCTTCAAACACTTTTTGTTGCCTCGATATTCAAAAATATTTATTTATATAAGTCTAACATAATTTTCATCTTTTACAAGAATTTAAAATCATAAAAAATCATCAATGCAAAATACTAATGCAGCCAAGATTCTGATGTAACCAAGTCGTGGCAACAAGTTGCCAACACTAATAGAGTTAACAAATTTTATATATACATATTTAAAATCACACACGTGTATATCATAAAGACTAATAGTTACTATTATACAATACACCAATTCACAACATAAATCAACATTTTCATCCCATCAAAATGCCGATAAGAAAACATAAATTTCATTTATAACAAATTCTTATAATTTTCATCCCTAGCATAATTTCAGACCAAACATTGCAAATTACTTTATTATTAACTATTTTTATACAAATGTTACTAATTTTATCGTTAATTTGAAACTAATGATTTCAACTTAAATGGATTTTAAAATAAACTAAAGGTTTGGCCTCCGCCACCCAAGGCAAAAAAAAAAAAAAAAAAGACGTTCGCTTACAAATAACCATTTGTCCTATTTCCCTACACATGTCAAATATTATTTTTCTTAGTCAAAAAATATTCCTTTTCTTCAAGAAAAATCCTTTAATCTTAAGCAAGCACCACTAACAAATTGCATATATGCTAAGTAATTATTTTTATTTATTTTAAAATAGCAATATAAATTAAATTAGCTCTGAAAGTGTTGTATCAAAAAAAAAAATGGGGAAAGATGTGACGTGATCAACGATCGCGTCGGATAGGACGGTGTAACCGGACCCGAATCCGATAACCCCAGGGACGCGAACCGGGCGAAGAACGCCAACCCAACGTGGTAGGATTGGATTGAACCCGATAAGAACGGCCACAATCAGCACACCGATTGCTGATTGATACGTTACGAATCACTCGAACCAATTCGGAATGACTCGATTTGGGATAGAAACTCACGAGAAATTGAAAGAATCAATTTCAGGGAATTGAAAGGAAACCTGAATTAATTGAAAACACTTTGTATTATTCTTTCTCAACTGAATAACAAACTACTATTTATACTAAAACTATCAGACTTTAATCTAAAAAGCCCATACGGCCCAATTTATTAATTAAGCCCATTAACCAATAAAACTAAAATTAATATATACTAAAATAAAATTTGACGGATCCTTGGATCGCGTCATACCCCTCCTCTTGAAGGCGAATTGTCCTCAATTCGAATCTGTGTCCTCCTGGATCAAACACGAATCTCTGAAAGTCCTTTAACCCTTCATCGCCTCGCTGAAACTTTAGCTTTATCTTCTTATGAGTCCAGCATAGAAATATCGGCAACAAACTATATAAAGGAATATAAAAGGGCACTAACGACTTATTCGGATATGCATGTGTACTCTCTGCAGATAAAACTATCTTCAACTCTTGTACAGTACAATTTGGTACTGGATCTGCTAGATAGTAGAATGGATCAATGTACACGTGGCTCTGTAGAAGTTTAATCTCCCAATCCTTGGCTCGTTCTTCATGCTTGTGGTTGTCCTCAACTTCCACTTTAATTTCTATGGCTTCTTCTATCTTAGCTTTATCCCTTTCAATTTCTACTGCTTCCGTTACTTCTTTCCGTTCACTTTTCTCCTCAGTTTCCAGATGTGTGTTATCACTGCTATTATCTTCATATTGTACTTCATCCGATGGCATCTTTTCTGCAATTTTCACTCGAGTCAAAGATGGCGTCTCGATGGATGGGCCTTTCTTCTCTCCCAAAACTCTGCTAATGCCGATATGGGTATCAACTTCCTCGTTTCGACATTCACTCATGCTATGCCCACGCTGAAAGCAATTAAGACACATCCGAATTTGACTTTCAATAGGAGAATCTGATACCTTGGATGGCTTGTTGTACTCATCCATATTCGATCCATAATCCCTGATATTATAATGACTTGATGGTGTATATTTATTTCTTGTCTCCTCGTAGCCTCGTCGATCTTGTCTTAATGGCCTGACATGATGCACATGTCCATCCCTAACCTGAGCTCGGCCTGTCACGGGACTGCCATCTGGACAGTAAACTGTCTCTTTCTAGGGTTGCAGCTTGGGACGCTTCTACGCGCCCTAATCGGTCTTGCACATCTGTCATCCTGTCCTGCATACCCTTCACGCTTCTGGTGAGCTTCCTCAATTCATCAGAGAGAGATTTGAATAAGAACTTAGTCTCGTCAGGGCCATTACCTTGGTCTGAAAATTGACTGGCCATTCAACGTGATTAAAGTTGAAATGCGGGCCTAACACATCCCCAAAATAAATACATAGATAAATAAATAAACTCCTCTCTCTTTTTTTTTTCTTTTTTTTGGCCCCTTTTTTTTTCGGCCACTCTTTTCCTTTTTTTTTGGCCTCTTCTTTTTTTTTTTGGCCTTTTCTTTTTTTTCTAAAAGAAATTCAGTAACCAAATAGGCCCTTAAGTAGAAATAAAAATTCTGCAGCCAAACAGGCCCTTAAGCAGAAATAAAAGTTCTGCAGCCAAACAGGCCCTTAAGCAGAAATAAAAATCCTGCAGCCAAACAGGCCCTTAGTCTGAAACGAAAAACTGTAACCAAACACGGCCTTACCACGTCATAAGGTCCAGCCCGGCAACAGCTTCTGGTCCAGCCCAATTCCTTCGGCCCAATGATTTTCTTTTTCTCAAGCCTGGCCCAGTTTCAATTTGGCCCAGATCCTGCTTCCAGCCCACTTGACACTCGGCCCAACTTTTACCTCAACCCAACCGAAATTTTTTGGCCCAAACAACCTCGGCCCAACAGAATTTTTTTTTTAAAATTATTATTATTATTATTTTTTCGGCCCAAGTAACCTCGGCCCAACAGAAACCCTTTTTTTTTTTTTTTTTCCTGCCCGACTTGGGCCCAGTCAGCAACTTGGCCCAAATCAACCTCGGCCCCACCTCTTTTTTTTTTTTTTTAATTGGAGCGGCGGCGGCGCGAAATCGCGATCGGCCGATTCCGTCGTCGCACGTCCTCGGCGGTGGCCGGGAACGGTCGGCCTGGCCTGGGCAAGGCCTGGGCAAGCCTCGGCGGTGGCGACGGGCGGCGATTCAAGCCGGGACGGCGCGAATTTCAGGCTGAGATTTCACGGCGGTTTCGCGGCGATTCACAGTGAAATTCTGGCCGATTCGCTCCTCCTTCGGCGGCGATTCGGTGTGGGAAGGGATGGGCTCTCGATGGCGGTGCGGTGGGTGTGATTTTCTGGCGGAAATCGGCTGAAACGGCAGTGGAATCGCGGTTGCAGGCGGCGGCGGCAGCGACTTCCCCTTTTCTTTTTTTGAATTTTTTTTATTTCTTTCCTGCTGCGGCAGCGGCTGGATCGGTTGCTGCCGTGAATCGGTTGAACGGGGGTCGATTTGCGGCGGCGGCGGCGGCAGCGACGATTTCTTCTCCTTTTTTTTTGATTTTGTTTTTTTTTTGTTGATACTCCGGATCGTGTATCGAATTAGAATTCGACACAAGATGGCTCTGATACTAAATTGACGTGATCAACGATCGCGTCGGATAGGACGATGTAACCGGACCCGAATCCGATAACCCCAGGGACGCGAACCGGGCGAAGAACGCCGACCCAACGTGGTAGGATTGGATTGAACCCGATAAGAACGGCCACAATCAGCACACCGATTGCTGATTGATACGTTACGAATCACTCGAATCAATTCGGAATGACTCGATTTGGGATAGAAACTCACGAGAAATTGAAAGAATCAATTTCAGTGAATTGAAAGGAAACCTGAATTAATTGAAAACACTCTATATTATTCTTTCTCAACTGAATAACAAACTACTATTTATACTAAAACTATCAGACTTTAATCTAAAAAGCCCATACGACCCAATTTATTAATTAAGCCCATTAACCAATAAAACTAAAATTAATAAATACTAAAATAAAATTCGACGGATCCTTGGATCGCGTCAAGACGTAATTTGATTAATTCTTATTGTGAAAAAAATATATTATTAGCATACATTTAATTACTTCTATATATAATTTTAGATATTACAGATCAATATTATATGCTATAACTTTTTTTTATTCTCAAAATAAGGTGTGTAATATTGTAAACTTTAAAAATATCTTACAAACAATATGATTTTATGGGCTATTAAAAATAAACTTAACCAAATTACCCTGTGAATTAAAGAAAGGTGAAAACAGTCTATATTATCACCACAACGAGCTCTTCTTAGAAAACACGTACACTCTACTGTTGTATCAACATGCCAAGAGCCACAAACACCAAAGAAAGACTAATTAGTTGTCATGACTACGAATCGGAACAATACGGACAAGGTGACAGGAAATACGTCTTAAAAGGACAATAACATTACCACAAGAATGTAAGGCCACTGAGAACAAAATAGAGCTGCAAACTTCATGTCACAGATATTGAATAAATCAACTCTAACTAATAAGCATGATGTCTTGGATCTCCAGTGGAATCAATGGAAAATGACTATTATAATTCCCGCTTGCGTGAGTCAGGAAGTAATTTCACAAGAATCAGCTCAAGCTTTCTGACCGAGCGTGCAGAGTGAATGTTGGTCGTTACTGCTTCTGTTGTCATGCTAGGAAACAGGCTTCTTCCTTCAAGCAGGAAATAACCATTTTTCTTGTTCTCTTCCATTTTCTTATACGCAGAGGTACTATCAGCATGCATTCCTTTGTCATTGCCGTGACCTGGAGAGCTTCCACTATTCTCGAGACCATTTCTAATCCAGGCAACATTATTCAAATCTGTAGCCATGGATGTTAACTCCCAGCTTGAGAAAGTTGGCAGTTCATCATATTCAACAAATTCTGGTCCCAACAGTGAGTTGAGAGAAGAATGTGGACAGGAAGATGCACAGAAACCATTGCCACATCGTGTTGGAATCATGGGTCCACCAGACCCACCATCAAGCGACTTGCATACTCTGAAGTCTAGTTCAGATGGTTGAATTACAGGTCCACGCATTGGAAGAAGTTTCTACCGACAAGTCATATGTAGGACTGTAGAAGTAAGCTAAATATGGGATGTAATAGTTACACGTTTTTTGATTTGTAGGACTGTAGAAGTAAGCTAAATATGGGATGTAATTGTTACACGTTTTTTGATTTTTTATTTTTTTGCCCCGTAAAAATGACCTCCGGACAATTCTTTAGTTTATATTATTGATACTTGATTGCATTTATTTAATATTTACCTACCAATTTTTAGTAAAAACACAATTTCTGTCACGTGAATATGTAATTTTGTCATATAGTAAGATCAAATATCTGTTAGTTAGTACATATAAAGAGGGGGAGACCCCATAAAAACTATTTTGGAGTATAATTACAAAAATAGGCATATTTCGTTAATATAAAAATAGATATGAGGGTTAACAAAGTAAAAATACCCACCCCCTTTTATTTCAAATAAAAAAAACTAACAAACTGTCATGTAAAATAAAAACTGCCGTATAGAAACTACCTTAAACATAAAACGTGTGTTTTATGGCACTAATTTGAGGCCTTAGTCATTCACAAAAGTAATTGCTTTTAATGCAAATTAATTTTAGGATTTTTAATAAAGAATTATTGACTATATTTGTTTTGCTTTGTACACTTCAAAAATACACATTATAATTATTATATATTTTAAATTTTATCTTTTTTCATCTCTTACTTTTACATAATTTTAAAAAACAATACACACGACCTAAAAATATAAACAAATATAACCATCATTTACTTCTCATATTTGGAGTTGTGGCAGGTATCTTATGTCGCTTATACTAAAGTTTAATACACTGAAAAACATATAGAATGAGTTTTGTTTTACTTTTTGTCGGTTGAAAATTTTCCTAGTATTTTCTTATATTGTAAAAAATATTTTTATTACACCATGTTAATGTTGTATTATACACTAAGTTTATTTTAAATTTGACATGCACTCAAGGTGCACGGTCGCTAGTTCCAAATTAAGAAACTTAAACTTCAATAAAGAAAAAGAGTGAATAAGCCATTAATTGCGGATTTAAACTAAATTTTCAATTGAAAATATGGAAATAGGAGCGTGCGTCTGCTTAATTAATGGACATTGGGCACCAGACTCGAATGCCGCGCGATGTGCCTACATAAATGCCCAAAATCATTATGCTCCTAGTGAATTATTTTCGCTATATTAGCCTAAATCAATTGACGTCAATGATATATACTCATCATCACCATTATTTTTATTACTAGTTTGAGCTTTTTAAAAAAATTTAATATTACCAACTCTACCTTCATTTTTGGGCAAGCTCAAAAAAATCCTGGACTTTGTTATGGGAGGTGGAAGCAAGTCATTATATGCCATAAGCTGAACACAAAAGGATTTTAAAAAATAATGACATGACATTTAAAAAATGACAGTACGATAGACATTATGATTAGATTAATGATTAACTCTCAATTTTTCTTAAAAATAATCTAATTATATATAAAATTATTTATTACTAAAAATATATTTTAAGAAGTTAATTCGTAAATACATATTCATATACATACGGTTTTAGTGATGATCCCGTCGGCAATACGTACGTAGGTACAACTGTTGTCCACAGGCACACACATACGTAAATGTAAAACCGTTTGCAACAACATCGGTACGACAGGAAACGTGGGACAGAGTGCTTCTACCGGTTTTTCTGGGTACGAACAATATAAAGCATTTACCGTTTTCTTCATCGGGAATGTTGAGGTGACCGAATAATTCCCTCTCGCGCTCTCCCGTTGCCCATTCGTTTCTCCCTGGACGCCTCACCAGTGTTCAGAGTACGTTTCTCTTCCTCCTCCATCCCCATCTCAGCGTTTCTTTTTCGATTTTGTCTCTGGGATTCTGTTCGCATCGTGTTCCGAATTTTCATGATGTTTGGCTGTTGGTAAGGTGGGCGAAAGACCGGTTCTTTTAAGCGATCGTGTCTTTTTTGTTGCATTTTGGTGAAATGCTTTCAATCTGATACATCATTATCAGATTCTGCATCTCGTAATTGAGATAGTGATGCATCTGGCTCGTTGTTGGTCTAGTTTATTGCGTATGTGGATTTTTTTTTATAATGTGAAATTATTGAATGCTTAAAATTTTTGGGGATTGAATAATTAATGATCTCGAAATGCTGAATTCTTTTTTTTCTTATTCGTTTCCGTTGCAGTTATCTGTGAACGGCGAAGAATTAAAATGATGGAAAATGACATTTTTGGTCAAAATTAATTTCTGTGTGGTTTTGAGAATTATGCGTGCCAATGCCTTGGTTTATCTGTAATCATGTTATTCGGTTTTTGCATGGATGCCCGGTTATCGTGTATATGCACATTTCATGCCTGCCATTTAGTCAGTTAAGGTTGAGGAGACATGTGAATGGTTCTATAAATTAATCAAAGTTGTCGGGTGAACCTTCTTATCTTTGTATGTCTTTTTAATTTATCAAGGTAAAAAGGAACCGCCGTCGAGGTTTAAAGGAATGACTTTTTCTTTTTTGTTTTTCCTTTAATACCAAATTTCTGTTACTGGCAAAACGCATATGGATGATGTTGCATGACATCTTTATCTATGATCTGCAGTTTTCTTTTGGCGACTTTTGAGCGGAGGAGCGAGCGAGGGCCTTATTCACCGGTCGGTGTCGATAAAATTTCGGGACTCGGCCGTCCTTTTCATTTCTTATCCCTTGTTAATTGATACACATTCCCTGTATCTGTAGTTATTGCATACACTGTCCAGATACATATAATGAATTGTGCACGTGTTGTTTGATTTCTTTGTAGGTTTGTGGAGATTAGCGCCACATTTCTAGATGTTGATTTTTCAGCCTCTGTTCTGTGGATTTCAAGTAAGATGATTTTTTAAAAACATGTGTTTACTGCATATTCTTCTGTCGTTCTGTTGTCTGATTTCCTTCTGAATTTATATTTCACTGGACCTAAGTGATTGTGACAAAGCTGAGGATCTGTATATCATTGCAGTACCTGCTTTTAGTTCGGACCTGTGTCCTATAAGCCAACTGTTAATAATTTATGAAATGAATCACTACAAAATGGAAAATTTTTGTAATTTCAATTAAAATAAGAAGCCTCGGTTGACTTAAGTTAACATATATTGATGCTCCAAAGAAACCTGTTGAAGATATTATAGAGAATTAAGTGAACTACAATTAGTTATTATTGTCTAGGTTTCATTAGCTTACTCGCATATGTAGTAATCCAAAAATGTGGAAGTGTTTGTATGTACTTTGACTTTTAAATCTCTGTCAATTGTTACAGATTTGTTGTAAGAGCTCGGCATGTCAAGGCTTTGAGAACCCTTAAATCATGTCTTCTATTATTTATTAGATAATATAAAATGTTGTGTGCTGGACGTTTTGGTCCTCAATTGAAAAATTGTGCCTTTGATTGCAGAAATGTGATGTCTAATCTCCCAGGGCAAACTAACCCTCTAGAAATCATTCAAGAAGCACCCTTTTTGAAATGCATAGTTACTATCCTTGCCTAAACGAGACCCTCCAAGATGGCTGTATCGATTGATCAAGCTCATGGACTCGGGCCATCATCCCGACCACCAAGATGCAATCGGAAGTCTCTCACTCAGCTTGAATACAAAATGTTTTACTTCAGCAAATCCGAACTGGCACAGATTCTCAGACACGCCTTTAATTTCGTCCACAAGAGCCTCTCCACCCCTTGCCTGTCCAATCCCCCTAGAGTGGAGGATGACTCTGCTACCAATTCAAGGATTGAAATTATTGTTGGCCATGATGCGCCACACGTGCACGCTATGGTTGTTGAAGTCGCCATAGCTATGGCCTCTGGGGTCAGGCCAGAGCCAGTATCGAGTGGGCTTGGTGGTGCCTACTTTTTGCATGCTCGAAATGGTGACACAATAGCTGTTGCAAAGCCCATAGACGAAGAACCTCTAGCATTCAACAATCCCAAAGGCTTTGCAGGGCGGATGTTAGGTCAACCTGGCATCAAAAGTTCCATCAGGTTGGGTGAAACTGGCTTTCGTGAATCGGCTGCTTATCTCCTCGACCATGACGGTTTTGCTGGTGTCCCTCCAACTGGACTAGTTAAACTTTCTCACGTAGAATTCAACTTAAACAGTCCAGACTCATATTCAGCTGCACCTCATAAGATTGCGTCCCTTCAGCGTTTCGTCAAGCATGACTCTGATGCGGGTGATTTGGGCCCTTCAAGTTTCTCGGCCACTTGTGTGCACCATATTGGCATACTAGACATAAGACTGATGAATCTTGATAGACATGCAGGTAACATTCTTGTGAGGCTAGGAAAAGAGAGTTACGGTGGCGGAAAAGCCGAGCTGGTGCCGATAGATCATGGATTTTGCTTACCTGAGGCGCTTGATGATCCGTATTTTGAGTGGCTACACTGGCCTCAGGCTTCAATGCCTTTTTCAGAGATGGAGGTTGATTACATATCCAGTCTAGATCCGTACAAAGATGCGGAGCTTATAAGAACCGAGCTTCCAGCAATCAGGGAGTCTTCCATTCGGGTTCTTGTGCTCTGCGCAATATTTCTGAAGCGAGCGACAGCTTATGGGCTGTGTCTTGCTCATATCGGTGAAATGATGACCCGAGAATTTCGTGGAGGAGAAGAAAATTGGAGTTCGATGGAGAAATTATGCCTAATTGCTAAGGCTCACCTGAACAACAGATCGAGTGGTGGTGATGTCAACACTGGCATTGATGAAATGCTCTATCTTCATGATGAACATGATGTGGAAGACCTCAAGAAAGCGCCACAAGACACGTACATCCGTCAGAACTCCCCAACAAAAGGTAGGCTTTCAAATATTCCAAGATTTGATCCAAAATTATATCTTATGAATAAGAAGAAACCCTATCCAATTGATGAATGTGATTTGAACACAATCCCAAAGCAGGTGGCTTGACGTCCCCAGCAACAGACTACGATCATGGCGGCCGTCAGAACATTTCTTTCGGGGACATGGATGATGAGGAGTGGCAGTTCTTCTTGAAGACCTTTGAAAAGCTTTTGCTCAAGGCCCTCGAGGAGAGAAAATTCAAGCATAGGCTTTGATCTTCTGGTGTGTGGGATGCGAAAAGTGTAAACTAACACCACAGATCTTCCGGTGTTTGGGGTGCGAACAGTGCAAACTAACAGCACAGACAATCATGCGTAAGATGTAGATAAAAAGGTTATAGTATGGGAGGAAAAGGGATTGGGCAAGATGCCATCCTTTCCGTTGTAGGCTTTCGTTCCCACTAGTTTCCTTGTTCATTTCCTACACTCTGCAATGTTCTTCCTTTCTTCTTCTGTTTTGACTGCACAAATACTCAAATAGTGTCTGTTTCTTCACACCAAGACCACGTAATGGATACTGTACTATGGCAAATTATAAGCCCTTTGTGCTAAGGATTGTACATTGTTGCGAATAAAATGAAATCTTATATTAGAGAGGGGTTGGAGAAATGTTCGATAGAAAGCATAATACAGGGCCTTTTTAACTAGTTTTGGGACTGGTTCTTGTGGAGATATATCATTACCATTGATTCAAGGTACAATGGGATTAACCGTAATGATTTTATGAAGTAGGGGTGTTTATAAACCAAATAATTTAATTGGAGTTTGATGAGATCCAAAAATGCTTCTACATTTTACTTCAACTTCGAATTTTTTCTTTGTTGGAACTCAATCTTGATGTTTGATTATAGTTTGAGTTTGAATTGATGTGAATTCAAATATTAAGTGAGTTCAAATTGCTACGCGGACTTGACTTCTTAAAACCCCTGTATGAAGCTAGTAAATGGGTAATAGAAGTCCAACTTGACATTGTAAATATTTGCTTTGGTCCTGGATTTCTTATTTTCTTCTTCTAGATTTTAACTTGTCATTGCGTATGGCGTTGCATGGCTCTCACTCTTCCATCCTCACTCTTGCTGAGTCATTCACCTTGGTTGTGGGAGAAAAGACTCAATTTTATTTTAAGCGTTTACATAGGAACAAAGATAATAAATAATAATATCTAAAATAAGTTATTTAAAAATAAGAATACATTAGTAAATCAAATATAATCATAGTAAAAATTGAAAAAAAATCAAAAAAATAACTAAAGATGTCCAATTTAGATGAAAGTTCTAAATTTATTTTGCAACATAATCATTTTCTTCCTCTTATTCACGGAGCAATGTATCCATCAAGCAATGTTTCGATACAACACAATTAATTCTCCTTTCAAACTAAAGCAAGTGTTTCCATCAAAAGCAAGGAATATTCACACATCTAAGAAGTAAAGATATATTCAAAAGGTTGAATTTTTTGAAAATCATAAATTAAAACACTTATTTATCATTTACATCGTTCCACAAAAAAGTAAAAAATCTATATATTTTTTAATTTATTGTAATAGATTTGGTTTGTCATATTTTATATTCTTTGACAGTGAGAAAAAACATTTTACCACAATTAAAATGTATTGTTTCATGATTAATTCTTTTTAGAGTTTTTCTTAAATTTTTAGTAGAATTATCAACTATTAATTAGTAACTGACTAATTTCTAAATTAGCTAAATATAAAATTATATACAAACTAAATTAGCTAACACTACACATAATTAATTAATAATTTATAACTTATTCTAATTAATATGTATATATATATATGTATGTATGTATGTTTATAGATATTTTTTTTATATTTTATTTGATTAATGCTGTAGAGATGAACTAAAGTATGCCCGTCATCTCCTGTCCCATTTTAAAATGGGAAGAAAAATGTCCTATCCATTATTATGTCTTCAAAACACAAATTATAATTATTATATTTATTATATTTTATCTCCATTTTTTTATTATTTTAATATATTTTTTTAAAAAATATATTTAAAAATACACACCAATACACATAACCCATATATTTTAAGGGGATGTGAATATTTGTGTGTTTCAATATTTTAGTTAAAAACATATCGCAAGATAGAGTAAACATAGGTCATGTAGGCTATACACCTAATGTAAATTCATCAATTTGTGCTGCATTCTTTAAAAATAATCAATAATTTTTTTCTATGTATTAAAATGTAACATATGTCATCGTTGTTGTCATCCCAGCCATTTGCACAACACATAGAGTCTACTAAACCCAAAAAATGGTATCTAAAATCTAGAATCAGTTGGCTATTAAATATATTTAGAAAATTTGAAAGAATTATATTCAATTGATCCATGTGCCAACAAACTTATTCATTTTCCCAATTTCAAATTACAAAATATGCTCAAAAGAAAGGACAAACAGTTGAGGTTTTCCTCTTCATTTTAGGTTAAGTTTCTATCTTTGTTTGTTTTCTTTTTTATAAAATAAAAACATACAATTTAATTATTAAATTTTAAATTCTTTTTCTTTCTCTCTCTATTTTTTTTTTTTTACTTCGATACTGTTTTGTTGAAAAAATAAAAACAATCATAACCCTCTTTCCCAAAGCTTTTTATTTGGTTAAATTTATATTCCAAAGTTGATTTCTCAAGGACTGTACAAAATAATCAGAGGTTATGTTTATTTATGTTTTGAAGCATGTCTTTTTTTGGTTTTTTTTTGAAAAATGCATAAAAGTTAGAGAGATGATGAAATAAAATTTAAAATGTGTAATAATCTTTTTGAGTTGTATTAAGCAAAACAAATATAGTCAAAATTATTAGACTCTTTCACCTTTATTTTATTAGATTAAGAGTAGAGGTGTCAATTTTTAACTCACTCGAATTCGATCTAAAATTAATGGCTTCGAGTCAAGTTTTCATGGGATTTGAGTCAACCTACAAACTCAAAAAAGATAAATGGATCAATTTCAAGTTGATCCACCCATAAACTCACGAATATATTTTAAATAATTTAATAAATATTTATATAAATATAAAAAATTAAATAAATAAAATAAAATAGTAAAATTATAAATATTTAAAACATTAAACTTTAATTTTAATTAAAAAATATATTTTTTTGTCGAGAGATTGATGGATCAAATTCGAATAATCTGCAAAAGTAACAATAAGATTCAGATTAAATTTTTTGACCAACAAAAATAATTAGACCTTATTCGAATAACAGATCATGTGTAACACTTGAATCTCGACCACATCTATTGCCAGCCTAGTTACAAGTTGCCTTCTTTACCCTTTTTCCATTTTTTCCCCTTCGTTTACCCTTTTTCCTTTTAACCTAACCCATGGCTTCCCCTTAAAAATGAAAAAAGGGGAACAGATTAGTTGTCCTTTTTGCAAATTCAATATTTTAAGTAACCAAAATTCAAAATTGAACACTTAAAAAAAATATTGTTTACCAAATATCTTACTTCATGCAGTAATGAAATGACACGTAAAGTATATATGAATAAATTTGGGTGGTGAAGTAATGAACTTAAGAATAAATGAACATGAAAATAAATGTTATTGATAAGACATTTTGTATTACTAATTATTGTAAATAAAATTATAAATTTTATCTTTTTTTTTTTTCTATAAACCTGTACCTTAAATCAGATTGAGTTGAGCTTGAAAATGGATACAATAATCTAAATTTTTATTTTTAAAAAATGTTTAAAATCGCAAAATTGAACGGTTCATATTCATGAGTAAATAGATTTTAAAATTTCCATTTCGCTTAATTCATTTTTTCTTTTTTTTTTTTTTTTTTTTTTTTGTCTTCTTTTAATGTTTTCTATCATCAATTCGTTATGCTTTGAGACAAAAATTTCGTGTTAAACAAGTCACGTTTCGAATTTTCCTACTCTTTGGCTTCACAGACAATGAATGCATATGAACTTTATTAAAAGTGTACTATACTTTAATAAGATATTATTTTTGTTATCCTTTTTAATTTTTATGCTTCTATGTATTGGATTAGTATTTATTACCTTTAGTTTTGCAGTGTTTCTTTGTGCTAATGTGCTGTGTTTAATTATCAATAGTAATTGAGAAATACTTAAAGTCAAAATTCAAATATTTTTAATAACTATCAATTCTAAAATTTTGATTGGGAAGAAAATCATTAATTTGTAAGGAAAAGCGTTGTTTAAGACCATATTTTTTAAATATGGAATCTCATCTCAGCTAAACAGTAGGAAGTTGATAAATTACATATGATATCAACCAACATAACTAAAAGAACAGGAATTTACTTATGAAATATTTCTTTTTTAACACGATTTAAAAGCAATTGTACTTAACATTTGCAAGTTAAATTATATGACAAATACTTATGTAATTTTTTATATAATATTTTTACTTAAATATTTAAAAATATAATTTCTTGATTTGTCAGACACTTTTCTTTTATAATTTGAGTTGCCTCTAAATGATATCACACACACACACACACACACACACACACACACACACTCTTATGTGCAAAGATATTCAATAATTAATTTATCATCGTCCATGTGCTATAGTAAGTACTTTTTATTCTCAAAGATTAGTAATAAAAATATCTTTAACATGTATCTAATTTTCATGATTTCTTATAAGCTATATTCCATAACTTTCATTTATTATATTTATATTTCTTCACCCCCCAACTTTAATTTATCTTCGCAAATCTTTATATACAACATACACGTATATAGATATTTCTCGTCTGTCTTCTCAAATTTTAATTTCCATTTATTATTTTTCCCCTTTAAAACTTTGCTCCGTCAAACTTTAATTCATCACATTTCTATTTCTATTTTTAAAATTATTTATCTTTCAATATATTTTTTTCATTTTTATTTTTCTTTTATCTTTTAAACTTTTTAGACTTCTATTTATCTCTTCGTTTCATTTTAAGTATTTCAAATAATTTTATTTTGTAATAAAAAAATCTTTTGTATAATTTATTAATTGCATAGTTTTTCTTAAATTTAATGTAAATTTTTAGTCAGTCAACACCTTTAAACTATACTAATATTACAAAATATAATTTATTTATTATTATATATATATATATCTATCTATATTTTGTTTTTATTTTTTTAATTCGGCAACGAGAGTAGACTCACAACAGCAGTGGTTATTGTTGCTTTTTTGAAGAAAAGGAAATGCTGCTGCTTTTTCGAAGAAAAGAAAGAAAAAGCAGTCCCGATTCACGAGCCAACGGTGGTGCTGCTTGCATTCGTCCTCGTCCACCATTAAGAGTCCTTTCCTGCTCCCGACTCTTCCCACTTCACAGAGAATCTCAGCAAGCGGTGGAGATGGCAGCGAACCGCCGAATAACGAGGGATATCGGCATCGAAGACCACGAGCTACCCTACGACAACTACAACACCTACAACGTCCTCTTCTTCGGCGACTCCATCTTCACCACCGTCACCCGCGACCCCAACGTCGCCTCCCGATGGATCTCCGACATCGAGACCATCCACCGCTGCCGCCTCCACTGTCTCATCGTCGGCCTCGACCTCGAGTGGCGCCCATCCTTCAATCGCTACATCAACAACCCGGCCGCCACGCTGCAGCTCTGCGTCGGCCGCCGATGCCTCATCTTTCAGCTCATCTACTGCCCCTACATTCCTTCTTCTCTCATCGATTTCCTCTCAAACCCTAACTACACATTCGTGGGGGTCGGGATAAAGGCGGACCTGGAAAAGCTGGAAGAGGATTACGAGTTTGGGTTCAACACGAATGCGGTGGATTTGAGGGACTTGGCGGCGCACGAGTATGAGAGGAGAGAGTTGAAGAATGCGGGGTTGAAGGGGCTGGCGAGGGTTGTGCTGGAGAAAGAGGTGGGGAAGCCGAAGAGATTGACTATGAGTAGGTGGGATAACGAGTGGCTGACGCGTCGTCAGGTCCAGTATGCCTGTGTTGATGCGTTTGTGTGCTTTGAGATTGGTAGAATCTTGAATGCTTCTTCTGCTTCGGCTCCTGCTACTGTGTAAAGGATTGACTTCCGTTGACTTCTGAACGGGTTTGGTGGCTGTCTTTTCATTTTCTGAAGGCCTATGCACCATGTGCAGATGGTGATTAGTAATAACAAGGGTGTGAATTGAATGTTCTGCTATTTTGTTGACTTCTGAAATGGTTTTCTTGTCTGTCTTTCATTTCTAATTACATATGAATGAAGTGCAGTGCAGATGACGATTAGTATTGAAAATTTTGTGAATTGGATGTTCTGCTATTCTGTGAGCGGATGACATGCATTGTTGGGTGAATTTGGAGTATTATTATCTACGTTGTTGGCTATGGTTAGGTCTAAAATGATGAAGTTGAAAATTCCAAATTTCATATTGGCAATATGATTCGTTTTATGTCATAATGTGATTTAAACTCTGAAATTCGCTTGTGTGTTTATGTAGAAAAAATCACATTTATATGGCTGAGGGTCTATGGATATAGGTAATATTTGATTTTTGGGCGGAGGTATTGATTGGGTAATTAATGGATTTTGAAATTTTGTTCGAAAGTATACAAGAGAGTGCCAAAAAAAATTATTTTTAAAGGTTTGTGTGTTTGGGGCCGGTGCAATTTGTTGATGGTGTGAAATTTTGATGTGTAAGGCCTTCTAAACATAGCTCATGTTTCTTCGTGAATTCAATTGTTTCTTTTGGTTAGTCTTGACAGGAAGGTTTGATATTTAATTGTGCTTTTGGTCTGCTCATAGTTTATATCATTTATTGATTGGCTTATCTCATTTATGTTTTGGCAGCTATAGTTGTAACTTAAAGGGGTTTAGTAATGTAGTCCCAATAAGTGGACATTTCGTGCAATATGAGGGGATGACATCTTTATTCAGTGCCTGCTTAGTTACAGAAAGCATTACATGAGTTGTTTTTTTCTGCATTATTTTCACATAAAGGGAGTGATGTGTCAGTAATGAGAACAGTATAATCTCTGTGGCTGTGGTTTCTGCTAGGGAAAGAAGAAGTGTAAAAACTGTTATTCCTCAAAAAATGAAACCCAAAGATTAAGGAATAAAAGAAAAACGGGGTGAGAATGTGGATCAAGGAAGGTCTCATAAGAAGTGGAAAGAGCCCTGCTGCTAATCAGAGGGTCTGAAGAAATCAAATCTGATATAGCTTCCTCTCCCATTATCATGGCTATCACTGCACTATCCAATCCCGCATGGATTTGTTCTGCAGAGGAATGTGAAGAAAAAGGATTATGAATGAGTGTGCATGACGTTCTTTTGTACATATCGCCGCTGCCACAGAATGAAATAAGAACTTGTGTTATAATATGGCTTGTTTTAGGGGTGGTTTGTCTGGGGACATAATTACCATTGTTGATTAAAGGTTGGATATGTGTTTAATGGTTATGATGTTATGAAGCTAGTAACCGGGTAAAGAGATCCGACTTGACCCCATAAGATTTGCTTTGATCATGGGCTTTGTTATTTAATTTGGGTTTGCATTAATTGTATTGAACAGGACATTGCACGCACTATTTGTTCGAGGATGACATTACTTGTTGCGTATTTTGAATATTTCAGTAACAAGGCATACGACAACAAAACGAAGAATAAAAAATGGAGTCAAGAATCTAATTGAAGAAACTTGAGGAGATTAAATAAATGTGGGTTTCAATCCTAGCGAGGTGTTTGGTGTGATTTTATATGGGTTCTGACCTTTGTTGGATTTTTTAAATAAATTAGAATGTTGCTTTTTTAAAAAAATGCCCAAAAAGAAAAGAAAAAGAAAAAAGATGGTCAAGGTTCTCATTTTACTATTTGGGTTACATTCGTATGCGCTTTTCGTTGGTTACATTTCAATCCAACGCCGATTCTCAAGGGATTGTACAAAAGAATGAGAACCAATGGATTCTCATCTTTATTAGGACAAAAGCTGCTTTAACATATCTTGCTTTGCATTTAAGCAATATAAAACCACCATATATCTTTGTAAATTGATATATTCCTAATAACTCGACCTAAAATTGGCATACGATTTATTACTCACTGATTATTTTATACACCCACAAAGACACTTGCAGTAATGATCGTGATCAGAATTACAACAGAAGCAACAAGACAGTGAATGATATAATTGAATTTGAATTTGAGAATCCTAGGACGCAAATCGAGCAATGAACGCCGACCTAACGTAGTAGAATTGAATTGAACTCGATATACACGGCTACAATTAGCACACCGAACACTAATTGATACGTCACAAATCATATGGACTACTTTAGAATGACTCAATGTGGGGATTGGAATCAATGAGAAATTAAATGCACAATTTTAAGGAATTTGGAAAGAAACCTAAATTGATTAAAACTCTCTATCTATTTTTAACTAAATAACTACTATTTATAATAAATCCTATCAAACCCTAACCTAAAAAACCCATATGGCCTAACTTATTAATAAAGTCCATTAACAAATAAAAATGAAAATAATAAATATTAAAATAAAATTTGACGGATTCTTGGATCATGTCATACCCCTCCTTTTGAGGGCATATTGTCCTCAATTTGAACTTGTGTCCTCTTGGATCAAATACAAATCTTTGGAAGCCTCTCAACTCTTTATCATCTTGTTTATACTCCATCTTCAACCTTCTACAAATCCAACAATGAAACTCTATTGGCGAATCATATAACAAATTATGTAATATCACCAATATTGTGTCAAGATGCACATATGTAACCTCCTTAAAAAATATTTTTAACTCTTTTGCAGCACAAATAGACAGAGCAGTTGCTAAATGGTTAAATGGGTCAACGTACATGTGACTCTGTAAAAGTTCAATCTCCCAGTTTTTTACTTGTTCTTCATTCTTGTTCCTGTCCTCAACTTCTATTTTAATTTCTATGGCTTTTTCCGTATCAATTTTATCCTCTTTAGTTTCTACTTTTAGTTATTTATTCTCATTTACTTTTCTCCTCCTTAATTCTCATATGCATGCTAGTGCTACCATTATCTTGTACTTCTTCTAATGGCATTTTCTCTGTAATCTTTACTTTAGTCAAAAATGACATCTTTATGGATAAACTTTTTTTCTCTCCCATAATTTTGTTAATATTAATATAAGCATCAACTTTCTTATTTCGATATTTACTCATGTTTTACCCACACTAAAATCAATTAAAACACAACCAATATTGACTTTCGATATAAGAATCCGATACCTTGGATGTTTTGTCGTACTCATCCTCATTCGATCAATAATTTTTGTCATGATAGTACCTGGATGGTGCATATCTGTTTTTTGTTTTCTTGTGTCTCAATGTACGATTGTCCCTAGCAAGACAATTTTGTAGTTTATTCACTGCTCTGAACAACTTTTGAATTTCATCCAATACTCGTTTCTTGTAATATGCATGATCATCCGACATCTTGTAGAAATAAGTATAGATAAATTCCCTCTCTCTCTATTTTTTAATATTTTTTTCCACTCTTGTTTTTTTATTTCTGTAATGTTTTAAATTTTTTTCTCTGTTTTTTTTTACAATTTTTTTTGAATTCTGCCTTTTTTAAAAATTTCTATTTTTTTTTCTCTTAACAGGAAAGTGTATTAAATTAGAATTTAATACTACCTTGCTCTGATACCAAATTGACAGGATCAGAATCACAACGGAAGCAATAGGGTAGCAAATGATATAATCGAATCCAAATCTGAAAATCACAAGGACGTAAATTGAGCGATGAACGCCGACCCAATGTGGTAGAATTAGATTGACCGTGATGTAGACGGCCACAATCAGCACACCGAATATTGATTGATAAGTCACGAATCACACGGACCACTCCGAAATGATTCGATTTAAGGATTGGAATCCACGAGAAATTAAATGCACAATTTCAGGGAATTTGAAAAGAAATCCGAATTGATTAAAACTCTCTATCTGTTTTCAATTGAATAACTATTATTTATACTAAATCCTATCAAACTCTAATTTAAAAAGAGCGTATGGTCCAACTTATTAATAAAACCCATTAACAAATAAAAATAAAAATAATAAATATTAAAATAAAATTCGACGAATTTCTGAATCAGGTCAAGTCATATCTACAATTATTTTGAGTATACGAGCTTAGGTAGCAATATAGCATGGCTTGTTGACGTAATTGTAAGACATATTTAGAGCTATTAAGCCAACAATGAGGCCTTAATTACTCATTCCTTTTGCTTTGTTTGGATATAGAGTAAGAAAGTACAAGCACGAGTGTTTCTATTCTATGTGTATATAGGGGTGCGCACAATTCGAGAAATCAGTTAAACCAAGTTGAAATTTAAAATTTTGATATGTACTTAATATTAAGTCAAAATATCAATTTGGTATTTAGAACGATAATTTTTGAAATTTTGATTTTCAATTTAGTTTCGTATTTAAGTTTGGTATACCGTAGTGAATCGAATACTGAATTTTATTTATTTTTTTCATTAATAATGTAATTTTTATTAATATTATTATTTTTGTTATTATGATTTGCATTTTTATTAATATGTTAATATTAAAATTTCACTTTTTCTATTAAAGGTAATGGTAGAATTTGTTAATAGAAATAATGAAAGTCGTTTTCGGGCATTTGATTTTTGAAAGATTGGAACTCTGGAAAATGGTTACAAACAAAGCCTTTGGATTGTACTTTATTGTATCGAAAAAAAAAAAAAAAACATTCGCAAACTCTGGCTTGCAAACGTATGCCGATCATTGATCGAACGTAAAATTATTATTCCTTTATTTTCTTTACTTATCAATGTGGCGATTCAAGATTAAACCACCTTTCTTAATTTTAGATCGCATGATAAATCTATACTATAATACTTAGTTGACAAAGCTTTTTGATTACATAACATAAAATTATATAGTTATCCTTATTTTGAATTCCTTTATTTTTCTATTATTTTGTTTCTATTGTTCTTTTTAACTTACTGCTTTAATTTATATTTTCTCTTTTTTTTTAAAATTCTTTTGATCTTTCTTTATTTTTAGGTTATAAATTTTTCAAACTTTCAATTTTTAAATAACTTTATTTATATATTCAAAGTACATAATTTTATAATTTATAAATAAATTTTTAAACATAGAGCGTGAAACTTTTACTAATTATATAGAATTTGGAACTCACTTAGTTGTAGATTGTAAATTTACAACATTATTTTTAATTAATAAATGTAGAACATTACTCCTACACTCGAACATAATTACTAATTGCCCATTACTTCTTTTTATATACTATATATGTATACTTATATTATTATGGAACTAAAGTTTTTAATTGCATATTGTCAAACTAGATAACTATTCTCAATTAATATTTTTATTTTGTTCTATCATTTTCTTTTAATTTATTATTTTTATTTGTTTGCTCTCAAAATTTATCTCTTTTAAAATTCTTTTTATTTTTATTTTTTATTTTAAATATTCTTCATAATTATAATTTTGACATCTATTTTTGTACAACAATTTTATAATTTGTTGCACACGTATGAAGCCTCACTTTTACTAGTATGTATAAACGCTACTAGAAATACCTGGATTTGGGACAAAAACATGCGTTCCAACTTTAGAGACAGATGGGAAAAAATTTCCATCCCAAAATTTGTTCCAAATTGAGAGGAAACTTTTGGAACAGATTTTCCATTCCAAAATTCATCTCAAGTTTTTAGATATATGTAATTAAATCCAAATAAGAATTTCCTTCCTAAATAGTTGACAGAGAGATTTATTTTCTATCTCAATATTTGGGATGAAATTTTTTTGTCTCAAACTTTGGGACATAATAAGAAATTCATCCCAAATTTTAGGACAAGATTTTTTATTCATCCCAAATTTTTAGACAAAAAGAAATTCCTTCCCAAATCTATGTCAACATTAGGACAAAAATCAACTTTTACAAAGTCGAACATTTGTGTGGCATGATTTTGTGATGGATTTGGCTGTCCTAAATCATAGAATTTAAAGACAAATGCAACTCCAACTTCACCAAATGAAAATTTTTACCCCACACTAATTTGAGGTGGTCATTAAATTGGAAAGTCTCATATATCTCTATCCTTGGGGAAACAATGGAATTTTGTTGGAAATGTAAGTATTATGAAAGGGGTTGTGTTTTCACAACGAATTACATTTTGTTGGCAACTGCACATAAGAATTTATGATTTCTGTGAGGGCCTTCTTTTTAATTGTGTAATTTAAAAGTAATGTTTGGATTTGGCTGAAGTTTGGCCCCCCCATTGATTTGTTATCATGCAAATGTTAGTAATATCCATATATACATACATATGTGAATACAGGGGGTGACTTGTAGTATGGGAATTTTAAAAGAAACATACAAACATTTATATGTTTTGAATTTGAATTGTACGAATTTGTCGGATAATTTATAGATTGGTAATGTTTTGTAGTAATTGTGCTATTGAATAATATTTGTTTGAGAAATAATATTTATCAAGGTTATTTTGGTGGAATAACTCAAGAAATATGAACCTTGTATACAAAAGTTGCAATGTTAATTAGTTATATTTGTGTTTAAATTTCACAAATCATACTAATACATAGTTTAGTGAAGTAGAGGAAATGTTGCAACAACTGTGGGTGTGGATGTATAATATTAATAAGAAAGAAAAGCAATTATCACATATTAGCAAAAATGATGTACTCAATGCTTGTGTAAATTTAATTATAAAATTACGAAAATCTAGTATTTTAAAAAAAATATATTAATTAGAAATATGAAGAACATTTAACAAGAAAAAATGAAAGTTGGTCTTTTTAATTTAGACTATGGTGTAAAATTTAATACATAAGGGTAATATTATAAATTTACTATATGTAATCAAATTAGCTGTAGACTTTTGATAACATAATACAAGTAAAAATTACACATATTATGCATATGTAAATTTATTTATAAATTATAAACTTATTGTACTTTAAATAGTAGTAACAAAATTATTTTAAATTAAAAGGAAAAATATTTTAAACAATAAAATACAGAATGACCAAAATTTGTGAGAAAAAAGAGAGTTGAGAGAAAACATAAATAAAAAAAATAAGCTAAAAGAAATTTTCTCTCTTTAAAATTTTTTTATCTTTATTTTTTCATATTTTACATATTCTTTATATTTTAAATTTTAATAAATTTACCAGTATATTATGAAGAATTTGGGATAATTTGGTTACATTTTTGATTTTATAATATTATCCTTAATTAAACAATATGTTTGGATGCAAATTTATTAATTCTTCCAAATATATCAACTATCAAAATAACACTTCTTATCTTTTTTTCTCTTCAATTTTTATTTTATTTGTAAATTTTGAATATAGAAAATTTGATAACAAAATTTAAGAACAATATAAAATTAAAAAAAAGAAAGAGATAAAAAAATATTATTTTCATATTTAATACGTTTAGAAGAATTGATTCGAAGGATGCAAATTTCTATCCAAAACCAATTAAAATTGGGAGCGAAAACAGTGGCACGGATAAAGACGCTTTTGTAAGTGAAACGCTTGGGATAACGATTTAGTCAGCATACCGTTGTGGTCAGATTAGTTGGTCGCCAGCTGGGATCTGTTAGAGGATTAACTCTCGCCCTAACCGCCGCCAAAACTCTGTGAAAACGGGATTGCATGCATGGGTAGGGACGATCTTCTTCACCCAAGATTTCTTGCATCCCATCCTTTCCTTCTCTCGCTAGAACTGATCCCCCGCAGACCAACCCTCGAAGTTTCTTCATTTTCTCAACTTCCAGGCCTCTGCTCCGGCAACGGCTCAGATGGAAGACGATCACCAGACAACAACGGCGAACGAAGTCGCAGAAAAATCGTCACCCTCAGACAATTTCGATAACTACGGCTTCTACTTCTTCGGCGACCTCTTCCATACCACCTTCACCCAGGACCCCGACGTCGTCACCAACTGGATCGCCGACGTCGAGTCAATCCACAGCAGACGCCTCAGCCGTCTCATAGTCGGGCTCGACGTCGGGTGGTGCCTCACTTTCATAAAGAACCCCACAGAGATACAACTGTGCGTCGGCCGCCGATGCCTCGTCTTTCAAATTACTGACTCTCATGCCATTCCCAGGTCGCTCAACAATTTCCTCACAAACCCAAACTACACATTCGTGGGGTTCGAGATAAAAGCGGACCTGGAGAAGCTGCAAGAGGATTACGAGTTTGGGTTCAATATCAATGTGGTGGATTTAAGGGACTTGGCGGCGGAAGCGTACGGAAGGACGGAATTCACGAAGAGTGCCGGGTTGAAGGAGGTGGCGACGGCTGTGCTGGAGAAAGAGTGTAGAAGACCGTGGTGGGAGAAATGGACTCTAAAACAGAAAGGAGCTTTTTAAAACGTGACACTTTATATTTGAGTGTGTATAGTACAAAAAAAAGAAACAAACAACAAAAGGGAGGGAGGAACTTGAACTCTTCAAAAACAACCTCACAAGGAACACTCATTTTACACACACTCACACACTCAATTCATGCACTTGAAGTAATGCTAAAGCTCGCCAAAACCTCCTCTATTTATAGTTGAAAGTCCTGCACTCGATTGACCACATTTGGAGGTACTACCCCTACACCCGATTGACCATGTTTGGAGGCACCTACCCGCACCCGATTGGCCACGTTTTGGAGGCACCTACCCCGCACCTTATTGGTCATAACCTTTGGCTTGTTCTTGTTGGTCAAAATGGGTGGCTCTTAGTGTATAAATAGCCACAAACCTTAACAACCGACAGTCTGACGATGAGCATGTGGGAAGACCATCTGATGCCTGCTCATATCAAGAATGCTCGTATTGATGCGTTTGTGTGCTTTGAGCTTGGCAGAATCTTGAATGCTTCTGCTGCTACTTCTGCGTTAGGAATGACTTCTGGTGACTTCTGAAGTGGTTGGCCGCTGACTTTCTTTCTTTCTTCGTTTTTTCATTCTATATGAATATGAACGTAGTGCGGATGACGATTAGTAAGGGAAAAATGGTGTGAATTGAATGTTTTCTCATTTTTGTGAATGGATGGTGTGCATTTCTTTGTCAGAATTCATAGATTCATAGGACTGTTACCTAAATCATTGGCTTTGATTGCGGCTTGAAAATGAAGCCAAAAACCCAATCAGCAAGATTTGCTCTGTTTATTTGGCTCATTGCTTCTATTTCGTGCACTGAGGAGGTATGAATCTTTGAATAATATGAATGGTCGTTTTGTTTTTTGGTGAATTCAAATGATTCTTTAAGTCCCAGCTTAGTCTTGATAAGAAGCTTTTTGATGTCTGGTTGCACTTTGGGTTGGTCATAGTCTTATCATATAACGATTGGAATTTCTCATTGTAAATTTGGAGATCAAATGTGAACATTCAATGAAACTTTGGATCTTTAAGGCTATGATTTATCTGTGACAACACGTTAAACTTTACAATAATGGGTATTTTCTACATCAATTCACATAGAGGAACGACGTATCAGTAATGAGATCATAATTATAAAATGTGTGATGTTGATTTGTGTTGAGAAATTTGAGAGGAAACTCGGGTCCATTCGATGCTAGACCTGGTGCACTGTTCTGAGTCCAATAGTGCAAACGCGATGCTTTCACTCCACATTTATTATGGTTGACGACAATTAAACCTGGGTATCCGACAAGTTGGCTAATTATGGTTAAACTCATTTAATTTTTGACGTTTCATCTTCTCTTTTGCTTCTCTTACTAGTGTTCGTATGAATCTGCAGCACAGGATGCAAAACCCAAAAATCAAATCCTGTGAACCAAGTTGTGAGCAGGACTCTTCTTGAAAAATCTAATGTTAATTTGGATTGCAAACCAGGAGGCATTGAATGCATGAAACTATACATGCTTCAGCAGAGGAATAGCTAGCCCGAAGGTAGGAACATCCCAATGGTAAAAACTTATTCAACTTGACAATGGGTCTAATTTGTCGATGGGATGGGTTTGGAAGTGGGGAATTGAGAAATCACCATGTGAGGGCTGAATTTGTGTTTTGGAAGGATGTAGTAACCCTAAAAACAAGAATTATGTCAAAGAATTTTTTGGCGAGTTTTAAAAAAAGAGAGGGCTGAATTTGTGCTTTTCAAAATTTTCGAACAAACTCTGGTTAAGAGTAAAAGAATTTGTTCCAAAAAATTAGTAGCTAACTCATCAGATACCCAAGTTTAATTGTACACGTGTCAAGCACTGTTGGATTCAGAACAGTGCACCAGGTCTAGCATCGAAGGGACCGTTATGGATCTCAGACCATTTAAGTGCGTGTGTGAACGTATGAAGTAGAAAAGCTGGCATTCCTCGTGAACGAAGTCCAAAGATTAAGGACCAAAACAGAAAAATGTGGTGAATGTGTAATAAGACGTGGAAATCATGCAGCCTGAGAGCCCTGCTGATGCTAAGCAGAGGCTTTGAAGAAATCAGAGCTGACTTGTTACGCGGATGACAGAATAAAATCTGGCAATATCGCAGGTCGGTTTTGTTTTTCTATGGCTTAGTTTAAAGAGAGTGGCAAAACTGGTCATGAACAAGGAATTTGAGAAAATGAAGAGAAAATTGAAATATCAGCGTACCTTCTCCGAATTGAGTTAGTTAACTCAATTAACGAAGCCATCTTGGGGTTGGGTTTGAGAGTTTTGCTTAAGGAATATATTAACCTATAAGAGAACTTCACCGATAACTCTGCTTTCTCTGGCTTAATGGTTCTCATGGCTTTGCTAATTGCAGGACACGGCTTATTCAAGTCTTTGATTTGCTTAATCCACAACATATGCACGGAGAAAAAAAGAAAAATAATTATTTTCACGTGGACGCGACTTCATTCTTTTATTTACATGCTTTTAATCAGTGTGTGATCTAAAACTGTTTATCCTTGGAGCACGTCAAGCTGAAGCCCTAAAATATTTGAGGCTTGGGCTGACGACCGTGACTGAGAGGCTAAAGACCAAAAATTGTTAATGCACGAGGCTGAAGTCCAGATTGATGGCAAAGGGGTGATTTCAGGTCAATCTTGAGTTATAAGCATGTGTTGGGAACTCCATGCATAAAGAAGAGAGTGACCTCCAACTGAGATGAAAAGTGGGTTATGAAGATAACTACAAGGAGTAAATTATTACAGAAACATATCACGTTCGGGAAGAATAATCATGAGCCAGTAGCCCAGCTGGAGGGGGCGTTCGATGGTGGATCTCGATTACAAAAAGATTCATCCGGCAAATCGTCAAATTCAACTTTGTGTTGGAATATCAAACTTGATTCATGAATGTTTGAAGAAGAATTAGAATTATAAGCAGGTATATGGATTGTTAAAGTGCATGAATTATATAAATATGTTTCTGTCTTGCATTCATGTATAAGAAAAAGGAAAAATATAGAATTTAATGTTGGTATATGTAGTATATTAGATGCATATTCTATGAGTCCTATATATTCTTATAGATTTTTATTGTATTATTTGAAGTCATTTGGAATAAAAAAGTCGTATCATATAGAATGACTTCCTCTTCTTTACAATGCTCTCTATTACTACTCTAGAATACTCTTTTATCATGAATCTTTGTTTTCCAACATTCACCTCCACTACCTCTTTGCCTACTTCATTTGGCTCCTATAAGCCCACCCGGGGAAATGTTTTTCGTGGTCTACTCCAAGGAGTCGAAGTCTGCCCCTTGGATCACATACCAACTCAACTGCATGGTTCTGACAATCTGCTGAACCATGAAAGTAGTATGTCGTCGTTTAGTGAGCTACACGCTCGTTAATGTCGTTAGGCTTATAGAATTTGGGCAAACTATTTTGCTAGAAATTTCCATGCATGCTTTTACTTCTGCGCACGACGAAAAGTCACGAATTGCGTATCCAATTAGCTTTCAGTCTTTCACACATCTCTTCGAGTTAAGCATTTAGGTTGGACAAAGATCAATTATGACTTTAAATGGTGAATTTCTTCCTTCATATTGAACATATTGACATAGGCCTCTTCCAACTTAACCCTCGACTCCTGAAACTCAACCTCGACCTTATTCTTTTGTCGAGTAATTGCTTCGAAAGCCTTGGCTCCCCGCACTTCGTCCAGTTTCTAGTCACCGACTAAAATTGGGAGCGAAAACAGTGGAATGGATGAAAAACGCTTTTCAAGTGTAACGCGTTTTCGTTCTGGGATAACGGGTTTAGTTGTGGTTGGATCAGTTAGTTGCCAGCTGGGATCTGTCAGAGGATTAACTCTGACCCTAACCCCACCAAAACTGTACTGCAAAAAAGGGAATGCATGCATGGGATTGGGGGAGCTTCTTTCCCCAAGATTGCTTCCTGTCCTCTTCTCTCCTTTTCTGTCTAAAACTGATCCCCCCCAGACTAATCCTCGAAGTTGGTTCAATTTTTCAACTTCCGGGCCTCTGCTCCCGTCGCCCGAAGCTCCTCCAGTAACATCGGGCCGCAGCGGAGACGACGGAAGATCACCGAACAACAATGGCGAATGAAATCGTAGAACTGTTGCGCTTAGACAACTCAATTACCCACGGAGTCCACCTCTCGGGCCACTCCGTGAACACAACCGTCACCCACGACCCCAACGTCGTCTTCGGCTGGATCTCCCGCGTCCAGCTCATCCACAGCCACAGCCTCCACCATCTCATCGTTGGACTCGACGTCGAGTGGCGACATTCCTTTAACCGCCACACCAGGAATCCAGCCGCCACGCTGCAGCCGTGCGTCGGACACCAATGCCTCGTCTTTCCACTCATTCACTCCCCTTTCATTCCCCCTTCTCTCGTCCGTTTCCTCGCAAACTCTAACTACACTCTCGTGGGGGTAGGGATAAAAGCGGACGTGGACAAGCTGAAAAAGAATTACAATTTCGGGTCCAACACGAATGTGGTGGATCTAAGGGACTTGGCGGTGGCAAGGTATGGGAGGAGGGATTTGAACTTCGCGGGGTTGAAGGGGCTCGAGAGGGTGGTGCTGGGTATAGAGGTGGACAAGCCGGAGAATCTGAGGGTGACCGAGTGGGATAACCGGCGGCTGACGCGTGCTCAAGTCCGGTATGCTTGTATTGATGATTTACAGTTATAGTTAATTATAATTTTGTGTAATAATAATAAAAATAAACTAAATATCATTAATCTAATGTGATTGAATATTTTTGTGTCAATTTTAATATGTATAATGAACTCGCTTATAATTTTGTGTAATAATAATAAAAATAAACTAAATATCATTAATCTAATGTGATTGAATATTTTTGTGTCAATTTTAATATGTATAATGAACTCGCTTACATGATTTTTAAAAATATGTTAGAAAAAGTCAACTTATTTTTAAAAAATTTATAAATTCTAAATATCTTATTTTGAAAATTTATGAACTCGTTGATTAAAAAATTTTTCAAACACTTTTTGACGGGTTTATAAGTTACAAATATATGGGAAAGTTTATAAACATATCCATATTTTCTATGCAGTGTGAACAACTTTTTTGTAAATAGTTTCGTCTTCTTTTATGCCTTGGACTATTTGTCTTGTTGCGAACATCATGGAGCTAAGCATTTTGGGAAAATGGAGATCGGTATTGTTGTTCCAATTTCTATTTTTCCTGAGTGCGTATCTTCTGTTAGTCAACATTTTTTTTCAAAGCTGGACGATATAAAATTTCAATTGCAATTAGGTTAATGTAATAGAACAAATTTAATTTATCAACAAAAAAAATAACAATAGCAATTATCATAACACATACATATAACTCTATTTGAGTAAAACCATTGTTCAATTGTATTAATTTCTCCAGTTGACAGATACATGCAAAGCTCGTTCCAAGCTATACAAACACTTCGACCGTGTTTCGTTTAATTGGGGTCTATTGTTGATTAAAGCCGTCCAAAAAATCTTGTTTCAAATAAATTTGGAATAACTTTTTGGAAACTATCCCAAAATCCAGTTCCAAATAAAATTCAGAAAACTATAAAACCGAATAAAATTCAGAAAACTATAAAACCGTCTGATACAAGTTTGTTACAAAAAATGTTGCAACATCCCCTAACACAGAATCATCACCAATTAAATGGAAAGAAGTGATCCTGAATTGATTTTGGCTGTAGCAATACATTAGGCAATAATGGCAATTGCAAACTTTCAAACTTGCCGTGTAATTCAAATCTCCCCCTACCATATTAGCTTATTTTATCGTCATGCTCCATGTAATCACCATCGAGTTCTTCAAAAAAAAAAAAAAAACCAACAGTCGTGATTTTTTTCTTTTCATCTGCCTTTCTTTTTTTAAAATTTTTTTTGAATATCAAAACTATTTACAAAAAAATGAATTGACCAAAGTAGATAATAGTTCACTTAAGTAGGTAGATGCCTACTACACTCCTCAGCATCTCCGTCTGTCAATATGTTGTATCATATTCTGCCACAACCACTTTCTTTTGATATATGCAATAATCATACCCTACTTGCATTTAGTGGTCAATTCTTTGAATATCTTTTATCTTCTGGTTATCAGTTAAACTTCTAATAATAACTTCTAGAGGTTGATTCTGTTTCACTTTGGATGAATGTTGATGAATTTTAGTATCATCTATGATTCTTCAATAGTCGTTCCACCATATGTTAAAACATCTACTGCCTTGACTAGGTCTTTCCAGTATTTTGGCTCGCTAATTTTGTCACTAGTTTGTCTTCTAACTTCTTGACCCATATTTACGTATAAAAGGTCTGTTTGATGGGAACCTACCTTCCTTCTATCAAATGCTTCAACAATCTATAGCATAATGAAATGCAACGACCACAAAAATGGTAATAAGTACAAACATGACCTTTTTGTCACCTTTTAGCTAGTTGTTTTTTATTCTTTGCTCTAGGCAATGTTGTAAAATGTGTAAATTCAAGTTCATGCCATGTTGGAATATTAGCCACAACATGTTCCATCTCCTTTACAAAACATATTCCTTTACTTTCTGAACTGCTTGTATTGCATTCTCCAGTGTATTCAATCACATAAAGATCTGTAAATGCCTTGCCCATAGTTAGGATGTTCTCTAACTTTGCTTTACCAATATTCAACTTGGTTAGTGCTACAATAGATTGTTTTGCCTTATGTCATATATTTTGGTAGGTCAACTTTAGAACGTGGAAATCTTTCAACAACTTAGCATGTGAAACACATATCCCATCTCTTTGCTTCTACAACGTCTTATTTTCCAGCTTTAGTTTTGTGTTGTTGTTATTGGTAGATGATAGCTGCTCAACTAATATCAGGTTCATGCTCAGTAACTTGTCATTCGACATCTTCTCTTCATCACTGTTAATGAAATCAAAAATATCAAATGTCACAGGGTGTGATATAACACCAGTTACAACATTATCCTTATTTTCTACGAGACTGAGTTGAACACCACTTGGTTGCTAGGGTGCTCATCATCCACTTCATAGCTTTCTTTAGATTCATGATCACTTAATGTAGTGGCTATGAATTTTTCTTGGCTTTTTCAAGTGTTGGCACATTCTGACTAAATATGTCTATAACCTATGCATTCTTAGCATTTGATGCCTTTTCCAGAGTCTACGACTTTAGGTATTTTCTTTCTCCTTCAATTCTTAGTGAAACCTTCCTTTGCTCTATGTTGTTATTGGATATGTTATTACTTGTCTTAAATCTTCTTGGCACCTTAGGTAGTCTTTTAGTTAGATAGGAAACCTCATCTTCTTCATAAATGAAATCCTCATCCTCATTATTTTGGTGACGGTTAGTGGTTGATGACTGCAGTGTCATGTCTTCTCTTTTTTAACTTATGTGCAGTTCATTTCATATGCATGCAACAACCCCATCAATCCGTGCACCTACAATGATGCAATATCTTATGCCTTTGTGCACATTCTACAACTCTCCTAGGGCTCATTTATTGCATTGCATGTTGCGAAAAGTGTGAACTATTCTTTATCAACACCTGTAAAAATAGTATTTATAGCGCGAGAATTTTTGAGTGCTACTCTTGCCTCACTGGGGCTTCATAATTTTACATCTTTCTTGATAATTTGGCCATCAATTTCTTCCACAGGTAGTGTCCATCCTTCTTCCACAGCCACCCATGTCTTTTTGTCTAAAGATTCAATGACGGCTCTTATCTTGGCCTTCCAATAAAAAAAGTTTGACCCATTTAAGAGGGGTGGACGCAATAGGGATGCTCCTTCTTTAGTGCTTATTTTGTCAACCAAATATTTTGTATCTCACCTGCCTAAAACACAAGGCTGCTTAGGTAACCAGGCTTTGATGCCACTTGATAGAGGGTTTAGTTTGTTACGTCACAAGTTGTGCTGCATTACCTATTGCCACAAATTCACACACAATAGAAATGTAAAGATAGGCATTATGAATTCGTTCATGCAATTTGGTGACAACCCTCCTACAATTGTAAGGCCTCACTCAGAAAGCCTCACTAGTAATGATACAACACTTGTTAAGATAACTAGTCACCTCTAGTACAAATGACTCAATGGACAAAACTAATAAAAATCACTCGCCATACTCAGACTCTCTTTAGCATCAACTCATTGATGCATTTCTAACCTAACTCCCTAGGCAGCAAATCCCCATACCTATGCTTTGTCAGGACTTCCTCTTGGCCCTAACTGCTAGCGTTGGTCGACAAGTCTCTTTTTGTGAGAGTGGTTCTTCACTTGTACACTTTATTGGGTTTTGTGGTGAACGAGTGGAACTACTGATGCATTAGGCCTCCATGATATCTTTCTTCTCAAAGGAAATGAACAATGCAATACATGAACTCCTTGCATAATAATCAATTGAACATATGTTCTGCCAAGCAAACAGTAGAGTTCTCTCTTGGGTGAAGAAAATGTCTCTTAACGAAATATACTTAAGTTAGACTTTGAAAGCATCCATCCATTCAGCCTTTAAAGTTGGAAAACTAACTTCAAGAAATTCAACCAAAAAAATTCAAAATATCCAAAAAATTTCTAGTCCAACATTTTCAGGATTTCTCCTTACCGCTTTTCTAGCAGTCTTCAATAGTCTTTCCTTATTATAATAAACTGAAAATCTTCTGGAAATCAAGACAAATATAGTCAAATTTAATTGGGATATGGGAAAACTAAGATATGATCAACTGTCTAAATTCTTTATATCTCCTAGATAAGGAAGATCAATCATATCCAAATCAATTAAATAAAATCCATCTAGATCATTTTAAATTAGTTAAATCAGCAATCTGAAATCACAATTTGGAAGTAATAAATCGTCAGATTAATTTTGACAAATTTGTTAGATACTGTAGCAAATCATGTTACAACATCTGTTATAACAAATTTCCAAAAATCTAGACTTTTTAATGAAAATCATTTGCCATGTTAGTATCACATTGATGCGTTATGTCAGAAATAATGATAACACATCAAAACTCTTCATATTTGACACATCGTGGCACTAACAAATCTTTTATGTTTATTGTAGATTAATTAATTACGTATTTACAATTAACCCAACTCCCATCACATGTAATGATGGATGTAGAGAAGGATCAGGAATTGCTACTCGCCACATTATGATATATATATATATATATACAAAATGTAGAGTGTTAATTGCCATCATTTTTCCCTCAAAAGAACAAATAAAGTTTCAACAATCACAAAAGCAACAATGACTAATTAATTCAAGAAAATATAATCAAAAGAAGCATTCTATACGTGATTTGTGGGTGGTCGATTGTGTATCGTAGCAATAGTAGGACAAAGTCTCTTTAATCACCAACTATGTGGTAAATCGATGTTGCGTGATTAATGGTCGGGGATTGTAGTGGTTTCCATGCAGATTATCCACATCTGAAGTGTCACTGTGGGCTTTGGCACGCATGCATTATCCGTACTTCAAATTGATTTTATTTTGTCCCCATTAGAACAATGCTAGATTTCTTTTCAAAAATGATGGCTTTGCTTGAAAGAAGGATGAAAATAAATTAATCGGAGAAGCCAATAATGACTTTCGAGGTGGATTTTGGAACGCAAACATCATAAATTTGTTTAGTTAAAACCTTGATGAGACAACATATTTATGTCACATAGACACATTTTCCGTAACAAGTCTTTTTTTCTCCTTTTGTTTATAAGACAACAATTCATATGAAGCAATTTGGCAACTGGCAACAAGGTTTACAATGGAATGTGTGTGGATTCATTAGATGGCAAAATGTTGGCCAAAATGCTCACAAGAGGCATTTGTCCTGCTTTCATATCGCATGATGATTCTAACCTCCACTAATATGCTAATTGCATCCACGAATCCAATTCAAAGGCATTTTTTTAGGAATCACAATAGTGTTAATTATGTGAAAAACGACCCTTCAATCAGAGCCGCATATCTTTCTGCTTTTCCCATGACAAGATTAAGAGGAATCTGTCCTAAAGTATTAATCAAGGAAAGCCCAGCATTTTGCTTAACCATTTTTCCCGACTTTTAATTTTGCATTTCTATAGTTATGTCTTGTTAGACAAGCTTATAACTCTGATCTCTTATCAAATTTTATTCTTAATACTACAACATAAATTATATTATTTATGTCAAATGTACATACATACATACATGCATGCATACACACACACACACACACACATATATATATATATATATATATATTTTATTATTTTTTTTAATGAGAATTTCCTTTTCAATTTATTGCACACACTAGTTATCAATTAGGACAACATGTTTTTCCATGATTATGAAGTTGTTTGGTTTATTTGAAGTGCAATACAAGTGTGTCCAATAGTGGATTCTGAATCAAACATTGGATTTTTAAGGCTATGATTTATCTGTGACAACATGTTTAAATTGTGGCTAACTAATTACAGAAAACTTTACCATAATGGGTATTTTCTACATCATTTCAGATAGAAGAATGATGTATCAGAAATGAGATCGTAAGTATAATTTGTGATTTTGGTTTGTGCTGAGAAATTAGAGAGGAAACTCATTCTTAATCTCAAAACGTCAAAGAGCGTGTGAATATTGTATGACGTAGAAAAGCTGGCATTCCTCATGAACGAAGTCCAAAGAATAGGGAACAAACAGAAAATTGTGGTTAAGATTTAATTTAATAAAAGATAGCTTTGCTCAATGCAGGACACAAATGACTTAATAAAGGTTTGACCAGGTTAGGTCTTTAAAGAACACCAGTGTACGAATAGGACTGTGGATGAGGATGAATCGCGTGCAGAGAGCAAATCCAAGATTTAAATATAGACTTGTCTAGGAGGATTATCAAAATATTCCATTTCTTGTATATAACGTTATCCACAACCATATACAGTACTGATGAATACGGAGAAAAAAAACAACGAAAAATTATTGTTTCCACCGGACGCAGGTTGTTTGACTGCCTAAATTCTGTTGATCATTCTTTTATTTGGGTGCTTTTAATTAGCCTGTGATCTAAGATAGTTCATCCTTAATTTTGAACCACATTATGCCGAAGCCCATAAATGCTTAGGACACAAGAGTTCATGGCCATGACTTAGAGCCTAAAGACCAGGGATGGCTTAGGTGTGAATCTGTGTCGGGCACGCATGTATTGATGCGTTTGTGTGCTTTCAGATTGGCAGAATCTTGAATGCTTCTTCCGCTTAGGCGTTTTCTTCTATCTAAAGGATTGACTTTTCTTGACTTCTGAAGTGGTCTGGTGACCATCTTTTGTTTTTGTTTTTGTTTTCCTCTTTCTTTATCTCTTTCTTCTACTTTTTCTTCTTCTAAATATGCACATGAACGAAGTTGACATGCTGATTGGTATTGAAAAAAGTTGGTGAACTGAATGTGTTCCAATTTTGTGAAGGTATGCTATGCATTTTCTCGTCAGATTTTTTAGTAGCATTCCCTAAATGGCTTTGATAATATTTGTTCTGTTTGTTTTGCTTATCAATTTTGTTTCATGCAATGGAGGGATGAATCTTTAAATGATATTAATAGTATATTTGTTTCTTGGTGAATTCAAATGTTCCTTTAGATCTCTTAGTCTTGACAAGAAGCTTTTGATATTTAGGTGTGCTTGATTTGATCATAGTTTTATCATTTGATAATTGGCTTTTCTCGTTCTGTATTGTCAGCTGTAGTTTAAGTTACAGGAGTGTACAAAAATGTCCTAGTAGGTGAACGTTTAATGAAACTCTGGACGGTTCGTTTTTAAGGTTATATATGGTTTATGTGGATAACATCTTTATTCATTGGCGTGGCTAATTAACTAATTACGGAAAACTGAAAATGTTGTGAACAGATGTAGGCCATAAAGTACATAATAATGCTCAAAACTGAATGCTTACAAAAGTTGTAATCCACACACATGCACACCAGCAAGTAAACAACGGTGTGAGAAGTGAAACTCCTACGTTGTGGGTATTCCTCCAGTATAAAAACTTTCACTAACTTGTAAGAAAGTGAAGTCAAAAATCACTTCTCAAACACAAACTCACTATCTCAAATCTCCTGAGCTCACAACTAGTTGGTTGCTCCAAAAACTAGCACAACTTCACCTAAATCTACTCTTAGCCCCAACTTTCTGGTCATAGTAGGTTACTCTACCAAAAGAATTGATTGAGAAGGTTCGACACCAATTTTTGGAAGTGCTCTTGACACAAGGTTTTAGCTCTGACACGGCCAAATTTTGAAGCACACCCAACCTCGACTAATTGACATCTATTTATATATGAAATTCTATGAATACATCGTCTTGAAACTTTGTTGAAGATCACTTCAACCAATCACCAATATAACATACTAATATGGACTCGGAATATGATGCAAGTCTACGATAACCACAAACTAAGTAATAATTATCCAAAAGTCTCGAACGGATATCCCAACTTCTTGAAGGCTTTTCCACTCTCCAACAGACTTCCATAGACTTTGCCAATTTGTAGATCTAATGGATCAACACAATTGTTGTTGTCCGATTCCACTTCAATTGAGCATCCACAAGAGTCCATACTATGAACTTTGGCCGTAAATATGCCAACATTATTTTTAAGTAAACCAAAGCTTTACATGAAGGGGTATTTTTCTACATTATTTGATATGAAGGAATGACGTATATATCCGTAATGAGATTAGCATAACCTCTACGATTTGATCTCTACTGAAAAACTTGCTAGGAAACTCATTTATATTAATCTCAAAGCTTTTAAGTGCATGTGACTGTATGAAGAAGTAGAAAAGCTGCTACTTCTCAAAAATGAAGTCCAAATATTACGAAACAAAATTAAAGGAAAAATGCGGTGAAAAATGTGGATCAAGATCTGATAAGAAGCAGGTAATATCAGCAAACTTTTCCTTTACCTTCTCGAGAAATCAAATTGCTCAAAATAATTTGCCCTCGGCTTCATCTTCTGGGGATGGAGGTTTCAATGAAATTCCTTTCTGGGGAATCTTTTGTCCGGAACTTTGTCGCTCATAATCGTCTGGGGCAAAACTGAAAATTCGGATTCCGTTTGTAAGAATAGTTTGGTTTCTTGCAAGTCCGGCCCATTATTACTATTGGGCTGATTGATTCAGGTGCGTTTAGCCCGACTAATTTGAAGCCCAAAAAGCTTGGGCAACAATTTAGAATTTCCCCTTGTTATGTTGAAAACTACTACGAGTTGGAGCATATTTCTAAAATCTAAAATTTTAATTACACACCAGGATGTTACACCTTTATTTAAATATTCCTTAATATAAAAGTACTTGATGCTTATTAATCTTACATTCATATTTTTTAATTTGTAAGAGTAGTGCGTTTACCATATAAGTCTTTATATTAGCAAATTAAAAAGCATATGCAAGAGTGTTCCTTCAATTATTTTTTAAAGAATTTTTTATTTAGAATTATGTATACTTATTATAGCGCGAGAGGAGCACGTGAATGATAATTGCATATTAAAAAAATTCTAACCACTTTATGTTCTCTTGCTACTTTATGAATTTCCTACTCAGCCACTCAAGAATTAAAATATATGTCACTTTCAATTATTATTGCGATCTCACAACTTGATTATAAATCCACAAATAATGTAAAAGGAGAGTGGAAAACCATGACAAATGTGAAACTGCAATTGAAATCATATTTCACTTTTAAAAAAATGGGGTGGATAAATTATTATGTATGGAATAATCACATGTTCTTAAGTCCATAATTGAAAAAAAAATTAGGTATAAAACAACTTAAGTGCTGGATAAATAATGCAATCGAATACATACGGCTAAATATTTCCTATAAACATTTCTTTTGGAACTTTATTCTGTCCATTAAAGTGAACATGATTGGATTGAATTGAACAACTTATTTTATTTGGATTAATTAGATATTTCTTAAAGAAAAATATATATCATAAGATAAAAACTTGTTGCAGGATAACTGAAAGATATATGGTAAGATAAAATTTTGGTATAAAATAATTAAAATGTTGAACAAATGATATCCTGATGAGCTAAAATAATCCGTAGAAATAATCTTTCTTGATACTTAACAAGAGTGAACATGCATAATAATACTTCAAAAAATAATTTGAATTTTTAATGGAAATTGGAGTGGTGATAAATGAATGTACTTGCTGTATATGATCAACTCATATTATCGTGAGAAGATTTGATTCGTTTCATTCAATGAATTTGGACTTAAAAGTTTAATAAGGAACATTAGAAAACATCTAGTGATGCATTTGTCCACATGATGACTCCTTAAACCAGGTGGAACGCATGCAAATTCTACCCAAATCAAAGTTTGACATTATTCATATGAGAGGATTTATTCACACTTGTTTTATGTGTAATTAAAAATTATTTTACAAATAAATTATTATATGAATAAAATATATTTTATGTTGATTAATTAGTGTAGTTTAATCATATTATTCCATTAAAATTTTGAGTCAAACTTGAGAAATAATATTTGATAATTAATAGCCTGTACAATTTATTTTTAACAATAACAATAATCTACATTAAAAACTAATTAAAATGGCATAGAAATCTTGAAAGAAAAAAAAGAGATGTTAGAGAAAACTGTCAATCTGATATTAGAGAATACATAAAAAAAAAAAAAATAGAATAAAAATATTTTAAAATATAGAGCAGAAATAAATAAAAAAAAAACTTGATAATATTTAAGGAGAAAATAAATTTAAAATATAAATAATTAATAAAAAAAACTATGAGACAAATATAATAAATTAGATATGATGGAGAAAACTGCAGAAATTATGATGAATGAAAGTTAGGGGAACATTGCGTTAAAAAAATCGAAAAAAATAATAAATTAAAGTTTGAAGGTTGGGACAATTAAAGTCATATTAGGTGAAAGTTTAGGGAAAAAGTGAAAAGATAACGAAATAGAAATCTAATATAAGGGCATTTTAGTCCATATATATTTAAAACGTAAATAAGCTATTATAAAGTCCCATGCTTTCTATATATTAATATATATAGATAATTGCATATTCTACTACTTTTCTTTTATGTAATAGGTTACTTTTGTGAAACTGCATATCAATCACATAATACATGTAATTTTTGTTTTGTTGCACATTTAAACAGGATTCCACTGAATTGAGTTTGTAGTAATAAAATTTTCCATACAATGTGAACTAATCTTCTGTCATGGCTTTGGATTTTGTCTTGTTGCAAATTTCATACAGCCAAGCTTTTTCAAAAGGCTAATGAAATTGGGAATCTCTTTTTAGTTATTTCTTTTACAAATTCTATTTCATAAGTGCGTATCTTCTTTGAATCAATATTTTATTTCAATTGAGATTAGGTTAATGTAATTAATTGAAATAATAATTAACAAAAATAAGAACAACAACAATAATCACAATACATACATACTAAAAGCTCTTTTGGGGTTAAACTACTGTTCAAACTTTTGTCTAATTAGTATGTGCATGAAAAACTCTTTTCCAACTATGCACAATCCAATCGTGTTTTGTCTAATTGGAGGTCATCACTTATTTTCTAGTTTTGTTTTCACCACTCGGAGTGGAGTTAAAGAAGCTTCAATTGTGTTTAGGGTTAACAATAATAATAATAATAATAATAAGGATTTCAAATATTTAGTATTCTATAAGGTTTTATGATTATAGCAGATGAATAAATTATGTATTTTGCCGTGAACCCAAGTCTCATCATATATAATGATGCATATATAGTGTTAACTTTTTATAATTTTATACTAATAAAATTTCAACAATGAATTGACGATAACTATAATTAATCCAAGAAAATATAATCAAAGTGTTCTAGACTTGATTTGTGGGTTGTTGAATGTCTCTCCAAGTAATACGACAAAGTCTCTTTAATCAGTTAGCAACTATTTAAATAAAATACCAACTTTGGAATATCAAATAAGAAAGTTTATGTGGTGAATCGATGTCGCGTGATTAATGGTCGGCTCTAGTGATTTCCATGCAGATTATCCACACTTGAAGTGACCCCATCAGAAGATAGGTGGAGATTTCTTTTGAAAACAATATCTTATTTAAAGTCATTATTATTAAGTACATAATTAATTAATTCATATACTGTTTAACAATCATAATTAATTATAGTTGGCCATATGCAACAATAATAGTAAGAATGCAGATCACTTTGATTTAAAGAAGGATGGAAATAAATTAATTAGAGCACTCAATCATGACTTTCCAGGTGGTGTTTTGGTACATATGCATCATAAATTCTTCTAATTAAAACCTCTACGAGGCAACGTATTTTTGTCGCATAAACTCACCTTACAGAAAATTTGAAACCAATATTAGAAATACTTTTACCTACAATTAAACAAGCATGAGGCCACAACCCTTCATCACAAGAATATAATGTTGACTCCCTAATCCAGAACGCATATAAACCTCAAAAAGGGATAGCATTGGGAATTGAAAGCGTTAGTACAATTACCACTTTTTCTTTAACAAGTTTTTTTTTAATACAAAAAGAAAAGAAGAGAAGAGAGAGGACGAGAGTTTAGAGTGGAACATAAATGGATTTTTTAGATGGTAAAATGTTGGCCAAATTGCTCACAAGAGGCATTTGTGCTGCTTTCATATCATTTGATGATTCTAAACACCATTAATGCTAATTATATCCACGAATCCAATTCAAAGGCTTTTTTTTTTTTTTTTTTTGAGAAATCACAATTTTATCAATTATGTGAAAAAAAACCCTTTGAATCTCATCATCATATCTTTCTGCTTTTCCCATAAAAAGATTAAGAGGAATCTGTCCGCATAAATCAATCAAGATAAGTCCAACTTTTTGCCTAACCATTTTTCCCCACTTATAAATCAATATAGCTATGTCATGTTAGACTAGCTTATAGCTCTGATCGCCACTTATCAAACTTTATTCTTCCTAATTGCTACAACATAAATTATGTTATTCGTGTCTGTAGCCATCTAAGGTCTACAAGCAAAAGTGCGAAGCAATGTGTGGAACAGGGCCATATTAACAACTATCATTACGATTATGGGCTACACCTTTTAGACATACGGTCCCTTGCATCAACAGCAGACACATTAATATTCCCATAGGTGGGATATCGAGTAATCAATCTAAATAGGCACGAAATCTGACAGTAAAAAAGGTCATATATATGTGTGTGTGTATTTACAATGAGAATTTCCTTATCAATTTATTGCAAACACTAGTTATCAATTAGGACAAAACATGTTCCAAGATTATGAAGTTGTTTATTTTATTTGAAGCGCAATAAAAGAGTGTCCAATAGTGGATTCTGAATAAAACAACAGCTAATTGTCTTAAACAAAGTTGATATAATTATATTATTCGTCCAAAGTGGACCAACATAAAGACAACCACCATCTCTCCAAACATCCCCACTAAGGAAAACAAAATCTCCTCTTTCGTCCATTTCTCATCAGAAATTTTCAACCAACACGAAAGATTGCAAGCTCCTCAACTCACTCCAAGTTAAATAAAATATTGTCCATGCTTTGTCTCTGATATTCTTTCCTCTTGAGGTTTAAACTCTTGGAGCCTCCATCATAGCTGTCAAGGGAGGCAGTTGGCTTTGAGCAGAATTTGTAGGTTGCATTCTGTTTGCTTCATTTCTTTGAGTTTCTGCTGCATTTGCTTCAATGTCTACAAGCATAATTCCACTTTGATTGTCCCCTGAAACACCCTCTACTGGTCCAGGAAGTTCCACTGCTTCCTTCTCCTTGAATTCCTTGTATTTGCCCCACAACACCGAGTACAGTCCAATTACAATCAACACTGCTCCAATAACCCTAGATTAATTAGAAAAAAACACATTTAGTTAGTGGGTTCATGATGAAATCATGCTAAAACCAGAAGGAATTGCAGAATTACCCTCCAACATAGATTTTTTCAGCCAATATAAAAGAGCCCATGATGGCCACTATGATCATCATCAATGGACTGAATGCAGTGACGAACACTGGCCCTCTTTTTTTCATGACAAGTCCTTGGACATAGTATGCTATGCCTGATGAAACAATACCCTGCACCACACTGATCTTGTTAATTTATTGAACCATATTGTTTGGAGCTTTTATATCACCTAGCACGTAAAAGAAATTTCAGGGTTATTTTGGGAAAAAATTGAACTTACGGCATAGGCAGCAGCCAGCAGGTTCAGGTCCCAACCAATGGCCCAAGCATGTGGTCGGTGCTCCATCACCAATGTGACAACAATAGACTGCAGTGTCCCAAGGAAGCACACGAGTGCCGCAAGTGAAAACTGGGCAGTGTATTTCCTTAGTGTGATAGCCTATACCCACAAAATAAAACAAGGGTTTATCATTTTTGGTGGCAAAATTTTAGGAAATCGTAAGAAAAATGGAAGATTATTAATTTAAGGTATACATACCTGAAGGATGAAGAAAGAAGCCCAGGCAAGAGTAGCCAAGATGAGAAGAATTGAGCCCTTAACCCAGTCCTTGTCACTGTCTTGAGTGGTGTCAGGAACATTGGATTTCCTAGAATGAATGTAGTTGGACCACACCATGTTTACCACATGACCCTTGTACAGTGTCATCAGCATGGCTCCAGCAACTGTCACTAAGGTTCCCACCACCTTTGCTTGGCACCTCAACCTCTTCAAGTCCACTTTCTCCATCCTAAACACCATGAACCCTCAATATGTTAGAACCATATGGTTTTCCTAGCACTTTTTTGATGAATAGTACATGTACCTGAAGAGCACTGCCATAACAAACGTCATCGCGGGAAGCATGTTGCTCAAGGTACACGAAAAGGTTGGGGAAGTAAATTTGAGGCCAGCGTAGTAGAAGTTCTGATCAATGACGGGCCTGTGATATCGCAATTCGAATTGGAAAGCTTGTGTTAATTTTCTTCAAAAAAAAAAAAATGAATTGCAGTTGGTTCAATGTATGAAAGCACATGAAGAAACTCACCCAAGAAGTCCCAAGACAAATAGCTGCATGAAGATTGTGAATGTGATCTTTGGCCTCACTTTCCTGCTCAAAAACATTGCAAGATTGATGAGTTAATTACCATCCGGTATTTTGGTACGGTGAATATAAAATAATTTTGCCATAAAGCTTTAATTTTGAGTGTAACCTTTCAAATACTAGAGCAAAGGGAGCCATGGCAGCAGCAGCAAAGGCATGTCTATAGACGACTAGCACGTAGTGGCTCATGCCACCATCAAGAGAAACTTTGGTAATAACGTTCATTCCGGCGTACCCAAATTGCAAAGAAATCATGGCTATGTATGGCTTAGCCCTCTCAAAAAAGTTCCCAAGGCACACTTTTGATTCCATCTTCACTAGCACAACAAGAAGTTCCTTGTCTTGAATGAGCTATTGTAATAAAGTGAAACCTGGGAGAATCAAGAAAGTACTTGTACTAGAGAGGAAAACACTTGAAGGGCTTGTGGTTGTCCTAGGGATAATGAGGACTTGAAACTAGCATATTTATAAGCACTTATGTGGGGGTGTTTTGGTCATTTTGCAACAGCCCTTAAGCTGCATGCGTCTGATTGAATATTCTACTGTGTACATGTTTAAGTATGTATATGTGATTTCCAGGTGGCCTCAATCAGAGAAAATAATAATAATTTTTCGGTGGCTTCCATCTGTCGTTTCCTCATAGTGGCGAAGTAGTGATCAGAGAAATACCAAAAAGCAAAAAGAAGTTAGTAAACCCTATAAGTACAAATTTGTGGGATTCCCCTTTCATCGATATCAGCGATATCCGGACGCGGCGGCAATCCGACGCCTTTGCTCTGCCGGAGCCGTGGTGGTGCCGGACTCAATCATGCCCATACGTCACATATCAAAAATTTATGCTCCCTGGCTTTGTTAACAAGGGTTGCAAGTAAGAGGGTGATTGGGTGAATTTATAAATTTGAAATATATTTGATAAAATATTTGTCAATGTTTAAGATAATAGCATTAGACAAATATTTAGGCGATGATCTAATAAAATCAAAAATAAGAATTTAGTCTATATATCATAAGTTTTTCTTATGAAATTTTTAGTTTGTTTTTGAAATTCTAATAATGTTTTGACTATATCAGTTGCAAACCATTCATTTGTTGCTAAAATTTCAGAAGATACACAATTTTATTTTAATAAAAAATTTAAAAATTTAATTCAAAATACGATAGTCAAACACCATTTAAATAATTCTTATACATTGGAATTAATATGTGCTAGCTCGTTTCTTTGGCCTAGATTTTCTAGCAATATAAATTATTCTTATTAAAAGATAAAAATGAAAAATATATGAAAGAGGACTTCACATACAGGAAACAATTCAAAATTAATTTTTATAAGAAATTTCTAAAATAAAAATGTGTTAATATATTTTTTATTTATTATCTTTTTCCACGTGAGAAAACTAATAGACAATGTATCCTTTTTACCGAATACATGTCTAATCCTGTATATAACATAAAATCTTATTGGCGCACTGAACAAATAATTATAATTGAATTGAATTGACAAAAAATAAAATGCTTTAAAGATGAAATCTTTAACAAAGAAGAAGGAATGAAGAAAATCTAAAAGGAGGAGAATGAATAACACAAACTTGTGGTTATCCTTCATTAAAAAAATAATACTTATTATAATTTATTATTATGATATGATTTTTATGGTAGTTTTGTAATAATTTATACTTATATAAATAAAAAGTAATTTCTTTCCCAATTATAATGTTTTTTTACGTAAAATGGTCTAGAATCCGTAATTAAACAACCTCAGTAAATTTGGTAGTTCTTTTTTATTCATTTGATGAATATTTGGTAGGTTGGCAAGCAATAGGAATTGTGAAGAACTTAACTCGAGATGGTTAATAAATTTAACACGTAAATTGAAAGTGCACCCGTTTTCTGATTCCATCTCTGTTAGGTTAAGCTCTTGTCGGACAAAAAGTGACTTGATCGTCCTTTAACGTTAAATTCGATATCTTATCTATATTAATAAATAATAATGGTGAGTTCTGATTATAATCCTGGAGAACGAATTGCCTTTTCCTAAAAAGGTGAGTGGGTCGAAAAAAGACACTTCTTTATATTTTTTTCAGCATCCGGAAAAAGTCACTTCTACCCTTATATATTTGTTGTAACTTAATTGTAGCCTAAGGCTGTATATGAATGCAAATTTTGATGAGATAAAGAATTACTTTAATAATAAAATTAAAGTGGAAGAAAAATTGCATCCAAACATAGCCTCAGTCTTTAGGGTTCACCGCCAAGCGGTTCTAAGCGATCTTTCATAAGAGGATTACGTGGTCAATCCATGTCCGTCCGTGTCATTCAAGGCTACGCAATTGTGTTTGATCTATGATTTTCTGGTCTGAAAAGTTTGATAATGGAATGTGTTAGAAGAAGATGCCAGATTCCAGGGCACCTTCATGCTGACGGATCGGAAGCTGATTAACAGTGAAAATACCTAATAGTGCAAAACGATGTCAGATAGATAGAGACGAATCTTCCGCCTCTTCGTTCATTCCAAGAATCAAATTCTTTGTCATACAAATCAAACTCAATTGTCACCTAATCAGTTATCATGTCTTTTAACATACTTGGCACTACGTAATCTTGCAGGTGGATTCCAATATGCCCGTTTTTTTTTAATTAATTATCCACTTAATTTAATAATTTCTTCTCACTAGACATGTAACAAGTGTTTTGTGATGTGGTGCATGCATGCCAACCTTTCGTTAGCACCAGCTGCAAGCTGGATTCATCAATCCTCACCAGAGATGTGCGTTGTCTAGTCTTGTCCGATATGGAGCAAGATATTAATTCTACTTAAATTTTTATGTTGATTTATTCTGATAATCTTGAAAATTTAAATAAATCCTAAGTTCAGGAACAGGAGGGTTATTAGCCAGCCAAAAGCACGTTTTGTGATGTGGTGCATGCATGCCAACTTTTCGTTAGCACCAGCTGCAAGCTGGATTCATCAATCCTCACCAGAGATGTGCCTTGTCTAGTCTTGTCCGATATGGAGCAAGATATTAACTCTACTTAAATTTTTATGTTGATTTATTCTGATAATCTTGAAAATTTAAATAAATTCTAAGTTCAGGAACAGGAGGGTTATTAGCTAGCCAAAAGCACGTTTTGTGATGTGGTGCATGCATGCCAACTTTTCGTTAGCACCAGCTGCAAGCTGGATTCATCAATCCTCACCAGAGATGTGCCTTGTCTAGTCTTGTCCGATATGGAGCAAGATATTAACTCTACTTAAATTTTTATGTTGATTTATTCTGATAATCTTGAAAATTTAAATAAATCCTAAGTTCAGGAACAGGAGGGTTATTAGCCAGCCAAAAGCACGTTTTGTGATGTGGTGCATGCATGCCAACTTTTCGTTAGCACCAGCTGCAAGCTGGATTCATCAATCCTCACCAGAGATGTGCCTTGTCTAGTCTTGTCCGATATGGAGCAAGATATTAACTCTACTTAAATTTTTATGTTGATTTATTCTGATAATCTTGAAAATTTAAATAAATCCTAAGTTCAGGAACAGGAGGGTTATTAGCCAGCCAAAAGCACGTTTTGTGATGTGGTGCATGCATGCCAACTTTTCGTTAGCACCAGCTGCAAGCTGGATTCATCAATCCTCACCAGAGATGTGCCTTGTCTAGTCTTGTCCGATATGGAGCAAGATATTAACTCTACTTAAATTTTTATGTTGATTTATTTTGATAATCTTGAAAATTTAAATAAATCCTAAGTTCAGGAACAGGAGGGTTATTAGCCAGCCAAAAGCACATATGCTGAATTTCAATTGGGACAGGAATCTTGTTAATTCTATATATGTGTTGAAAAGGCAAAATGTCCAGAAAGCAGAGTTGAGAATATTATTTTTCTGAGTGCATCCTTCGCTGAAATCCAAAATAAAGACCATAAAGCCTGAAAAACTGCACACGAATGAATCTTTATAATTACCACTTAGCACAATTTTAAATAATTCAAAAACTTCACATGATCCAATGATGATCCATTTTATATTGTTGGACTAGTTCGATTATGAGACGTCGATTGAATACTTTTTTTATTTGCTAATAGACGTGGAATGAATTTATCTCCTGATTTTCACAATGAAAGGGAAGATTGATATAATTATGACATTATTGTAGAGCTATTGTCTTAATTATTCATCATTTATTGATCTTACATTAATTATCTTGTATAAGAGAAATAACTGCCATCACAAGTATGTAATTTCCACGTTAAAGCTGCAGATTTGCAATTCATACACCATTGATACATAATTTCATTGTGTTTCTGGTTGGAAATTAAATTCAACAAGCAGATCGCCTGTTAATACTTTATTCCCCATGTATAATTAACGACAGCATACCTCATTCAAATTGCTTCTTTTCAAGAAAAAGTTGCCCCTACTCAAGTCCTTCCAACTTTCCAAACCACACATAGAAAGCTTTTAGTTCGTCATCGTCACAAATTATTTAAATTTGCAATTATTTCATGAAGAATTCACTCTTACTCGTTCTTTTCAATTTCCATTCAACCGACCAAAACCTAAACCCGTCAAAGTGCCACAAGTGTTTCTCTTCATCTTCGTCAACCAAATTACAGCATAACCTTTAAAAATAGTATACAACAATACCCCAAACATACCCTAATTAAGGGTGTAAACAAGACAAATTGAATTAGAGTTAAAATTTTAGACTCAAACACCAACCATATTAATTTAAATTGGGTTTGAGTTTGAGTTCAAAAAACCTTGATCAAACTCGAAGTCTATTGTTTTTAAGTTTAAATCAAGTCGAGTTCAATCTCAAATTTGAGTCCATTAATTTGTTAAATTTTTAAATAAATGTATTTGTATTAAAAAATTACTAAAATACTTTTAAAAATTTTATAGGAAGTGAAGTGCGCTAAAGTATTAGGTCAATTTAATATTTAAAATTACAAAATATATATTAATTTGAACACATAAACAGATTTCAAGCAAAATTAAAAAACATGAATTAAGTCATGTGAATACTTAATAACATAATAATTTATCTCAATATGTATATATTAATTTATGAATAAACGTAAAATTTTTAATTAATTTCATAATGTCATTTTATAAATAGGTGTATCAAAAAAAAGTTGTCCCTCCAAAATAAAAACTACAGGAAGTTAAGAATAATTTTATATATGTGTATAAAACTTTTTATAATAAATAGATTTATTACTAATCAAAGCATACTATTTTTTATTTTAGTTTTCAAAATATTGTTTCAAATTAAATTATAAAGGACCACATAATTGTATGCATCAATTATTAAATTATTCACAAAAAAATATTAAGTGCAATTTGAAATTTGATATAAAGACACAAATATAAGTATTATTAATAGAACATGAATTAATATAAATACTAAACAATCGTCATTAAAAAAAGAGAGAGTTACATGACGTGCATTAATTGACTTATTATTTTTACATATATTTCACATAATAAAGTTTCACATCATTACTATCAAATAATTTAAAAATAAAGACATTTACTAAATATACTGTTACAATGTTACAGATTATTTATTATAGATCAATTTGATGACTATAAATATATTTGCATCGATAAAAATATTTAATAAATAAGATTATAAAAATAATTAAAAAAAACTCACCAACCCATCCTCAGCTTTCGGGCTTAAATAATTGAACCCGACCGAGTTCATCTCATAAAGAATTTGATTCAAATCAAGCTCAAGTTGAGTTCAAAATAGTTTGAACTAGTTTGACTTGATATTTTATTGAGTTGGCTCATTTGAGCTCGACTCAAGTTTTACAAAGGGCATTATAGCTCGATTGAGTGGAAAAGAAAAACACCATGAGAGATCATTTTAGAATCAAACCCGTGACCCGCTTATGTTTTATGTAGAATTTCACATAAATCTATTTTTAATAAATCAAACTAATAAAATATAAATAACTGGAACCCCTAAACCCTAACACAATAAAGAAACGCATTGTACCACTGACCCCTAGACACACTATTGTTATTTTATACCTACAAATTTATATTTGAATCTCTGGAACTACTCAACGAGCACTCGTCAAACTCTCGTATCCGCAACTTAACTCGACTCGAATCAAATTCAGTTGAATTGCTTGAGCCTGAGTTAAGGTTTGAATCAGATATCTTGACTCTTGGCTTATTTAAATTACGAGTCAACTTGACTTATATGTTTCGCCCCGAACAGACATGTATATATATCATTTAATGGCTGAACTATTTCGACGAAAAGAGTAGAGAACATGATTAGTGAAATGTGCCAGTTATCATTAATTGGTCAAAAGTGCATGATTATCACACAGCATGTGTAGTCATCACATTAATTTGCCATGATATTTTTAGTTTGTTTCTTGAAATGAATGTGAATATTTATAATGATGTCCCAACTTTCGCAATATATATACATACATACATATATATATATATATATTAAAAGGATCTTTTGTTAGAGCACCTTCTCTGTCATGATCCCACATGACCCCATTGATTGATTGACCAACTTTTGAAGGAAACGGAGGAAGACGATGATATTGTTCTTTCTCAATCAATTTTTTTAATTGGATCACACAATCGTGTTCTTTCCCTTTTTGAATAATAATAGGAATGAATTATTGAGACAAAGGCAAAAGAATGGGGCTGAAATTAAAAAGGCTGTGGTCAAAGATTCAACGCTGCGGTGTGATGCTCTCTATAATATCTAATACGAGGTAAATTTATTATTTCAATCATGTAACCATGCATTTTAGCCATGGCTTTTACACCTTTTTTTCTTGTGATTTTTTCCCACTGGGAAGCTGCTGCAACTTAAATGAACCACATCGTTGAATCAATTTCTTAGAAAGCTTAATAATATTCACAATGTGTTAGCCAAAGAAGAAACCTACAATATCTTCCTTTGATGGGTATCATTTACAATAAAATGATAAAGTAAAACGAAAGTTGTAATGCTTAAAAAGCAGATGTTTATTAAGTAGTTAAGACAGCATTATTTTAGCATATAAATCAAGTTTGATCAACTGTTATGATCAATAATCACTTGTTATGTGTCATTGATTTGCTCTTTTTTGAACCCATATGCTCAGGTTGATACAAACCTTAGTTTATCATCAACAAACTAACAATTAATATAATGTAACAAATCTAACAAATAGAGCAGATATTTCAATTGAATGCAAAATAAAATAATAAAGCAAAAATTATGAGATTCAATAATTTGCCTATGTCCTCGGGGCTCCATCGTAATATCACTCCACTATCTTCAAAATTTTTACAACTAAAGTAATTATAATAATTAACTTTAACTAGAAAATGCTGATTAAAGGACTTTTAAAACAACATATATGTTGAAGGTAATTATTTTCGCAAATATACACAATGGTCGGATATACTCCTACTATGTTTTAACTCTCTCATAAAGCTGTCAAATTGTTTGTATCATTGTCTTGTTGATTATTCCAATCCATATAATGATTTGCTCACCTTACAAACCCCATTTTCTTTTCCAACAACCTCGAATCCTTTTAGTTGGGTTATGTAAATTTCCTCTTCAAGTCTCAATATAAAAATGTTGTCTTTACATCAATTTGAGCTCGCTCACAATTCAATTATGCTGCCAAAGTCAATAAAATTCTAATAGAAGAATGCTTAAAAATTGGGGGAGAATACCTCATTGTAATCACCTCCTTCCTTCTAAATATAGCATTTAGCTACCAATTTTGCCTTGTCGCGAATATTATTTTTATCAAGAAATTCCTCTTCTTTGTATATACCCATTTACACCTAATTGCCTTCTTGCCATTCAATAGTTGTTCTAATTTTTAAATCTTATTCTTCTAAAACAAATGCATGTCTTCATCTATGGCATTCTTCTATTTGTTACTCTTAAGACTTTGAATGTTTCTTGAAAATTGAAAAGAGTGTATTCATCTACAACTAAAAGTGCGTAGGCCACCATATCAGCAAATCAAGTAGGTCTATAAGTTTCTCATCTTAGCTTTCTTGCTGCCATCAAGTCTTGTTGTTGAAGGGGTTCTTATGTTAGAACATCCACTATTTTTGATTTGTTTTCTTTAAAAGTATCATGTTCATCCTCTACTTCAATTATTAGGCTTTTCATTATTTGCTCAAACTACACCTTCTTCGAAACACTCTTCTTTTTGTGATGCGCTATCAGTGTGAGTATCTTTGTCGGTTGAACATTTTAACACTAAAGATTCATCAAAGGTCATATCTCTATTAAAAATGATCTTCTGTGTTTTTGGAGACCATAGGCGAAATCCCCTTATTCTAGAGGTAACTCCCATAACTAATGCCTTCTTGTCCCCTAGGTCCAATTTTGACTCCTTAACATGATAGCATACAGTTGCACCAAATATATGTAATGTATTGTAATCAATAACAGGCTTTCCAGACTGTACTTTCAAAAGTGTTTTTCCATTAATAGCATATGGTTAATGAAATGACTTACATATAATACAGCTTCAACCTAAAATTTCTTGCCAACCCAACATTGGACAACATACATCACACTTTCTCTACGAAAGTTCGATTCATATGCTCTACCACCCCATTCTATTGTGGTGTATCTCTCACTATGAAGTCTTAAATAATCTCATGCTCATCGAAAACTTTGAAGAATGGGTTGCTCTAATATCCTCCACCATTGTCTATTATTGGTCATTTGATCTTCTCACTTGTCTAGTTCTAGATCATATTTTTTTATCTACGGAAAATTTCAAGTACTTCATCCTTAGTCTTATGGTGTACACCCAAGTTCTTTTTAAAAAATCATCGACAAATATTATGAAATAATGTTTACATCCCAATGAAGGTATTTTAGAAGGTCATCATACATCTAAGTGAAGATTGTCCAAAATACCTTTTGTATTATGGATGACGGTGCCGAATTTCGCTCTTTTCTACTTTTCCATTATATAATGCTTACAAAATTCTAATTTTTGAGTCTTTGCACCTTTCAACAATTCTTGTTTTGCTAGTATCTGAAAGAATTTTTCATTAGCATATCCCAAACGCATATGCCACAACTTGGTTGTATTCATTGCTTCATCATTTTTTGAAGCTAATGCTGCTATCCCATTAATTGTACTACCTTGATAATAATATAAGTTATTTTTTCTAATGCCTTCATTATCACTAGTGATCTTGACGTGACTTTTAAAAAACTCCATGTTTCATAGTCACAATCAAGCCTCTGGACTCCAAAGCTTCTCTAGAGATGAGATTTTTCTTTAAACTTAGTACATATCGCACCTCTATTAGAATCCTAGTTGATTTGTTATGGTTATTCAATCAGATTGATCCTATCTCAACTATCGTATAGGCAATGTCATGCCCATATAAACAACTCCACGATTTAGTTCTTCAAACTCAAAGAACCATTCTTTATTTGGTGACATATGATAGGTACAACCTAAATCCAATATTCATTCATTTGAATGGGTCATCAAAGGCAAATCGGTCAATGATAGCTCTTCGTCAGCTTTGTCTCTAGCTACATTGGTATCTAAAGCAGCATTGTCTTTCTTTTTCAACTTCAAATAGCTTTTCTACCAATGCCCTTTTTTATGGCAGAAGGTACACTCATCTTCTCCAAGTTTGGCTCTCAAACAGGATCTTCCTCTCTTTATTGGCTTTCAACTCTGCAAGTGGCCTCTAGATACTAATGCTTCTGTTGCTGTCTGCTTGCTTTCTCTTTTATCTTTTCTCATTAACTCATAACTGTACTAAGCAACACATACTTCATCAAATGAAACTTTATTTTTCCTATGAAGTAAAGCAATCTCAAAAAACTTGAACTTATCAAGAAGAGATGATAAAAGTATCTAGGTCAAATCTTCATCTTTAAAGGTCTCATCATGGTTCATCAAGTCTTCCACTAATTGATTAAAAGTAGTGATGTAGTCGTTTATGGAGGTCCTTGGTCGATAATTGAATCAGAACAATCTCTTCTTCATGAAAGGTCGATTTTGACTATTCTTCTTTAAAAATTTATACTCTATCACCATCCATAGCGTACATGCAGAAGTCTCATTTTTGAAAGCATACTTCTGTTCTTTGGGAAGGCATGAGTGGATTGTGCCACACGTCAAATGATTGATGGTGTTCCACTCCTTCTCATCTACGTTATCTGGCTTTTTATTCTCAATGGCAATGTCTAGGCCTTGCTGGAAAAATGCATCAGGATTTCAACTTACCACATACCGAAATGACTAGTCCCATCGAATAGCTCCACTGAGAATCTTGAATTTGATATCATAGTCCTTACTTATATAAAGGAGGAATCTAATAGTGTGGCCTTGTCTCCATCCTTCAATTTTGTTCCTTCCATGGACATATTGAAGCAATATAGATATATCCAAATGCAAATACAAAAAGACAAAGCCTAAGATGAATCTATGGTTCTAGTACCACTTGTTGGAAAAAAATCGGGTAATTTTCTCCACAAACTAACAACTAATATAGTATAACAAATTTGACAAATAGAAAAAAATATTACAATTGAATACAAATAAAATAATAAATTAAAGGAAAGAACACACTAAAATTTAAGAGGTTAGGCAATTTGCCTACGTCTTTGGGGCACCACCGCAACGTCACATGATCTTTAAAATTTTACAATTAAGGTAATTATAATAATTACCTTCAATTAAAAAATCTCCAAAACAACAAATTATATGAGGAAGAATATTTTTGGGGATGATTACAAATAGAACAAAAGAGTCACTTATTTATAATATCCAAAGCCTATGGCTTGTTAATAAGCAATGTGGGACAAAAAAATACAAGCCACAATTAACATTTTTTTCATTTTTGGTTTCATTCAGAAAATGTGCTCACTAATTAGGAAATTCTATTTCATAATAGGATTATTTATCAAAAAAAATCTTTTCGTGTGACATTCAAATTGTGTTGTAGTACACCCTTATCTATAACATGATGTACACGAAGAGAGATGAGGTTTCTTTTCTTCTTTTTTTCTTTTTCCATGAAAATAACCTTCCAAAGATGAAACTCACATTCAACAAAATAGCTTTATGTTGTTGTCCTCTTCTTTTACATCACCATCATCATCCTTAAATAATTTTTAGTTAATTGTTGGGGTGTTAAAATTTATGTTTTATATTTTAAGCCTTTATATCCACAAAAGACAGTGACACTCGTTGAAAAGATAAACTAGGCTCGAACAAAGATTGTTTTATTGGGACAGCCCATCCAATCAAAACAAAGTATTTATGACTTTAAGGCTAATCGGCCCAATCGTATCCAAGTGGGCACTCTAATGTTGTATGCCATTGCCAATGAGATTGTTCAAATGGGACAATATTGTAGTTTAAATACGATTTTTTATCAAATCTAAGTAGCATAACGACTTCCGGTTTGAGAGAGAGAGAACTTTAGTAAGATCGTTATTGGGGCAAAACAAAGTATCTATGACTTTAAGGCTAATCGGCCCAATCGTATCCAAGTGGGTAATCTAGTGTTGTATGCCATTGCCAATGAGATTGTTCAAATGGGACAATATTGTAGTTTAAATACGATTTTTTATCAAATCTAAGTAGCATAACAACTTCCGGTTTGAGAGAGAGAGAACTTTAGTAAGATTGTTATTGGAGCAAAACAAAGTATCTATGACTTTAAGGCTAATCGGCCCACTCGTATCCAAATGGGCACTCTAGTGTTGTATGCCATTACCAATGAGATTGTTCAAATGGAACAATATTGTAGTTTAATTACTATTTTTTATCAAATATGAGTAGCACAACGACTTCCGTTTTGAGAGAGAGAGAACTTTAGTAAGATTGTTATTGGGGGAAGAAAATGAATGGATAAAATTTGACATTTGGAGGTTTCAATAAGATAAGTATAGGAGTCACAAGTCACAAAAAAGACTTACTCAAGCTTTTGGCAACAAAGCTATGCCATAATTGAAAGCATATATCATTCATTTCAACATCAATAAAAGATTATAAGATGCAATGTAATTGTTTTTTATTTTCTCAACCTTTTTTCTTCCACTTCTTTAGGCCCCAAAATGAGACCAAAAATGTCCACTGCTAATGGAAAGTAACATCACCCATTTGTCATAATAAGGCCGAAGTGAAAGTATGAGTGGTTGACGTTTTCTTCACTCAAGGAAATTAGTGAAAGGGAATTGCTTGGTTCAAAGGAATATAATGTGTAAAAATTTATAAAATAATGTTAAAAATAGGTGTTTTCCTAAGCCTTTTTATGTTCGGTTGATTGTGATCCGTGGATGAGATTGATACCTAAGGGCTTGTTTGTTTCTTTACACATAATTATGACTGAATTCGTGAATGACTTAATCTTTTTCTAGCCCTCAGTATCCTTTTCGTTTTTCTTTCTTTTCCTTCTCTAATTTCTCGTGTATACACGAAGGTTGTAAACCTTATACCTCGGCTTGTAAATGTTTATTTCGAATCAACTTATTACTGATTTTTAATTAGATTTATGAAAAATAAAGAAAAAAAATACCTATTACTCGTAATGAAATATAATCTCAGAATCACTTCATATTACAAGGTCAAATTTCAACATTATAATTTTTTAAAATTTGCAAATCAAAGAAAAACTTGTAAAAAAAATGTTGTTGGCGTTGTTATTCTTATAATTGTTGTATTTTAATACTAGAACTATATTCTTAGTTGAACTAAGAATATATATATATATATATATATTACATAGAAAAAGGTGCACTTGCCTAAGACCAAAACAAGAAGATCGTATGATTGCGTCATTATATTTTTATTTTATAATTCCATGCATAGGAATTTGTTATTTATCACTGAGAAAAATGAAAATCAAAGATGACCCAAACTTAATAAAGAACCGTTTAAACGATGCGGCCCAATAGCCCATACCAGATGCCTTAACAAGAGGCCCAATTTGTTGGGCTAGGAGGATCTGCTCGAATGCATGGCCCAGTCTGCTGAGGTCGTCCCCATCAACCTCTCAACTGGTTTTTCACCATCTCTACTTTCTCATCAATTCTACCATCAACCAACATTGGCTGATTTTCTGTCATTACCAGTGTCAATATCTTCATTTTCAGGCATCATTTGTTTCAGTTCACAACGAGGGTTCTATACATCCATTGCTTCCATGGAGAGAGTACTATGAAGCCAAACAGAAGACACTGATAGGGACAACTGAGGTAGGTTTGTCAAGGAGCTTAGGATCTGCCAGTCCAAGGTGAAAGTACTGTTTGTTTGCTGGTTTGAATCCGTTGTCTTAACTCTTGTTAATCACTAAGTTTCAGAAAACTATCTACACTAAGCAGCTGTTTGTGATCTTTAATAAGCACCTAATATTTAAGGTATTGAATGAAACAGTACAAGAAACAATGCTTTGCAGGGAACAAGGAGATTTCGTTGCATTTAAAATAAAACACAAATATAATAAAAATAAAGAGCAACCTTTGTCAGTTCCTAGTTTTCACAAGACAGTGACACTACCAAAATCATGAATCCTGTCTTCTTCTGAGGCATCTGATTTTCAACAACTTGCTATTTAGAAAATCTGTTGATAAGTCTCAGTGCATTAGAATTAGACAACTAATAAGTTCAAAGACCCAAGCCTAGAATGCGTACAAACAAGACCCAAGATTCCCATTATTATGAGCAAATACGGTTGGCATTTGAATTCATATGAGAGCACAAATTATTGACCCAAATAGAATTTTCATGTATTATTTAAGAATATAGACACTTAAAGGAGCAGCTACCAATCTGGGCGACTTGGTCTCCACATCAGAACATGCCGTAAGACACCAGCCAACCTATTTATGGCACAGAACTACACTGGCACAACCTATATCCAGTATAAAACTCTTAAAACAAAGAATGGCAACTCACATCGAACCAATCTAGCAGAGAAATACTGATATATTAACCTCAACAATGCATTGCAACCGCTAAATGCATAGAGAGCCACAGGGAGGTATATGGTTTTCCTGAAGAAATTAAGAAAATCATGGGAATGATATAGAATTATCACCTGTGCTGAAATTCCACAAGAAAGCAGCTCCAACCATATGTGTCCTACGTCTAGGAACAAAATCCAGCGCAGTTAAACACCTGAGAACTAAAACATCAATGATATGGAATAGAACGTGATGAAAGTCCATTCTCTCCAGGAAACTTAGCGATAAAAATGAAACTCAACAAAGGATCAGATTCAAGAATTCAGCTCACCAGGCCATCAGATAAATAATATTAGCATAAATGAAAATGAATCCACATAATTCAATGGAATGTTAAAAATTTCTGCTAATACTGAGACGTAACAAATTAAAGTTCCAAGCTTTCTCAGTTGAAATCCCTCAATCGTTTCTTTAGCATGTCCATGGACTTCTTTCTGGCACTTTGCTTGGAGGCTCTGTTTGAAAGGCTGCCAAAAAGTCCATCAGGTGAATCTTTGTACTTCTCACAGATAGGAGCCACCTTTTTATAGTCCAATGTGTTGTAGTTCTTCTCCCTTATGACAGGATTCATAAAGTTTTCAGGCTGACTGCTCAATAGAAGGTTTATCAGTTGTCTGGCTTCTATTAAGCAACCCCGGAAGCTCCCATCCTTGTATATTTCATGTAATCCTGTTGAGTGGAACTTTTCATCTGCAAAAGATTCTAATGCCTTTAAGTCACTGTCAATGTTTGTGACAGCATTAACATTAAACCTCTTCACACTATCACTGAGAAAAGCTCCCACAATAGAATTAGATATATGCTCCAGAGCACCACTCCCAACTTTATACAAAGCATCCACAGGTAAAATTTGTTGAGCAGTGGACATAACAGTGTCAAGATATATAACCACCTCGTTTATGTACTCATGTCCATGCTGGGTACCTTCCTCGCCTGTCCAATTTACATTTTCTATAAGAGACATGAACTCGTCTAGTTTGAGGTTCACCAAACCCAGCATAGCAATGTATGCAGCATCCCTTGAGGTTTTAAGAACAATCTTGGCCATTAAACCTCCCTGAGGTCTGTCAATTGACCTGATCGGAATTCCACATTGTTGGGCTGCATGCTGGAGAAAATAGTCACAAGCCCTCTCTAGAACGGCTATATTAGCAGCAATCTGCATTGCCTGAGCCACACCTGTGGCGCTGCTATGAATTGTCTTAAGTATGGCTTCATTCAACACATCAATCAGGAGCTTGTCCAGGTACTTACGAACAAAATCAAAAAAATTTCTTTGTGCCCCATAAGACAGATAATTAACTGAGTCCTTAATAAATGAGCGGACAATGCGACAGCATTCAGGAACCATGAAAGAGAAAGGAGCTATATATGGGAAGGCCGGCATTATGTCCGATGTTTGAAGATGGAATAGGAGAACATTTGCCTGGTAATCTGACTCCTTTTTCAGCACCATTTGCTCATAGGTGTCATTTTCAAGGATAGTTGTAATTTGTTGTTGACACTCGGCCAAAAGAAGCTTGTGATATTTTTCATGACTGCTGTTTAAAGTTTCAAGAATTGTGGCAACATCATAACCATATTGTCTAAGTGTTGTTCCAAAAAGAGTCACATAATCCTTCACCAGGAGAAGATGGCTTGCTGAATCCATATGGGAAAACTGTTCCTCCAAGACTGCAGTTACTTTAGTCACAGCTGTTTCCCACATTGTCTCAAGCTCACTCGGTATGAGCAGCCCACCAGCAGTCCTTAAGACCCGATCTTCAACAATAAAGTAACCAGCAATATGAGCCAAAAACATTTGATAGGATTCAAGGAATGGATGGCCTGATGGCATCTGTAAGTCCGAATTCAGCTGCAGTAACCTATTTTTGTAATAATAATCACGAAATTGTTCTTGGATTCCAAGACAATTGTGAATGTGATATGCTCGATAAAGAGGAGTGAGATCAAACTTTATAACAGAACTTTCATCAATTTCTTCAACATCTAATGTGTAGGCAAATTCTTCCAAACCCAAACAACTCTGTTCCTCTGCTTTCCTTTGTCGAGCTAGCATGTCCTCATACCTCTGACGAGCAGAAGAAGTATACCCAATAGCAGATTGTCCAATATTCTTTGCAGCACTCCTGATGTGAACTAGCCATTCATTGACCTCACTGCACACCCTCTTCTGAATATGTGATTTCAGCAGAGGTAATCTCTTCTCTATTAGCATCTTCAGTGTCTTAACAGGAATATTCTGCAAATAACTTTTCTCAATCAGATCCACAGCTTTTAAACCTGGATAAAACCGACCTTCAGAGATGTGGTTATTGCACTTCACACAGAGATCCAACACTTGGACACAGCTCTTTGACATCTTAATGGCTTCAGTGACATTCTTCTCAATTGAATAAGATTCAAGAAGCTCTTCAAGTTTCATAAGTAAGGAGCTTCCAACCTGTTGTAATCGATAGTTATCACTTGACAGCTCACTTTTCAGCTCCTCTGCATCAACCAAAACACCACGCAGCTCATCAACAGCCACAATGAATTCCTCATAGTGGACCTTGCAAAGCTCCTCAATCTCAACTTCTTTCTTTTTAACTAAATTCTTAAGCTGCTGCAAGAGGGCCTCAGGCTTCCCTGTCTCAAACGCAAGCCTAACCATCGGCCCCAAGTCCTCCCCATTGCTGACCATGGTTGCGAGAACAGAGTCCTCGCCTGTATCACCATTTTCAGTTACAGTTTTCTTCTTAGTTTTAGCACTCATTTGATATTATAGTCAAAAGCCCTGCACAAATCAAAACCACAACTTAGTACTCATAATTTTCCCATATTCCAAGAATTTTATACAGTAAAAGATCACGTTGAGATTCTTAACACTAAAAAATTTGGAGAAATAAAATACATAGCAAGGAGTGGAAAAAAACAAGCATATTTTCTACAAGCAAGTGTTGGTCCATGCGCCAAAAGAACAGAATTTATGACTAGTAAATCTGTTTCCTCACCAGGGCAAGAAGCAAAAGGCAAAAAAACCAAAGACCAAACCACCATTGTGTTCAATTTTGGGATCCCATCTCCTTCTTCATATTCAGGTAAATTAGAAGCCAAAAGGGCTTTAGAAGAGAACTAAACTAAATAAAGAATGAAAAGAAACACAGTCCAGACAAAGGGCATTTCACACAATGAACCAAAAGTAAAATCGTAGAAACCAAAATCAGCGAACACATAAGGAAAACCGAAGAAGAGTAAACAAGATGGAACTGAACATTCAAATGGGTTCGAAGCGTAGAAAATTAAATACGCAAATCAAAAGATCAAAAAAGGTTACGCATTTACCTGAAACAAAACAAAACCGGAAACTCAAAACCCTGCTCAGGATCAAAATCAGGAAACAAATCCCACAATTGTCTTCCCGTTTTCCAGAAAAATGCTTGCCGATGCTTTCCTTCCACCCTTCTTTTAAAAAAATTCTTGCTCCTCGGCGCTTCTGGGCTTTCGTCTCGGTCCGAGATTACCCCGCCAATTCCTTTCGACGTTCTTTATGCACAGTGACTATATTAATGTTCAGGCGGATTTTCTCATTTGAAGAAGGAATCAAAAGGGTTCATTATTGGTGCAAGGATGATGGCGTGGACACTAATAACTAAATTAGGGAAAATGACAGACATTCTCGCTTGGAAGCAAAGACAGCAGTCCAAAGTCCAAATACAAATGTTCATGATGCAAGTGTACTATGTTGCTATGTTGCTGTTAGGCTTAATTATAAGAAAAAATATAAAAGGGCAAAATAAAGGCATTAGTTAAAGTTGGTATCTACTTTATTAGATCCTACAATTGTACCAAATATAGCTATTTATTTTAGCAATAGATAATAATTTTCCTTGTGTCGTAAAATTTGGTCTATTTATATAAAAGATCTTGGCTATGCGTGGAAGAGCGATTTTTGTTTGATCGATATTTGATAGGAATTATATTAAAATCAGTAATATATTTATAAAAAAAATATTTTAATGAGATGAATAGTATAATTTATTTTAATATATATATAAAATATATAATAATAATTAAATTATGTGATAGTTTACTGGAATAACGATTATGTCATAAGTTATAAATAAAATAAATATAAGAATATATTTAATATATATATATATAATTATTAATTTGATTATAAATAGATGTAATAATTAAAAAATTATTAATTAATTATATACATACAAGAAGGAAATTTTAAATTAGAGTTTGGATTAAAATGTAATTGAATAGCACAGAAGAGTCTTATGTGTGTTATTTTAGAATGATTCACTCACTACTATTGTCATTAATACATATTTAATTTAACCTTACCAAAAGGTCAATTTCCTTTTAACGCTATAAATGTCTTCATGTTTGGTAAGTCACATAAATTCTTGCATTGAATAGTCTCACGTTTAGAAAGTGAAATTAATAATTAATTGATGTAACAGATAAAAAGTTTTTGTTAGTAATATTTAATTTAAGACCTTAATTAGGTCTTTTAATAATTTTTCTAATATACACATGATAATAATTTATCTATTCTATCTATATATACTATGTATTAAGTATCAATCTCTTATAATAACTAACTTTTACTCTTTTAATGTTTTATTAAATATACCCCTCAGTTAACTAATTAATTCTAACTAACTCATTATATTTTTTCAAATTAAAATAGAGAAATAATTTCTTTTATTTATAATCTTTTGCTAATTTAATTTAATTGTTAAGACATCAAAGTTATTTATTTTTTCACACACATTCACATATATTATGTAATAAAAACATAAAACGTTATTTTTAGTATTATTCTATATTTTAATTTAAATAAAAAGTCATGATGTAAATATTTGTAATTACATTAAAGTTTAGATAAAAGTTTAATTATATTTGTATATTATAAATTACTATACAAATTTTATAATATCAACAAATTAATTTTTTTATTTAATTTTTGTACACACATAGCATGTCCACAATTACTAATATTAAATATTGTGTCATTCTCTACATCCAATAAAATGCATGTCACTAATTAACATGGGATTGCTTCGTGTGCAAATTATGGTGGGCGGAAAATTAACACAAAAACTTAAAAATAGTGTAAAAGTAACGGTGTAAAAAAGATTTAAAAAATATTTATTTTGTTAGATATTATATTTGAAATATAATATTTTAGAAAAAAAAGAAAATTGTCCATAATCTGTATCCAAACAAAGTCCACCAAACCACCCCCTCGTTTAAGAAATCCTTGAATTACCTTAAAAGAAACCTTCTGAATATTTTTTCTAAGGCAGTGGTTGCGGCTGTGCATGGGTTTATCAGAGGGGTTCGGATTAGGACTCCATATTAGTCTTTGCTGGTGAAATAAGTTCAAAAATGGCACTGGCAGCGGGTATGACATTGGGTGGAACTGATAAAGATATTAACTAATATTTAAATTGAAATTATGGTAACAAAACGAATCCCAATTAGATCACATATTCGCAATCTTACAAATGATGCCGTGTCAATGTTTGATATTAATGCTCCACAACCTTAACTTATTAAATTGCAACCAAGAGAAAAAAAAAATAATTTAAAAAATTCTCAAGAAAATCACATTACAGGGTAAAGCCTAATGCTAGATGCAGAAAGAATGAAATCAATCTGAATTTATCTTTAAGGGATAATATAGAAAAACGACAGAAGTCTCATTTATTAAAAAATTTAATGAATGAAACAAAAAAATATAAAATCACATGAAACGTTAATGTTTTATGGACCTTTACATGATGAGAAAAACCAAAAAAAATAATAATAAATTAATTCTTAATAATTAAAGCATGCATACAATAACCCTTGAAAACCAAGTTTTCAAAACCGACCTTAACTGGTCGATTCAATCGGTTTAATCAAGAACTGGTCGATTCTGTAGTTTGATTATGCCTAAAAAATTGAACATTATTTGAATTGTTATGAATCAATCAAACCCGATCATAAACCGGTCACAATTGGGTTGAACCGGTCAAAAACCAATTGTTACTATTTTTATTAATAAAAATTTTAAAAAATAGAAATTAACTTTTTAATTAAATATAAATAAATAAATTATTTTTATATCTACTTATAATTTCATTTTTATCTTTAAAATAATTTATTATTAAATAAAATTTTCACTAAGTATTTTTTTTTACTTGTACTTATTTTATAATTTCTATCTATATATTTTTCTAATTAAGCAATTGAAAATTTAAATATTGTATCATGAAATTAAAAATTTTTAGTTAATTGTGTTATTTTCATTTTCCAAAATTCATTCTTCAATGTTTATGGTTTTCTTTGAATTTAATTTAGTTTCTTTTATATTTATGTAATATTTTATATTTATTGACTTATTAATTTTTTTATTACATGTACATTTATCATTTAATATATCAAATGACATATATGAATTGCTTTTATAATATTATTTTAATACTATTATATGTGTATAAATATATTCCATATAATTTAAAACAATCGACTTTTAAAAAATAGTTGAACGGATTGGACCAATGACCAATAACCCAATTAGTTCTCTGGTCTAATGACTGGTCGAGTTTTAAAAATAATGATTAAAAATATATATAATGTAATTATTGATGAAATAATATTCATTGTTTAAGGGAGCTCGTAATGAGTATAAGTACATGCGATGTGGAAAGAGATTAATAAATTATGTTCAATTTAAATTTTTTATTATTTATTTGTATAAAATCAATTATTGAAAATAGACTTCAGGGATCTCATTTTAAATTATCTTTCTATTTTTCTAAATGAATATTTAATAACCAAAATCATTTCCATTAAATTGAGTAAAATTAATCAAAAAGAATAAAAATATTTATAACTAAATTTAACATCAAAATTATATTTTACAATTTTTTATTAAAATAATTTTTGAGAATTATATTTAAATAAGAAAATAAAATATGCTTAATAAAATACTATTTCAAAATAGAATTTGATAAATTGATATATGCAATTCAGAATAATTATATCCAAATGATTATAATGTTAATATTAATTAAATAAAAAATAAATAGGGTCAAAACTCGGCTCAGTTAGATCTTAAACTTATGGGGAAATTTTTGGTGTATTTGCGTGTGTCCAATATTGAATTGCGTGGTTTATGATGTAGATATGATTGTGGAGACATTTCTTGTATAATAATAATGAAAATTGTATAAGATTGAATAATTTGGATTAAAATGAATTTTGTGAATATGAATCTCTAATTCTTATCTTTTGATTGTTCCTTCTAAAATAAAATTTAAAATTTGAACAATATTATAGAAAATAACTTATACATCATCTTCTTTGAAATTTGTTGGATGTTAAATTAATATTGATTTTTTAACTTAACACCATAATTTTGTATTAAATGCCAAAATTTGTAGACTTTTCATGAAGATGTTTTGAATTTGGTAACAAACATTGTAAACTTTTCTTGAACTCTAGAAAAATTGTGTAAAAAGATTTGGTCAAACTTCTTAAAATTCAATTTCTTTAAATCTTCAAACTTCGATTCAATTCTATAGAATTCAGTTTATATTTATAATTATAAAAGAAATAATTTGGTTGCATTAACCTATTGATGTGACGTCATTTTATTGACCATCACAGCTTAATTATAAGAGAAATAATTTGGTTGCATCTGTTGATGTAGTGTAATTTCATTAACCACCACAACTTTGAACTTATCAAGAAGTTTGACTCTAAGTTTGATCTTGAATTCTTCATTTTCCATGCATCTAACAGGATTTTTCCATTTGACACAATTTAATTTGTCAATTAAAATATCATTTATCTATTTATTTATTTCACAAATTATATGTATTTAAATTTTCAAAATATAAATAAAATTTATTTAATTGATATTCGAATATCATATTCCATATGTCATTATCTAATTAAACACAAAATTTTTTGCAACTACAAATGCCCGTTTAAAGCTTGTTCATGAAAATTTTATTTTGAATGAATAAGTTTCAAATTTTTTTTGTTGGGCTTTAAATTTGTCGGCCCAAAACCCATTTCAAGAAAGAAGTCCAAATCATTTTTTAGTAGGCCGTAAACCCATAATTCTCAAGGGATGAACCAAACTCGTGTGTTCCTTCTTATTGGGCTTACTTATACTTTACGGCCCACAACTTATCTTCTCCACCAATGTTGCAGCCTCTATTTTCCGTCGTCTTTGACCTTCAATCCACAAAAATTAACTTCATCAAAACTAGAGACAAACTTGACCCAAACTTTTGTTCCCTCTTTACATGTATTTGGCCTCAGCATTCAGCAAATTACGAGATACGGAAGCAACGGGCCACCACCTTCCCTTGGGGGCTGCCGACATTGATGAAGAATTTCTACTCTTGCATACTCCTAAAGTTGCAGATCACTTCTAATGGATTTTGGAAATCCACCTCTTGCCTCTTGATTATCCAAAGCAATGCAACTTCCAAGCCTGGATAACTACTTTAAAATCCTACCACTCGTGGAAACTCTTTCTTCGAAGTTCAAAGCACCCTGACTTGAGGTTTTACATAAACAGCACCGAAGATTGAATCAGTGCAACATCAAGGGATGGAGTCGTCTGATTTCAGGGTTATTCTTCCTTTTGACCCTCCAGGTTCCTGGTAAGTACACCACCTTCATATAAACCTTGCTGTTTTGTTTGATAACTTGATCAAATCCTTTTACAACAATTTGGCATTCACCCATGGCCATGGAAACACAGCAGACAACACTCTTCTTCCATTACTCCGCCTTGCCCGTGTTTTAAAAGCTTTTCAATTATATATTTTTTTTCTATCTGCTTTCTTCAACAGCGATAGTTAAGGCTAACTTTTTGGGTTTAATTCGCTGCCCAAGAGCGGTCGTTCGGAGGAGGCGAGCCTTCCTCCATTGCCGGTTGCAAGCGGGTGGTCGATCGATGGGGAGGGTGGCGTGGCGATAGACCAGCAGTCGTGAAGGCTGCTTCTTCCAACGGTGCAGGGGGCTCGGGCGATAACGGTGGCTTTACACAGCGGGCGATGCGGCGGTGACGGCGGCTGATGGAGAAGGTGAACGGAAAGGAGGGAGCGCAGCAGTGGGTTTCCGGACGTCCGGCAAGGCCATTTACCAGTGGCAGCGACTGCGCGTTGGTGAGTCTCCAATGGCGTACAGCGGTGGCGACTACACTGGCGGGCTTTCGTGCGGCGGCCTCAACCGTGACGGGTCCTCCGCTGGCGTGACGCGATGGCGATGGCAGAGTCGAGATGGTGGTGCGTCGACCGCTGATCTCCTTTCGTGCGAGGGCATAGAAGGAGAAGATGGAAGTGTGATTTGAGGCTATGTTTGGTGCAGCTTTTAAAGTTTGAGGGAGAATGGGGCGTGTTTGGGGGCAGGCTCCTCTCTTTCTTCTCTCTCTCTCTTTCTCTCTCTCACACATTTACCAAGGCATCCACGAGGATCAACTTCAAGATGTTGCAAACTAATTTCAAGATAGGGTCGTCAAGCAGTTGTTGGAAACTAAATTCAAATTTAGAACCAATAAAGAGTTCATGAAAACAATTTTAAGTTGAAGTAAATAACAACACCATAAAGATAAATTTGAGATGGAATTATTAAGGAGCCTATTAGGCAACTTTAATATGGAGTCAATAGAAAGTCTCTAAAGGTAACTAAAGAAACTTGACAAGGAATTAAGGAAATACCAACTTCAAGATAAAGTCAATATGGAGGATTAGCTTCAAATTGGAAATAACAGGTAGGGTCAATCTTCAAGCTATAATCGACAAGAAATCCATAAAAATCCCTCAAGATGTGTTGATTGAGAGTTCTTAAAAGTCATTTCCAAATAGAGAATTACTAAAAAGTTTATGGAAGCTTACTCAACCACTTTCACCTCTCCACATAGAAGAATTAATAGAAGAATTATTAAAGACATTGAAAAGTAACTCATCCTAATGTATTGAAACTAAAAATTAGAACATATTGAAGTAATTTATAAAAACCATGCATAGCATGGGGCTCATTCTAGAGCTCTTGAAATAAAAGTTATTATATATCACATATAACAGCACATCGGTCCATTGATCAACAAGTTATAATTTTAATTAAATTCTAAATTCGCATAATTTTGAGAATTAATATTAAAAAATAAATTATATTCATTTTATAGCATTTTCTATTTGTTCTGTATTGATAAAAATTGGATTCAATCAGGTATTTTAATAGAAAACATTTTAAAAAATATAACGGATTTATTCATATATTTTAATAGATACAACTTTGCCAAATATAGTTATTGATATAATTTCTTAAGGAAAGAAATCAAGGTAATGATTTTAATTAAAGAAGTAAAAAATTGATTTAGGAAAGTTATTACACTAATTTAGGTAAAATTATGGTGCTTTACCCAATTAAATTTTAAGAGTAAAACAAAATATTTAATTGATTTGATTTTGATTGTAAACATTTTTGGGAAAGCCATCTATATTCAGTTCTGTCAAGGCAAAATTAAATTTATTTATTAGTTTATTTATAGATTTAAACTAATCAAATGTAAATTCATGTACAGAATAGCACAAATTAACAATGAAGAAAGTAGCAAGAAAAACTTACAGTGCCAACAAAACGATAATATATCTATTAAATTTTGTTATTAATTATTATTTATAAAACGTTTAATCAAAATTTAATATTAATTATTATTTATGTCAGTATTTGATATAGATCAATGGCCAACTATGCACTCTAATTAAATTCTTAATTCTTCATAAATACTTAAATTATGTCTCTAACATTGCCAAATCAAATTATGCCATCATTTTGTCAACATTTCGTTTAAATATTTTATTTCATGAAGTTTAATTTGAATAAAACAATAACACTTATAAATTTACGTCATGTTTCTCCATTTTTTTCATTCAATAATCTATAATAATTATCTATCTTTTACAAAGTCAAATCCATAAATTCTATAATTTCCCCATCTCTCATTCACTAGATCCGACCTTTAGGCCTCATATTGCCACGCCAAAATTGACTTCTCGTTCTGACCCATTGCTCACTCCATTCTCCCTTAAATGGGATTCATTTTGTTCCAAAGGTTATATAATTGATAAGTTCTATTATCATTCCAATCCATGCTTAATATTTCTAACTTTATCTAAGAATCGTGATACAAATTTCACCTTCTCAAATAGAGTAAAAGTATTTTTTGAGCAAAAAAACAAATATTCAATATGAAAACAAGTCTCAACGGTACATTATATATCTTAAAGAGGTATAATGTTTATATATATATATATATATATAATAATAATTAATATTCTTATCACTGTTTTGTCAATTTTAAAAATTTTTTGTCATTCATGCTAATATTGTATCTAGAGCATCATTGTCTTCTAACTCCAAATGAGTATGATGCTTAAAAAGTTATTATTCCATCAGCTTCTTGACGAAATAGAAAACATCATTCTTTGAAATGTTGTTAATGCTTTTTTATTTAATTTTTTGATAATATATTTATGTATTGTTCATCCTACCTTTTTCATTAACATAGCCACTATTGGTTGTTAAAAGCAAGAAGATGAAAGAATTACACCCCCCCCCCCCCCACAAGTCCCCCTAACCCTTGTTTCAACCTGCAGATATATATTGTTCAATATTGATCTATTTTATGATTTGCAAATACAATTAAAAATGCAATGCATATAGCAAAAGGCAATGAAGAAAGTCAACAAGATTCATATATTTTTGTAAGACTGTATTATATCACATCGTAACCGATTAAGTTTTATAATATTTTCGTGTAAAGAAAACTTAAAAATTTTGCATTCACTGTTCATATTACTAGCATAATATTCTGTCGCTGCAATTAAATACCTTCATTCCATACTTTTATTATAATAATTTTTAAAATTATATATTATTGTTAGATATTAGGCTTATTATCGGTATGCTGTCTAATATTATGTCAAAAATCATTATTTTGTCTAATAGTATATCCAAAAATGATTAAATTTTGAGTTATGTATATAAATTCATCACAATACAAAACATGCCCGTTATAAAATCAATATCCTTATTTTGCAAAATTAAAGTTAAAATTCTATAAATTAAATTGTAAAAATTTGTGTAATCACTCAATGCATTTACAAATTTTCATCAACACTAGAAAATGTATGACGCGATCTCAAGGATTCGTCGAATTTCATTTTAATATTTATTAATTTTAGTTTTATTAGTTAATGGGCTTAATTAATAAATTGGGCCGTGTGGGCTTTTTAGATTAAAGTCTGATAGTTTTAGTATAAATAGTAGTTTGTTATTCAATTGAGGAAAGACAATACAGAGAGTGTTTTCAATTAATTCAGGTTTCCTTTCAATTCCCTGAAATTGATTCTTTCAATTTCTCGTGAGTTTCTATCCCAAATCGAGTCATTCCGAATTGGTTCGAGTGATTCGTAACGTATCAATCAGCAATCGGTGTGCTGATTGTGGCCGTTCTTATCGGGTTCAATCCAATCCTACCACGTTGGGTCGGCGTTCTTCGCCCGGTTCGCGTCCCTGGGATTATCGGATTCGGGTCCGGTTACACCGTCCTATCCGACGCGATCGTTGATCACGTCAATTTGGTATCAGAGCCATCTTGTATCGAATTCTAATTCAATACACGATCCGGAGTAAAAAAAAATAAAAAAAAATAAAATAAAATAAAATAAAAAATAAAATAAAAAAGGGAAATTCGCCGCCGCCGGACCAAAACCCAGAACACAAAAACCGACCCCGCCGTGCCGCCACAAATTCGCACCGTTCAACCGATTCACGCAGCAATCAACCCCGCCACCACCGCCGCCGCCGGAGAAAACAAAAAAAATTCAAAAAAAAAGAGAGGAAATCGCTGCCGCCGCGCCGCCGCCGCCAACAACCGCGATTCCACCGCCGTTTCAGCCGATTTCCACCAGAAAATCACACCCACCGAACCGCCGTCGAGAGCCCATCCCTTCCCACACCGAATCGCCGCCGAAGGAGGAGCGAATCGGCCGGAATTTCACCGCGAGCCGCGCGACGCCACCTGGAGAAATTCGCCTGACTCCGCCTGATTCCGCCGTCTACCGCCGTCGTTGAGGGCCGCCCAGGGCTTGCCGACGCTCGGGGAGTCGACGCCAGCCCATTCCGCGGACGAACGCCGGCGAAATCAGCGGTTTCGTCGCCGCCGCCGCCGCCGCTCGCGAACCAGGAAAAAAAAAAAAATCTGTCGGGCCAGGGGCTTGATTTGGGCCGGAGCAATTTTTTGGGCCAAGTTGCTGACTGGGCCCAAGTGAGCAAAAAAGAAAAAAAAAAGATAAAAAAAATCCTGTTGGGCCGAGGTTGATTGGGCCAAAAAAATATTCAGAAATTTTATTTTCTGCGTAAGGGGCATGTGGTACTGAATGTTTTTTTTTAAAAAAAAAAAGGAAAAAAGAAAAGACAAGAAAAGAAGAGGCCAAAAAAAAAACGACAAAAAAAAAACAAAAAGAGGAAAAAGAGAGAAAAGGCCAAAAAAAAAAGAGAAGAGGCCAAAAAAAAAAGGGAAGGAGTTTATTTATTTATCTATTTAATTATTTTGGGGATGTGTTAGGCCCGCATTTCAACTTTAATCAGGTTGAATGGCCAGTCAATATTCAGACCAAGGTAATGGCCCTGACGAGACTAAGTTCTTATTCAAATCTCTCTCTGATGAATTGAGGAAGCTTACCAGAAGTGTGAAGGGTATGCAGGACAGGATGACAGATGTGCAAGACCGATTAGGGCGCGTAGAAGCGTCCCAAGCTGCAACCCTAGAAAGAGACAGTTTACTGTCCAGACCGACTGGACGCAGAGGCAGTCCCGTGCCAGGCCGAGCTCAGGTTAGGGACGGACATGGGCATCATGTCAGGCCAGTAAGACAAGATCGACGAGGCTACGAAGAGACAAGAAATAAATATACACTATCCAGACATTATAATGTCAGAGATTATGGATCGAATGTGGATGAGTACAACAAGCCATCCAAGGTATCAGATTCTCATATTGGAAGTCAAACTCGGGGGTGTTTTAATTGCTTTCAGCGTGGGCATAGCATGAGTGAATGTCGAAACGAGGAAGTTGATACCCATATCGGCATTAGCAAAGTTTTGGGAGAGAAGAAAGGCCCACCCATCGAGACGCCATCTTTGACTCAAGTGAAAATTGCAAAGGAGATGCCATCGGATGAAGTACAACATGAAGATAATGGCAGTGATAACACACATTTGGAAATTGAGGAGAAAGGTGAGCGGAAAGAAGTAACGGAATCAGTAGAAATTGAAAGGGGTAAAGCTGAGATAGAAGAAGCCATAGAAATTAAAATGGAAGTTGAGGACAACCACAAGCATGAAGAACGAGCCAAGGATTGGGAGATTAAACTTCTACAGAGCCACGTGTACATTGATCCATTCTACTATCTAGCAGATCCAGTACCAAATTGTACTGTACAAGAGTTGAAGATAGTTTTATCTGCAGAGAGTACACATGCATATCCGAATAAGTCGTCAGTACCCTTTCATAGTCCTTTATGTAGTTTGTTGCCGATATTCCTATGCTGGACTCATAAGGAGATAAAGTTGAAGTTTCAGCGAAGTGATAAAGAGTTAAAGAACTTCCAGAAATTCGTGTTTGATCCAGGAGGACACAGATTCGAATTGAGGACAATTCGCCTTCAAGAGGAGGGGTATGACGCGATCCCAAGGATCCGTCGAATTTCATTTTAATATTTATTAATTTTAATTTTATTAGTTAATGGGCTTAATTAATAAATTGGGCCGTGTGGGCTTTTTAGATTAAAGTCTGATAGTTTTAATATAAATAGTAGTTTGTTATTCAATTGAAGATAGACAATACTCAGAGTGTTTTCAATTAATTCCGATTTCCTTTCAATTCCCTGAAATTGATTCTTTCAATTTCTCGTGAGTTTCTATCCCAAATCGAGTCATTCCGAATTGGTTCGAGTGATTCGTAACGTATCAATCAGCAATCGGTGTGCTGATTGTGGCCGTTCTTATCGGGTTCAATCCAATCCTACCACGTTGGGTCGGCGTTCTTCGCCCGGTTCGCGTCCCTGGGATTATCGGATTCGGGTCCGGTTACACCGTCCTATCCGACGCGATCGTTGATCACGTCAATGTAGCTTTAATATATAGATGTCTTTGGCTAAATTTTAAATTCAAAAAATGTAAAATATTTTCTAAAATAATTTAAAGTTTGGATTCAAAAAATATCATGCAAATAAATGTTGTAATTGCTAGTTGAGAGAATATACATACATTTATCACACACACACACACACATTTATAATTGATGTCCACACAATGCATGTGCGAATAATTACAGTGAACGTGTAAATATATATGCGAACACAACTACACATATGATTTGCAATTTTTATTCAAAATTATATTCTTTTCATACATGCAATAAATACAAATAATTATTTAAAAATAAAATAAAACAAAATTATTATAAACATAATCTGCGATACTTTCTTCATTGAAGGTTTTTTCATGACAATTTTCACTTGTTCTAAATGTTAGAGGGTGGTATTTTTATTTAAATAATCTTCTTGTTTATTTTTTGTACTAACAAATAAGATTAGTTTTGTAATTTTACTTTTTAATTTCTCTAAGTGTCTCTTCCATTCTATATTTAGTATAGATATATTAATTTTTATGTCTACATAATATCAAAACTATAACTATTTTTGTTCATTATGACGCAATTATGAATTAGTCCACTTTATTGTTTTTCAATTAACTTAAAAACATTAAGCATTTTTTATATTTTCTATCTAAACAATAATAAATATAAATCAAAGTTGTAAAAAAATGCATGATTGCTTTAATTATAACATCATTTATTTCACTTCGTTTTACTTAAACTCTTGTCTCACAATTTAGTTAATTAGCATCGTACTTTGAATCATGTTCTTATTTAAAACCACATGCACATATATTTAGGTTCTATTTAAAACCACATGCACCAATATTACAAGAATCATCATAACACATATTTTATAGCCTTTACAAATAATTATTTAGCATAATATATATTATTTATATTTATATAATTTGTAATCTTTTTCTATTGCATTTAAGGGAACTATTTAAAAATTTACACAAACAATTCTGTGTGTGTGTCCGTGTGTGTGTGTATATATATATGATTTTACAATTTAATTTATAATAACTTTTGGAAATTAATGTTGAAATCTTTTCTCTAAATAATCATAATTATATTTATTTTAGAAAAAAACACTGTGTAAGCAAAATGTGAAAAAATTAATAATAAATCAAAAAAATAAAAAGAGAAATAAGAGAAAAAAGGAAAATGGAAGGAAAAAAAGAGAAAGAGGACATATGTCTATCCTTGCTGCTGTGGGTGCAGTGGCCCACTGTGGCCTATTTTCTCTCAATACAACTCTTGCTGAACAATATTCCCAACAAATCCCTCCCCCAAACGTAGCCTTACTTGTTGATTAATTAAAAATGTTGAAAAACATATTTGTCAATTTTCTTCCACAAGAAAAAAGCATTAAACCTCATCCATAGAGGATAACAGGAGTCCATAGCCCAACTGCCCACCCAAAACTCCCTTAACCTCAAAAATGGCAGCAACTCCTCCTTCACTCCCCACCGTACTTTCCACCCCAAATCCCACCTCCAAATTCCCATTTTCCTCTTCTCTTTCGTCCCCCAAAGTTTCACCAAAATCCCACGATAATTCCGATATCCACAAGCCGGCGTTTCTTTCAAGAAGAGAATTCTTGAATGGATCTGTAGCTCTGCTGCCACTGGTCATTTCTCCTCCTCCAACTTCGCTGGCCAGGGAAGTTGAGGTGGGAACATATCTCCGGCCTTCGCCTACCAACCCGTCTTTCGTCCTCTTCACGGCCAGTCCTAAGGACACCCCTGCTCTTCGTGCAGGTAATACATGTACTCATTGTGATATAAGAGCATGCTTGGACTTGGATACACTTTTCTTGATGTACGTTTGTTGTTTAATGTGGAAATTTTGTTAATTTATTTATTTTGGTCTCTAGATGTTGAGTTTGCTGAATGGCGAATAGTGAGATAGAAGATGTTGAGTGGCTAAATCTTTATCAGATGATTAATTAGAATTTGAAGGCGTAGCGATCGAGTCTTACTCTCTGTTGACAGAATGATTGAGGGGTTAAAATGTTTCATGAATTAGTTTTGTTATGAGGGTCCTTATTAATTCTAGCATATAATTTTGCATTTGCATGGTGAGAGATGAACAATTGTGAAGAAACAGGGCAGTGGAGAACTGGTGAATTACTCAAACCACCTCTGCAGAATTTCCTTACTGAGACTGTGGATTAATTACACGTCGGTTTGCTTGCCAGTACTGTCTTTTAATATTCTGGAAGAGATTTGAAATCCTTTAGCAAGTAGCCCCAATAACATCCTAAGACTTACTAAGTGGCTGCAGATTTTTATTTCTTAATTCAAGGACGACTACTGATTATTGCAAATAAGATATAGAAAATTCTTCAGAAAATGCTTATTGTTGCTTTATTCAAATTTATAGCAGAACAGTACAAACAGAAGACTTAGAGGGTGCTTGGCTAAGCTTATTTTAATTACTTGTAGTATTATGTAACTTATAAGTTGTTTTTAGAACTTAAAAATTTATACATTTCATTTTTAAAATAAACCAATAAAGTATTGGGTAGAGGCGTCTTATAAGATTTTATAAAAATTTATTATTATATTTAATTATAATTTTTTAATATAATAATGATGAAAATAAATTAACTATGAATAATATAATATAATTCAAAATATTTATGTCATTTTTAATATATATATATATATATATATAAAGTAACTTATAAGATATTTGAAAATAAGTTGGAAAAAGTAACTTATTTTTTTTGAGAGCTTATATATTCCAAACATCTTAGTTTGGGATGTCATAAGCTCTCCCAAACACCCTCCTAATCACCTCTTAGAATCTGAATCCTTCCGTCGCCTTAATTCATCTCCTCATTTTTTCTCCTTTTATTTGTCTGTTTATATACTTTGCCCATTCTCTGTGCTTATGAAAATTCTGAATCTAGTTGGTTGCAGGAAATGTCCAGCCCTACAAGTTCATGTTGCCTCCAACATGGAAGCAGATGCGAGTAGCTAACATACTGTCTGGGAACTACTGCCAACCTAAGTGTGCAGAGCCCTGGGTAGAGGTCAAATTCGAGGACGAAAGTCAGGGAAAGATTCAGGTGGTGGCTTCCCCTCTTATACGACTCACCAACAAACCCAACGCAACGATTGAAGACATTGGGGGCCCAGAGAAAGTCATCGCTTCCCTTGGACCGTTTGTCACCGGGAACACATACGACCCTGATGAACTCGTTGAAACTTCCGTTGAGAAACGTGGCGATCAAACAGTATGACCTTATCATCTTGGGCTTATTTGAGCATTCTTTTTCAGCTTAATACTTTTTGCAGTGTTTGAACCTTCTATACTTGTTTGCAGTATTATAAGTATGTTCTTGAGACTCCATATGCTCTGACGGGATCACACAATCTTGCCAAGGCAACTGCGAGAGGAAGCACTGTTGTCCTCTTTGTTGCCAGCGCCAGCGATAAACAGTGGCCTTCATCAAAGAAAACATTGCAAGAAATAGTTGATTCATTTGAAGTGTGAATCTTTGTCAAAGAAGAGGGATTCCAGAGTTTAAAGCCACATACCCTTTTGCTTTGGGTGAAGTGCTTTTGAATATGTATTTCGGTTCACGAAATCAGGACGATGTTACTTCTGAGAGAGAAGACCAATTTATTCCAATCATCGTCGAATAGATTGCAAATATTTGACACTTGAATCAATTTTTGTGTGGTGTTGTAATAGACCGTCTATAATAAAGGTAAGGACAAATAGAAGCTAACCAAGAATGTTGTCACTTTTGTGCCTCTTTTATTTTCCAATTTTTTGTGTGCACATTTTCAGATATATTTTTTGGAAATGTGTAAAAGTAACGAAGAGCTCTTAAGAAACAAACAAAGACAAAATTTTACAGACTCCATCAGTCTAGACGTGGACAAACTTCAGTTATTACATGGTTCTAAAAACAACCGTGCATTTTCTATTTACGAACCTATTGCAGTGGACAATTCTAAAGCTTAACTCCTCTGCCTTCCTCAAGCAGTCACTAGATGATGCGCAGCTCCCTTGAAGGGAAGAATGCACGAATACGTAACATACTTAACACTGTCTATCAACACAACAACAAAAATTCTCGAGATTGACTTCGTTCCTACGACACCATCCACGCCAGCATCTGCTGCCTCTCTAGGATCTACCAGTACAGACACCACCATTGGAGAGATGGAATTATTTCCGGTCCAGTTCTCTTTCTGTGAATTTCTTTTGACATTTTGGCTAGTAACATTACCAGAGGATTCAGAAAGTGGAATGTGAAGACCCTGGAGGATTCTTCTATTCTTTCCTCCCTTGCTGAGGTGCGTGGAGCTCTGACTCTGTTCCTCGGATATATTTCTAGTAGTAGTGGACGGAACTATAGCTCCGGAAGTAGAAGCCGAAGATACATCAAATTGGAAAACTTCAGTGCACATGCCGGAGCTCAACATTGGTCCTGAACAAAAAGCACACAGAAACAATGTTATACTTCTAGAGAGATGATAAAACTGAACACGTCCTGTTAACAGGATAAGAGCCCAATGTACCCCTCAGGACGCTCAGCCAAAGATTATCTGCATGGTTGAGACAAGATGTCTTTTTTTCCTAGGCTCTATAATTCCATAATTTTGCAACAAATTACAGTAAGATATCAAATTTGTAACAGCAAAGGAGGCGTTGTTGAAATGTAGCTGTAAGCAGTTAAAATTTTCGCCCAATCAAATGTTGCCATGTGGCATTTTATTGTGATAAAATGTTAATAATTATTTGTATTTTAAGAATTAAAATAAACATAATTCCTAATATTAGATAAATTAAAACTTTTATTGCAAATGGCACCTCCCACTTAAAATCGCAACAAGTGTCGATGCGGGCCGGTCATATCATGCCACGTGTCAAGTACCGTAAGTTTGGAAAGAGAATATTGTTTATTTGGCAATTAATTTAATCATCTAATTAAAAGAAATATTGTCAAATCAAATATTCTAAATCAATCAAGTGATACCACGTCGTCAAGCATATATGGCAGCAGAGACTTCTCCACTTTTATTAAAAAAAGGGTGGTCTCTACAAATCAACAGACATCAACCAACCAAAGAAGCAACAAGAAGACTTCAAGTAAAGAAGCATTCAAAGAGTTCAAATCCTCTCCACCAATTTTAAGAAGTTCGAAAAAAATTGTCATCAAATTCAAGGCATTTTTCCTGAAAACTTATCAAATCCTAGCGTTTGATTCACATTCAAGATGCTACGGACAATATCAAAGAGAGTCAAAACTCAAAAGTTACCCAGTTTCAACCGAATTCTTCGATCAACATTCAAATCACACAAGTTGGAAGAAAAATCAAAGAATTAAGTTAGAGATTTTACTTACAAAATTTTATTCAATTCAAATTGTAATTGATTAGTACAAATTTCTTATTTAATAGAAATTCCATTCCAAGAATTTTGTCCTACAGTAGCCAAGACTATTAATTTCTATTGTTTCAGGCTAAAACTAGAGAGTTGTGAAAACTTTATGAATTGTCAAAAGGAAGATGGATAGTATCTTTCTAGATGTATATGAATGCAGCAAGAGTAGAATGTTGAATGCAATCAATCAGCAAATTTTAGGGTTCCAAACATGTAATCTAATTAAAATTCAGAAAAGAGCCTATATCTGACGGGCAAACAAGAGAGTTACAGGCCTTTTATAGCATTATTATAAATCAAAGCCAGGAGTTGCATGCAAACGAAACCAAACAATGAATGACAACATGCAAACATGCATATTTAACTACAATCCAACTCATTTCCTAGTAAAAAACACCATGCTTGTGTTCACAAGTTGTGTCATTGTTCTGCATTCAAGTGACTAACAACATTTACTTAAGCAAGGTAATACATTTTAAGGAGTTTAACCCAAATATAACTAGACAAACAGACCCATTCATCAGAATATCATATATTGTACAAACAAAGAAAGCACACGCAAGGAAGAAGAACAGTTACCAGTAAAGCCTTCACGGAACCACTGCTGAAGCCTGCCATCAGTTGCTTTGGGCTTCCTGCTATCCTCGTCTACTGAGCCAGAACCAAGAGCCCTTAGGTGGGGTTGTCGACCACTGTCCTGTCCCATAATTGGAACATGAATAGCAGCGCCTAAGTCTCCAGGAATTGCCAGCCCAGTCTCGTCACCTCCTCCTCCATGAGATGACATGGTTTTCTCACTTGCCAAAACCGAATGGATAATCAAATTTCCATCTATCTTAACAAGCTTATCATTCCTGGGAACATACAATGACGCTGCAAGATGTTCACTTGCATTGCTCAATCGAGCAAACTCATCATCACTTGGTTTCTCTTCCCTATCACAACCTCTCCGACCACAATGTACGCTACTCTTACAACCAAAATCTCTTCTATCACCATATTCAGTCCCATTCGCCATCAAAACCCTCCCATGATGTTTCTCATAGAACCCACCTCCACCATAACTTTCTCCACCTGCCAATGTCTCCCTAACTCCCCCATACCTCAGGTTGATCATTGGAACCAATCCTCCAAATAACAGTATGAAAAACAGCAAACCAAGAAAACTAACGCCAGCAACCTTCTTGGTCTTAGACCCCTCATTCTTCTTATTCTCCGGCTTCTTATTCTTAGGCGATTTTGTTGGCTGTTGGGGTTTCAGTCTTGGGATTGGCACCAAAGGCACTTGAGACCCTTGTGGCTTCATCATATAAGACGCAGCACATGGCATCCAAGGATACGCCATTGCCGGATGAGGGTACATTCCAGGAGGCGGGACTGCACCACCACCACCCCCCATTTGCTGCCGTAAAGTTGCATTTTCTGCCATAAAGTATGATATCTTGGCATTCAAATCTTGAATTGTGGATTGCATCATCTTCACCTTATCCTCTAATTCGTCAACGTACTGCTTCTTCCTCTGTCTTGATAATTGCGCACTCTCCCTATTCCTCATCAACCTTGCCTTCCTTTTCTCCTCCACGTCAGTCAGCCCAACATTTTTATTGTTGTCACTGTTGTTCTCTGAATTACAGTCAGATTTTCTACACTTATTAATCCTTGGCTCCGCAGTATTACTCATCAATTCTTCACAATCCTTTTTCCTCTTTAACAAAGAGCCGTCCATTTTATTTTGGGACGATAACTTAATATTTTGATTAACAACTCCAATTCTAATCGAACCCTTATTTAAATCTGGGGATGAAGTCACCGACCTTGTAGCACGATTATTTGAGTCCTCACATAAATTAGACGTGCAATTCCCCGAATTCCAAGATTCTGACGATGGGCAATTCGTTACCTTCACATCACCACCGCATTTTTCCGAGATCCCATGATTCGATCCGTTTGATTCGGGCGACGGCGTGTCCAGATAGCCAGAAATCTGCTGTGACTCCAACCCAGGCGACGCGGAATTCAGAAGCCCGGAACCGTTGGGGCTGCGGTCATCTCCATCCTCAGAAATAAGATGCAAATCCAACGAATTTGATTTGAATACGTCATGGTATTCATCGAAAATCGGTGTGACGTGAGGAGGATTCGAATCGGGTGCGGGTTGGGAATCGAATTCTAGTAATTGGGCGGGGTTAAGGAGGTCCTCAAGATCGTCGGCCGAAGGCATCCACAGATCGTCAAAGGAAAAATCGAAATCGAGGTCCTCAACTGCGACGTCGTTGTGGTTATCACCATCATTGTCAATGAGTTGTTGGGAGAAGAAAGCAGTATCAAGGGGTGGAATTGAGAGACCGGACCCGTGATCGGTGGTTGTTAGAGGCGGATCGATGGCGACCACCGTCGCGTCTGCCATTTTCTGCGATGCGAGACGGAGAATTGAAGGGAAAATTAGCAGAAGGCCAATTAGGGTTAAAGGCAGAGACTTTCCGAGGTACAAGGTTAAGCAATAATGCCGTCTATCTTCCGCGTTCTATTAACCTATGGCTGATGATGACGCGTGGCGTGAAGAAAACGTGTTCTTTTTTTTTTTTTTTCCCTGTCCTAATGAAAACGTCGTTCAATATTAAATCTTGAAAAAAAAGAGGAAATAAAATTTAGAATGATCCTTACGATGTGAGGTTATGATGAGATTTGTCAATATGTCATGAGTAAAAATATATACAATTATCGACTATGACAATTAAGTTAAAGCATGCTGTTAGAACTGGTAAATGTCAAATTTAACTAAAATAAAACTGATCACTTTGAATTAGAAAAATAATATTTAATGAATTGAAACAGAAACTTAATTGTTAACGCTTATTGTGACGTAAAAATATAATGTGCACCACTTTAGATATATTAATATTATTGTATTTTTAAAATAAAATTTAATTTTTATTATACTCGACTCATCCCAAAAAAGTAATTTTTATAATTCACTAATAATTAAATTATTTGCTATAAATCATAAACATTTTTTAAAGGGGAATATTGTCAAATATGGTTTTAAATATACAAATTAAAAAATGCCAACAACGGTTATTGCCATCAATTTACCAAAACATTAAAAGGTTTAACTTAGTATTATAGCAATGTAAATAAATTAGTTTCTTACTTATTTTTAATTATAAATATTTTTAGGAAAGAGAAAGAAATCAATTTTTAATTGTTTAAAAATTATTTAAACACAATGTTGCCTATTGAACCATCTAAATTTTTGCTACAGATTCATCCGTCTCAAGAGAGTGGTATGCATTGACAGGAAACACCAGATCTTGTTTTGGGAACATAAAATATAAATTTCAGTTCAAATCATCTCTGTTTGGTTCCAAATTTTGAAAGAGTAAAACTGGGAACCCAAACTTAAGAATACTGCAAGAATAGAAGAGTGAATGAAATAAAAAAAATAATATTTTGATATGTTATATATTTAAAAAAAATGATTTGAATGGGTTTAGATTTGGATCAAGTCATTATTCTATGAGCATACAATTTTGGCTATGAGCGTTATTTCACAGGACTGCGTGCACTTATTTTAGTCCATGTTAGGCAATCAATATTTAGTCAATTAAGTAACAAATTATAACTGCAACAAAAATATAGAGTTCGGAAAAAATTGAATTGATTTGGAAAAACAGAGATATTTTGATGTATATTATATTTGAAAATTATTAAATAATTTAAATAAGTTCAATTTGAATCAAGTCATTATTATATAAGCACACAATTTTAGCTATAAGTATTATTTCACAAGACTACGTCTACGTGTACTTTTTTCAGTACATGTTAGGCAATCAATATTTAGTCAATTAAGTAACAAATTATAACTGCAACAAAAATATAGAGGTGAACTTTGACTTTTGTAGAGGGCTTAATGCACTGTCAAGAAATTTCCTACTAAACATGACTTTGTCAAGTAGCTAACATGTTACGCTTGGCTACTTTTAGGAGGTTTGAGATTTGGAATTTTAGAAAATCACAACGCATTAGTATCATGTAGGTTTTACAAAAATGAATAAAAATTATATATATTGGTAATGGGTTTTTTAAAGTCAATGTGTGTAAAAATATTTATTTATGATAAATTTATTCAAGCATCGTCATTTGAATAAGCTTTTATGCCATTTTACATGTGGGGTGGGATTATTACTTGCTGTTACATACGAATTAGGTTGCTAACCCAATATATTTAAGCCTTCTGGATCACGATGAATACATAGAGAAATTGGTCATTTATTGAACTTTTTTTTTGGGATCAAACCTTGGGTACTTTTGAGGACTAGGTATTTCATGTAAAGGTTGCATTTGACGCAGTCAGAGTGTGTGTGTCTGTGTGTGTGTGTCTCTCTCTCTCTCTCTCTCTCTCTCTCTCTCGATGTGTATATATATAACATTCTTACAAAATTTGAGCTAGATTTATTTCATGAGGAGTCACTAAATTTAGTAATATGCTACCTAGCTTGTTCCCTTGAATAAATTTACATGTCTGTATAGATTATATAACTTTGTTTGAATATATGAATTTATTGAGAATAAAAGATGGTGCGTAGTTTAAAGAATTTTTTAATAGGCCACATGTTTGGAAAATGTGATTTTGATGAAACGAAAAAGATAAATTATTTGCATTGTAACGTAGTATATACCTTTTCAATTATAAAAAAAAAGTAAAATATACTAAAACTAGTGAGGGAATTTCAGGACAAATCAACAAAGCCTAGCTCAGGGAAATCACAGGTAAACTCTGTCTCTAGCTCTAGCAAATGACTTGCTATTGATTGTCACTTTCTTGGTACCTAAATTTATGGAAAAAAAAAAAGGTAAAAATATATTAAATTTGAAGTTATGCATTATTATTTAGCAAGATCCAGATGCACCGAAAGAATATATTTATGTAAATAGAGGTTGTGTTAGTTATAGGTGATATAAGTGTGTTAGTAGTTGTAATTTTTGAAAATTTATAGAAAATAAGAGATAAAATCAAAATATATATATATAATGGTTAAAATGAGTATTTTATTTTAGTGCAAGTGAAAACAAGTACATCCATATTTCTTATTGCACTTTATGCTACTAGCAATAGAAATGTAGTGATTCAATAGTTATATATTTGATCAAATTAATATTAATTTTGTGGAATTTTATGTGCGTGTCATGAAATTTGAAATAAAATAAGAGCCATCACAGTATTGTCATGGGATGGAAATATGTGTTATAGAACTTGCGCAAAAGATATGTCCTATATCACTTGAGAGGTTAGTGCAAAAGTTATATCTAATATCACATGAGGGATTAGCATTAAGACTAAATCTTATATTATTTAAAGGATTAGCAATGAGGCTAGATATCACATTATTTAGAAGGATAGACTTTGCCCATACGGGAGTCAACTCCCAACTAATGGAACATTTAATATTTATTATTATATTATGATAAATATGGGGTAGATTTTTCATTGCATTAGAGGGATACATCGACAAAAATTAGACATCTAATTTAAATGAAACAAAATTTACTAGTGATTAAATATTTATTTTTTGTGGAGATGTAATAACACACACAATTTTTGTAAATTTTAATATGGAATTGAAGTTTATAACTTTGGAGTTAACTAGTGTTTGAGGTGATTGGCTATAAATGTCTTATCTAATATTTTTTTAACTAAGGTTTTAGATACTTCATGTATCTATATATTGTCAAGCATCAATTGTAGTTATTGCTGTATATAAGATATATAATTGTAAAAGGATACAAGACATGATGTCACAAAGCATATATACTTAGAAATAGATTTTTTTTCTATTGATTGTGTGAAGTTAGAATTAAACTTAGTTAACTCCCTGATTAAAACATGTTGGAAGAAAATTAATTCTTCAAAATATAAGAGATATGAGATTTTAGACAACAAAATATCAATGGTGATGGTAACTTAATTTATGTTCTAGAAGATCGGATAAAGTAAATTTACATGGATAATAATAAGTTAAGACACCAAATTTAAGTCTTACTTAAGATGAGTGCTTTAGCTGCTAATACTCCAGAGATTGTTTTTAAAATTCTTAATGAATTCATAATTTTCAAAGATTGTGTATTTAAAACAATAGAAACTTGAAATTTCACCTATGAAAGCGGAGTAGAGCCACTCTTATAAGATTATGTTTAAAACTATTAGAGCTTCATGAATAACCAAACAAGCGCCCAAACGAAATGTGCAAAACCGCATTAAATGACAAATTGTAAGTCTATATTGTGATTACTAAAATCTTTGTCTCACAACAAGAATTATCATTAATTGATATAGACACGTATTTCAACAATGATTATGTAAGTTTTTTCGACCTAAATTTGGTTCATAGTCCATAAAACACCAAGGCCATTGCATTAAGACCGTATCCAGTAACACTTTTTTTACTATGTTCAAAATACTTTAGATTTTAGTCCACAATTGTTTAAAAACTAGTAAGAATAACACACTTTATGTGCATGTAGATTTGTTAATAAATTATAAAATAAATGTATTCTCTATAATATAAATAAAATTATTTAAAAATTCAAAATCTAAAAAAATATACGTAATAAAAAATAATAAAACATCAAGAACTTGAATGAGAGGAAACTTGAGAGAACACACAACTTAAAAGGGTAAGTTGAAAAAAGAAAAGAGAAAGAAAATGATAGAATAAATAAAATAATAAAATAATAAGAATAATCATCTAAATTTACATCACAAAGTCTTACTAACTTAATAACATAGTATAGATATAGATATAGATATGGAGGGATTATTGGAAAAATGTTGAGGATTTCCAAAAAATTTTCATTTACCGGCATCTATGCGTTCTTGCATGAGCGATAACAGTCTGATGATCAAATAATATTTTCCTTCAATGACATTTGAGCAACAAATTTTGGATTTTCACCGTATTTTGTGGACGTGCTGCTGAGTATATACCGTAGGTCGCGTGCGCACTGCATTGGATTTGTCGGAGAAGGAATGGGATGATATCATGAGGACAAATCTAACAGGAACTTGGTTGGTTTCCAAATATGTTTGCAAGCTTAAGGGTGAGGCCAAGCAGGGTGGATCCGTCATTAATATCTCCTCCATTGCTGGTCTAGAACGCGGGCAGCGTCGTGGAGTCCTTGCTTATTCTTGTTCCAAGGCTGCCCTAAACACAATGACAAAGGAATATTATATATATCACAACAAAGATTTTGGAAGTCTTTGGTGACTTGTCTGATCTGCCGAGGCGTAGTGTCATGAGTCTTGACTACTATGAAACTAATCTTCATCTTCTTCTAGCATGCCTTTCACAAATATGATAACGCTTCCCCGGCTGTGTGTTTCAGGTCATGCCCTGGAAATGGGGGCCTCCCTATGTCATGGGATTTTCAAATCCGAGATAACACAAGGTCTGTTAGAAAAAGGCTGGCTAAAAACGTGGAGCGCAGAACGGTTCCTCTAGGAACCTATGGAACAACAGATCCTGCGTCGACATCACTCTTGCGGTACTTAATCCATGATTCTTACATCACCGGCAACATTTTCACTGTCGACGCGGGAAGCACTTTGACGGGCATTCCTATTTTCTCTTCTCTTTAGATTTTAAGAATGTGATGTTTCCAGGAGAGAAAATTATAGAACCAGAAGAAAATGGATTTACCTCGTGCATGCAGTGGATTGAAGTTCTTGTATGGTGTTTTGGTGGACTTGCTGATGTCTTTAATGATTGTACGAAGATCTATTGCCTGAGTATTTTATGGGTGAAATATTTTGCCTTAATTTAATTATGAATAAAGGAAATGTCTGGATTTTTTTTAAAAAAAATGTGTGTACAAATGTATATGGGAAGAAAAAAATAAGAGTACTGTATATTTGGCATATGTATATTTTGTGAGCTGAAATCATTTTGCAAATAAAGATGAACATAAACTATGCTTTAATTAATGTATCTAATAGTTGGGGATGAAAGTTGGTGGAAAAATTAAAAAAAATTAAAAATAAAATAGAAAAAAATATTACTTTGAAATGTAGTAGGGTTGGAGGGTGTAATTTTGATGGGGATAAAGCTGATGAATTTATGACTTCCAAACATAGCCATTGTTTTTAGGCGATCTATTTAGTTTTTATTTTACCTTTATCAAAATATATATACTCCAAACATATCAATCATCCAAAAAATAATTTTTTTCCCTCTCTTTTAGTGTTATAATGTCTCTAAATTTTTCTTAACTAACATCTACTTTTTTTCATTCTATCAAAACTCATCAAATAAGCATTTAATCATTTTCTAGGTTTTTACTAATTAATTGAGAATCATCCACGAACTCAATGAAAATCTTTAAGTGTAAATTGACCTAACCAAATCTTGAGACTTCGTATGAAGTTTTCGTAATGAAGGGCTACTAGACCAACTTATACACTAGGTTAACTTCCTTTTTGGGCAACAAATTTTTGGTGATTTGATTGAGTCCTATGAAAAATGGCATTAGAATAGGAATTATATGTAAGTGTTCAGCAGAAGCAAATTAGAAGGGTTCATCCAATTGATACTCCAAGAATGAGACCCACACGTATGAGTGTTCGAAAATAATCAGGGTGATGAGTTGGGAACGCATAGAAGGAAGTCCACCTAAGGTCAAGGCATGGCATAAAGTAATGTGAACTAAATGGTGACTAATCCAATCACTTAGATCATTTAGAGAAACACTTGTTTTCAATTGTTTAATATTATATACATTCATACATGAACTAACATAAAAATTTTAAAAAAAAATTCTAATCAATTTATTAATATGCCAAGTGACGAATTTTAGATCTTTTATTTAAAAATTTAGTAATTCAATACTAAAGAAAAACATTAAACAAATCGGAAAGAAATTTAATTAAATATAAATTTAAAAAATATAAACATTGGATAACTCAATTAACATGAAAAGTTTTAATTTGAAGATGCAATATTTGGATTTTCAATACTTGATTAAAATAATATATAAAAATAAAAATAAAAACAAATGAAAGTCAAAATAAAAAATAAAAACTTATATATACTAATTATTTTTATTAGGTAAACATTTTAGAAATCATAAGCTAATATTTAAATATTTTTTAGAAAAAATGTATTACAAGCACTCGTCTATCTTTTATCCTTAATAATTTGGTGTGTGGGGCTTTAAAGCCACAGCGGGGAATTAGACAAGGGGATCCGACGTCCCCTTACAGTTTTATTCTTTGTGCTGAAGTATTATAATCATTGCTACACAAGGTTCAGATGATGCGAAATTTTCGTGGAGTCCAGATTGCCAAACAGGCGCCGACTGACTATCTTTCATCTCTTGTTCGCTGATGATACGTTTGTCTTCTGTAGGGCCTCGGAGGAGGATTTGGCTGCTTTGAAAAAAGTGTTGGGTATCTATGGGCGTGCTCGGGGCAAGAGGTCAATCTCCAAATACCAACTATTGTTTTTAGTCCAAATGGGGAACGTGGTCGCTAGGAGCAATTGGCGCATACTGTTGATATCCACAGATCGAGCTCGGCCATCTTTTATTTGGGATTGACAATTGATGTGGGGCGAATGAAGAAAAGTGATTTTTGGTTTTATTCGGGGAAAGGCTTTGGAAGCGGATCTTAGGTTGGAAGGAAAAATTGTTGTCGTATGCGGGTAGGGAGGTGCTTGTTAAAGCCATGCTTCAGGCTATCTCCAATTATACAATGATGTGTTTTTCTCCGCCACAATCTATTTTGAGAGAGAGCTCAATGCTATGATTGCTCAAAATTTTGGTGGAATCACTCCCGAAGCTGTTCTTTTCATTGGAGAGCTTGGGATGGATTGTGCAAGGGGATGAAAATGGGAGGACTGGGATTTGGCGAATTCCATGTCTTTAATACCAGTAACGCCTTGCCCCAGTGAAGGAAGAGAGATGCGAGTTTGTGAGTTGCTAGATAGCCAAACGCGTACATGGCGAAATGATATGCTTACTGGACTTTTTTGCTCAGCAGATGTAGTGGAAATTCAACGAATGCCATTAGGGAGATACGGGGGACCTGGTTCTCTCGCTTGGCATTACTCGGAAAATGTTATTTTTTCAGTTAGATCAGTCTACCATTTGGGGAGTGGAAGAAAGACATCGAATATGGCTGAAAGTAGCAGTGCAATAGATGTGTCTTGGCTGTTCCTGTGGCGTACACGGGTTCCTCGGAAGGTTCTTTTCTTGATCTGGCGAGTGGGGCAGGATATTATTCCGACTGCGACTAACCTATTGAGACGTGGCTGTTGTGCGCAACCTTATTGTGTGATTTGTGGCGAAGCAGAGGAAGACACCCAGCATGCTCTCGTCGAATGCCATATAGCATGCCAATTGTGGGCAATGTCGGAAATCTCGTGCAGTGTGGTTAAGGAATGGAAGAATCCCCCTATCCAGTGGCTACGGCGGATGTACAAATATCTGGATGCTGAGCAATTTGGTCAAGCACTTGTGTGTGTGTGTGGATAATCAGGAAAGCGAGGAACACTGTGGTATATGGACAACGGTGATCGTCCACACGGCAGCTTGCAAACTACGCCAAAAGATTGTCGCATGATCTTGATGCGGCAAGAACTAATTCAAGAGGGGAATGGCAAGATGAAATCAGCCAGGATTTACGTAGTTCAGACATGGTGGAAATTTTTTTGATGGGGGCATTGAGTAAAGTCACAGGCGGAGCAGGCATTGGAGTTGTAGCAAGGACCACAAATGGGGAGCTTCTTGCGCAGTTCTTCTCTTGTGTTGTGAATCCGTTTGTTGCTGAATGTTTGGCTGCGAGGAATGGTTGGCCAAATGTTGTGTTGATAAGTAGATTGAGGCGACCAGCTGGGGAATTAAGCTATTGAATAGAGAGTGAGGTACAAATTTGTTTCCCCATCAATTTAACTCTGCGGCGCATGATTTAGCTCAGGATGCTGCGCTTGGCAGAAAGGCCAGATGGGACCTACTTTTGGATGACTTAAGGAGCAAGAATCGTGCGGGTTCTGTAGGCGACCAGCAACCACGCTTTTATTTGTCTAAACTATAAATGCTGGATCAGCATTAGCCCACAACCCCTTAACCAAACAAATCCATACCTATACTCTCTATTTAATTTAATTTAATTTAATTAAGCCCCTAAAAAGATAACTTTTCTTACGTTTTTTAAAATTTTTAAAGATAATAATAATATGAGGTGGGGTGTTGGGTAGAGTGCACCAACTGCAACAGTCTCATATTTTGGATACATAATAAAGTATAATTAATTATTAAAAAAAAAAAAAAAGGCGTATACATTGGTATTAAGTACATAATTTACTAAACCAACCTTAAATCCTTAGCTGTAGACAAATGCAACCAAGACTAAAAATGATAAATAAATACACACACACACAGAATGATTTATTGAAAATAAATGATGGGACTCGTGAGTGTAGATTTATTATTGGTGGTTGTATAAGAAGACCGAGTTGGGGGCAAATAATGTTAATTTTTCCCATTATTGTTCTCTACTTTATTTAAGTAATGGGGACAAAGAGATCTCTCCATCAGTGGATGCATTTGCCGTACGCTGAAAATCTGAAATTCCAAGATAAATTTTCAATTATTATTATTATTGTTATTAGTCCTAATTCAATAGATGGATGTGGACAGCTTCATGGAGTAGGACAGTACGCCTACCATCAATTTTTTATAACTTAATCGTTATTGAACTAAAAAATTTAACCAGTCACTGGCTCATTCATCCAATCAATTCAACAAATTTTAAAAAATAAATTATTTTAAATTATACATAATATTATATATACACATATAATAATTTCAAATTAATTTTATAAAATAAATTCATTTCTATTTGTTAATATATCAAATGATAAGTTTCAAATGTAGCAATGGAAAATTTAATAATTCAACATGAATAAAAAATTATAAAAATATAAAATAAATTAAATTAAATTCAAAGAAAAATATAATTATTGAAAATTTAGTTTTTTAAAACAAAAACAATACAATCAATATGAAAATTTTTGATTTCGAGATGCAATATTTATTTTTTTAAAACTCAATAAAATAATTAAACAAATGAATGTCAAAACAATAAAAAGGTAGTGAAAATTATGTATACTAATAAATTATTTAGGAATAAAAAATGTCCCTAAGAAAACCTAAATTCTAAAAAGTTATTTATTTATTTTTGAAAAGGTAATTTTTTTTAATTTTTATCAATAAAAATATCAAAAATCCATTTTAACTGATTCCACTTGGGTTTGACCGATTCCCATCAATTCGCTTGATGGACAAGTTACATGGTGACCAATTTCCAATCAAACTGTTGAACCAGCATTCCAATTTTGAAAACTTTGCTACCACATAGACTCACTCATGACTTAAACCTTATATCAATCAAAATCACTTAGTCTAGGCATTCATTACCATGATCATTGTGAGAGGAAAAAATGTAAAACCAAAAATGCCACACATCACAGAATCCCAATCATCTCCTCCTTTGCTAGAAGAACTGAACAGATGATCACTATTTCTTGATGTTTTGAGAAAAGAAAAGAAAATTCTATCTTTTACAGCTTGATTGGTAGATAGCAAACATTACATATGCTTTGAAGACAGTTTATATCTACAACAATAAATGACTTGAAGCTCTCTATGGGGCAGCAATCTGATGCCTAGAATATATCTGCAATTGCACTTTTACAGAAAAAAAACTTCGAAAAAATGGGGAGGTAGTTGAAGAGCTTGACCCTTGTGATTCTAGTGTCTGAAGTTTAATGATCTATTTGTGTTCCATTTGATCACTGCTCAGCGGTTCATTCATGCCACAACATGCCCAAGTGAATTCAGAAGCAAACAAGGCTCAGATTCCAGACAGAAACAAAATCACAAGAATTTTAAAAAGTTTCCAACAGAGGGAAATTCATGTCTACAGATGTTGCAGTAATTCATGATATCATGTATGGAACATGTAAGTATTGGAAAGTAAACATCTTGAAGTGACAATTAGCTACGAGGCGATACACTTTCGACTGTTTCGCCTCAAAGAAAATATTGAAATGATGCAAAGACATCACAGAGCTAGAGAGCATCAATTAAGCCAGTGCAGCAGAATACACATTTGCAAACCAAATTAGCAGAAACAAGACATAAAACTTCAAAGGCTGCTGCCTAGGAAATTGCACCATTTACAACAACTAGGACTCAGCTGTACATGATGCTAAAACAAGACACAAGACAACTGCATTGCTAGGCAGATGAATGCTGTATGTCAACATAAAATCCTCTGCCTCTACCGTAATGGGCTGGGCAGTCTGGAAATGCAGAATCACCATCATTAACCTTCATAGCACACCAAGGATTATCCTCTGGTAGAGACTTCATGCATCAAAACTGACAACAATATACCAACAGATGCAATTCAGGAAAACAACCCATTTTTATGCTTCCTGATTGCCTTGTCACGAACTTCATGACACTATTGCCACCATAAGCGACATTGTTGTTAATATCAGTGGCTAGGGCCCGCGTTTACTACAGATAAAGGGATAATAACGAGAACTTAATTACTCAGGAGACTGACAATTCGTGGAACACAATTTGCCGACAACAGAACTTACACAATGCACCAACTGATTGTGATAAGCACATAAGAACACACCATGCACATTAATATAGTTTCACTTTATCATTTCAGGACGATGGAATTGCAATAACTCATTCTAGAGCAACAAGAAACAGCTAAAAACACGGAATAGTTCTCCCAAAGACTGGATTCTCACAGGGCCAAGAGGCCATATATATTCACTGACAAATAGAGAGTTTCCTAGAAGAAAGGCCACGAATTACCCAATACTCAATCGTCGCCAGTAGGAAACAAGGTAAGAACTTTTCGCCCATTCGCGGCGGCGGCTGATGGCTCCAAATCTTCTGCATAGGCTGGGGGCACCTTATAACCATTACTGCTATGCATCCTCTGCACCTGCTGCTGCGATTGCCTCATGAAAGGATGCTCAAACTGCCGACTGGGCGGCGAGTTACCAAAATGCCTAAACTGGTGCTGCAGCTGTGGGTGGTGGTGCGACGGGGCTCCCACCACCGCCATCTGGTGGTGATGCTGCATTGCAGCCGCCACGGGCACGAAGAAATGCTCTGAATTAGCCCTACCCGGATGCAGAAAATGCGCCGGCACAGGCGAGCTGGCGAACAAACGGTCCGTGGCGGGGTCCACGCCGGAAGCGGACAGCACCGCCGGGCCGGTGTTGCCGCCTCCGCCGCCATTGGAAATGCCCTGCATCCGCTTCAAATAGAGCCTGTATTTCTGCAAGTGGCTGGCAACATTCTCTCTGGTCAACCCGTCCACGCTCATCAGCTGCATAATTGTCTTCGGAACTGCGTTCTTGATCCCCAAGTGGGCCACCGCGTCCACGAACCTCTTGTGCAGCTGTGGGGTCCACACGAGACGGGGGCGCTTGAGGGTTCTCGCCGGCTCATCCGACCCAGCGCCCCCGCCCGCTCCCCCTCCGCCGCCGCTGAACTCCTGCGAGTCCAATTCGGCGGAGGAATTGGGCTGGGAGGAGTGGGCAGTGGACTGCGGAGGGTACGGCAGCGGCTGCTGGCGGAGGGTTTGGCTGGGGTTAGGAATGTTGAAAGCAAGCGCCAGATCAGGCGTTATTAACGACTGGGATAAGGGCATCAGCTCCTCCGGCGACGGCAATTCATCCTCCCACTTGGAAAACCAATTGGAATCCTCTTCTCTCATTCTTTTCCCTTCTCTTTTTATATACTGCTAAAACGGAAAATCTTGCAGGGGCGTGGAAGCTTATTGCGTATCTAAAACTACTAGAGAACGAGGAATCGAACTTAAATGGAGAAAGAACACTTCCTTCAGCTGGAATGCAAAGTTACACGCATAGGGATAGAATTGTAGACCGTTTTCACTCTTGGCTTATTTCTCCCATCGAATGAAGGTAGCAAGAATGCGGGTCTGGGAGAGCAAAAGGAGAGGAGAATGTGGGAGGGCTGATCGAGGAGGATCTTGTTTTCTTCTTTTCAGCTTTTATTAAGGTTACTGTTGCTGATTCTTGTGATTTTTTTAGTCCTGTGGGTGGGTGTCTATGTTTGTTCCTTTTTTTTTTTTTTTTTTCCGAAATTTGGGGACCTTAGTGCTTTGAATGTCTTTCTTGAGAGTTCGTGTGATGGCTAAAAATGGGATTTTCTTTTTGTCTCAAAGCAAATTCGCACGTATCAAAATATTTTCTTTTAATATATTACTTGTCAAAATAATATTTGTTGTCTTTTTCTTTCTTATATGTTTGTATTATTCTTACATTTTCGTACCCACCCATTTTTTCCAAACAAAGTCTGCGTCCAAAGAAATCTCAAAGCATTATTTTTCAAACATACATAAACATACGAATATATATATTCCTTAACTTCGAAGAGAACCTAGAAATGTCTGTCTCGGAGCGTGAAAGGCACGCCGTCTTTCTATTGGTTGAACGCAAACAAAAAAAGCCAGGTGGATAGTCTCGTGGAGGAAGGAGGAGATGGACCAATCAGATTTTTCCTTTTATAGTTTTTCCATTTTCAATATGTTTTTTTTTTTGGGATTTGAAATTTGCATTTGTATTGCACACTCCTTAGTGGAAAGGTGTGCGCTTCCTGAAGATGGATGTAATTTTGTACTTGTATTGGAAAAATGATAGGGGGAAAAGGTGTGTTTGGGGAGAAGAAAATGCAAAGCTATGGCCCTTTGTGGGGGATTTCCTTTTCAGTCTTTCGTTTGGAATCAAATGGGTGCAGTGTTTAAGACGTGGATTAATGATAATTTCATTTTGTCAATTGACTCGTAAATATAAAAATGTGTGGTTATGGCAAAGTGGGTATTTTACAACTTTGCCCTTCTCGTCTTATCAGCAACACATTTCAAAGGAGACATTTCTAGAATATTTAAATAAATGAGTGGTATTATTATGTGACAGATATGGTCATTAAAACACATCATGCATGTTAGATCACTAGATGGAATGCAATTAAAATTTGACAATTGTACTAATGTTAGGTCAACAATCACACCTCCACTCACAATGACTTGAACGCATTAATTAAGATTTATTAAAGCATTTAAATTTATTAAAGCTTACTGTACCCAGTTGCTTTTTTTAGGTCAAAATTTTAACAATTTTCTCACGACAGGCAAAGGATTTTATTTTATTTTTAATATAATTTGTGAATGTTTTAGACATGATAACAGTGATATTAATTTACTTGAGAATATTGTGAATCGAAGAGCAAAAGGCAAATTAAGTATTTGCAGATAACAACAGATACAAAATGTATATAACAACTGAGCAAAGTGCGACAGATTAATGAAAACAACAATATTCATCTATATCATATGCTAAAATTTTGGGACTATTTTTTTTTTTTTTTGTATAATATAAGTTTAGCTATTGCCTTTAATTAGTACAATGTTATCAAGATTTTGAAGAATGCAAATTAACACAATTACTCTTAATTAAATAACGTGAATTTACACTATTTATCTATCTCTTAAAGATTACCTCTTGGTAGCCAAATGTTAAGTGACTAATATGTCCTTTTTTACATTTAATTTTTTCTTTTTCTTCTTACATATATTAATTCATTTTATTTCTTTGAAGTTGTCTCCTCTTCAAACTTTGTTGTTTTTCTCTTATTTTATATAAAATTTCTAACATATCTCAAGTTTTAGACAATTTTATTTTATCATCAAATCATCAAAAATTATATTTTACTTATTACTCCTAAATTTACGTAATTTTTTAATTATGCACGCGTATGACGTATGCCATTTTTACTACTCTTTCGAAAGGCCTTATCAGAATTCATAGAGGATGCTCATTTAAGTTTGTTGACAATCTTCTCATCTCAAAACACATAATTAATTTATTATAATCTTTAAATTTTATCTCTTTATTACATCTACATAAAAGTTTTTTTTTTACAAAAAATCACAATCACAAACACAAACAAAGATAGCCAAAGTAGTCCGTCCCTTTCACGTGATTAGAGGGGGAATATTTTGGGTGCTCGAGGTACGTTCTAGTGCTGCGATGAGGAATATTTTATTGTTCATTATTTAGTCAATGGAATTTGGCTATTCAATTAGGCAATATTTGTGGAAATTTCATCCAGAAGGAATCATAAGTCGTTTCAAAAAAGCTATGTTTGTGTGAGTGGAAATTTCAGGGTAATTTAGTGGTGTGGTGGAATGAAGAGAAGTTTCATGAAAATGCCTACTTTTGACTGTATGAGAAATTGCCTTGGAAAAAAAAAAAAGAAAAAAAAAAAAACTCTTGATTGCATTCTATGGGTTGGTCAGAAAAACTTACATGGATTAGAAGGCGAAACCTTTGGTAATTATTTCATATGTTCAAAACAATCATCCAATTGGAATATTATTTTCCAAGAACAATTGGGAAATGGTTAGGATTAGGTCGAGTCCGAAACCCTAAACTTATTTGGATCCCCCTTGTGGTCTTGTGGATTGTGTTTAAGTAGTCGATTATGGGGTTTAAACCATGCTAGGTATATTAGTTTTTTACAATAAGTAAGAGAAGTCTCTCACACGGTTTGAGGACATAGATTGCATTGATCAAACCACGTTAAGTATTGATATTATGTTGTATGTTCACTAACGGTGGATTCAACGGCCTTTATAATAAATTAATTCACTCAAATACATGGTTTATAATATAGAGACATGTTTAGTTTAATGACAGAATTGAAATCCCCTTGAAATTATTGTGACAGATTATTTAATTGGATTTGATGTATGAGATTAGTTGTCTCTCATCTTAGTTATTTTATTCCGAGGGCTTGACTTTAATCGATGACTTTATCCCTCGTAAAGACTGGAAGTAAGCATACCTCAATATTTTGATAGAGAGAAGCGCCATGTTCATATAATGTGTTTGGAAGTTCAAACTAATTATTTGCAAATAATATTGAAATGGCCCTATTGTTGGATTTTGTTACATTTCCCAGATTCGCGTATTCATGTCGGGCAAATGTAATATTAAGACATTCGTGGGGTATATTTGTACTTTGTATTGCTGAAAACAAACGACGAGGCCATGGTAAAAATTAAAAGTCTATATTTAGACCAAACTGGAACGTAAATTTCCGCAACTGCCTATTACTTTCTTGCAAAGGCCTTATTCAAGTTGAAATTCATCAAAATCTGGAAAATTACACATAGAGCCTTCCTTCAACTTTGAATTTTCCCGTTTCGAGGACGAAATTATGAACCGGCCATCTTAGGCGCAATTCGCCATTCTTTACCAAAAAAAAAAGAAGAAGAAAAAAAAAGTAACATTTATATTCGAGCTTCCTGTTTAGAAAAATAATTGTACTAAAAACAAAAGGAATAAGCACTTCACTAAGAGCTAATTATTCAACTCAAATTCGAATAAATTCAATCATATTTTAAAATTTAATCGAGATCAAATTTGAACTTAAATTTTTTTTAAAAAAAATTCAATTTGGTTATTTAATTCAAATCCTAATTTAATTTCAAATTTTAGGAAATAAAGACGTGCAATTATGGAGACTGGACCGAGAGAGTGGGTTGGCACAAGTCCATCACAGGTTGCAGCATATTAACGGGAAAAAGAAAAAACAATAAGAAAAACAAAGAGGCGGTCAACGAGTAGACTTCAAATCGCAAGTCATCGTGGAATGATTAGTAGGGATAACAAAACCTCATTACAACCCCAATGATTCAGGCAAATAAAAACTATGCCTAGGACTCACGTACAGAAGCCAACATCAGAATCGCACAACCATCATCTCCACACACAAACAGGAGGAGAAACAACACTCACGCTTGAAATCTCGTAGTTACTAGCATTAGTGGGAAACTGGGATGTCAATGTTTACAGCAAAACATCGTCGTCTGGACCTGCCAGCAAGACCTGCCATTTGAGTTCTGTTCAGAATCTCCAGTTGCTGGTAGTATTGATAAACTCACGTGCTGGTATATGATTATGAAGTTATCTTCATTGGTTTGTCTTCCCACACTCGTTGTGAAGGAATATGGACAGCATGCTTTAGAACAGGAAATGCAATATAGGAGCTAGAAATCTGCATTTTGGGCCATTGTTTCACCTTTCAGTTTTCTGATCCCAGGTTTGCTTATTTTTTTTAATGCTACTATACACTAGATGTTACTTATAAATGTCCCTGAGATAATATTTCAGTGTTGAAACAGTGAGACGCTGCAACATGACACGCCGTTCCTTTCTTGCTTGGATAAATCAGAAGCTACTTACATTGGAGTCAGAAGCAAATTTCCGAGCCAGAATCAGAGCTCCGTTCCTTTCTTGCTCGGACTCAAATACAAGCACGAAAGACTGTCCTTTCCGAGCCAGCCAAACCAATGACTTCCCAGCAGAGTTGCCTCCACCTCTGAATCCAAATAGCTAAAGACAGAATACAAAGAAATTAGATTGCGATTTCTGATATAGAAATATAGATCTTCAGACAGTCGTGTAGAATCAGGTTCTATACAGATCAAACCTCAGATACAATTCACTTAGGGCCCTTTGACTAGGAGAAGGGCACTTGCATAATGCATTGACAATGGATATATTGTTCTCATTAAATAAAACATTGTAGGTGTTTTTAAATGTTGACGATGAGGACAATAATAGTTTTCATATGCTTATACGTTTTCAGAACAGAGTATGGCAATGCAAAAGGAATGAAAAAGAGATTATTCGCCGAGTCTTCAACTTCCTTGAACTGACAATAGAAAATAAGTTCAATTTCTGAGAACAACTTGTGATCCAATTTTCAAATGACTTGTGAAGAACAGACCATTTCATCAAGAGCGTAAAGCATGGGTAGTCACAAATCGAAGCCCCATAATCACCCCACAGTTCTCTTTACTAGAATAAAACACACACGACTATGGAAAACAGATACCTGCATAGACCTAGAGTAAGATTCTCTGGCCTTAGTGATCCATCCTCTACTGAGCTTTATCCTTGTCTTACCAATATGAAACAAGTGCACCGAATTCGATGAATAATTTCGTCCATTCATTTGAGAGATCACCACCTGTTAAGCAGAAAGGACTTGGTCACCCAAGAAAGGAAAAAAGGATTCACTTCTGCGAAGTATGTCTACTTATAATTTTCAACTTATTTCTTCAACAACTGGTGTTTGATTTGAACTATGGGAGGTACAGCAACCGTCACAGTGAGCTGTCAGCCAAGTCAAATTATCAACAGAAAAATTATATCTATATATTCAGGATTATCAAGAGACTTAAGGGTCACTGCCTCATAATTTGTGTTCATGAAGCTGGTGGAACACTACAAAGCATAATACTTCTGCTCACAGTAATAGGATTCATCTGCTGTGCTGGGGAGAAAAGGTTACATACACTGAATTCGTGGTTTGGTTTCCACAGAAGTGTCTCTACATAGCTGCCCAAGTCCGTAGCTGTGGAAGAAAAATCCAGTTAGATTATCAACTAAAACATTCCAAAATATCATCATCACACAAATTTTGAGCAGAGTGAGAAAGTTTGAAGGGCAAGGAGTCATCAAGCATATTTTATCTTACAGAATTGACACCAATTCTAACCTTGTTGAATAGGGCCATCAGTAGTAAGCAACAATTTTTGGCCATTTGCAACTATATCCACTTGCAGAACCCGCCCAACATCAATGGGCTCAGGAGCATAAACACATTTGTCGGCACCTGGCAGAGCAGATGGCATATGATCTAAGTTAATGGATAGAAACTGTAGCAAATGATCAAGCTTGGGAGTCCAAATAATAAATGAGTAACAGAAAAAAGGAAAGATGTTCCTATCCACACAACTGAAAGAATGCATGAATTAGAGATGAATGTCTTCACTTACATGGTTATGAAAGAAACAACCAAGACCAAAACAAATAATAAGGATAATAAAAAATGGAGGATTAAGAAATGAAACAATCTGGCCTACAAGACGCCCATCTTTTCTTTGGATTGACTGGGACATCAAACTGGATAAGAGGAAAAAGGTCGACACATATGTCACATGAATAGTAATAATTTTTCTGCAGGTGAAAGTTTATAGCTTCACGCAGGTTCTCTGCCCATTAAAAAAACTTAACAGAAACAATGTGGGTTTCGTTGCCACTTTCTTCTAACAGAAATATTGAAAAATGCACACCATGTCTCATGGTAAAGGTATGGCATGGAACCAGTGGTGCATTTGTACATGAAGACCTGTAAACATGAACGGACAGAGAATGCAAAAAATTTGAAGACTTACTACAGAAAAAATATTTTGAAAGGGACCGCTAATATGGCAACACACTAAATCTTTGATATGTTAGGTTCCACTGTTCACAAACAAGTCAAAGGAAACTTATTAATAACATCTCACTGTATCTATCCATGTTGTATCAATTAATGAAATAATGAACCAGAAAGTCTCTTGGTTATATAGGAAACTACAGTGAATCATTCTGTGTCACAATGTAAGCCAACGATTAGAGAAAAAAGAAAGATTAAATACCTAAAATTGGTTCCCTGCGGCTACATTGAGATGACAACCGATACCATTGGATTGAACATTTGGCAAGTTCCGTGGCTTCAGCTGAGCAGGGCTGAATTCGCAAAATAGAACCTAATGTCTCAGAACCATTTAACTCATACAATCGGGGTGTATTTTCCTCAACTTTCTTGCTCATTGCCAGCTGTAAAAGAAGGCATAAGTGTTGGACTAAACTAATAATTTTTGAAGAGAAATATCCAAATATAACATATTTAACTGTATCTAAGGAAGAAAAATATGTAGAGGGCAAAGGAGGGTTTGTGAAGGAAAGCATAAGCTACAGTAACACAGATTAAATTAATAAATAAATGCAAAGCTCACAAGTAGGATTTTTTAAAAAGCTCTGACACATGCAACTACAATCTACTGGACAGAGGTCTTCAAAGACAAGCCAATGATATTTTTTACCCTATTTCTAAGGTGTAGATTGCAATCCAATGTCATTATAAATGCTGCTGCGATCACTTGCAAAGAATACACAAAGTGACCATATTAACTCAGCTTTAAGCAGTAAAATTGTCCTATAATATCTGATGATAATCTAATCATAAGAAACTCTGAGACCAAGATTTTTACTCCATACACATTGTTAGCAGTATGCAAAATATATTCAAGTCAAACCAAAAAGAAAAAAAGGCAAACCTCGTTTTGAAGATTAATTGAAATGGTACATTTCTCTCTAATTTGAAGTCTCAGTTCTCGCAGTTCATGTTCCATATCCATGACCTTCACATAAATAGAATGATGTAGTTAGAGAACTGACAATCATTAAAAACAATTGGACCTGGAAACTTACCAAAGACTCGAGTATGACTGCTAGTTAAGAAGATAAAAATAAGAGTGTGATATCAACTAAATGATAGTAGTCTTATAAATGCAGTATTACAAATATGAACATATGACTAATAGCATGTTTTCCGCTAGCTGCATGTGATTCCTAGAATTTATGATCCTCAGACAAAAGTCCACATAATTGTCTTGAAATAGAACCATTGTTGTCGAGAAATAATATCTATAAAGTTTATACCGAATCAATCAACAATAGTTCTTTAATTTGAAAGAAGTGGTTTTCTGCATCCAAAAACAGGTTGATGTAGAGATTTTATGGTCCTCTCAGCAATAAGTTATCTAACAAAACAATAAGTGTTCTCAGAATCAACCTTAACTTTCGACTACTATTATAATATTTTCAAAAATACACACACCAAGCGCTAACCTTCAAAAAATAATTTTTCTCACTCCTATACATATACAATATTCAAAATCCAATAATTATTCAATCATTACCTCCATTAAAAATCAATTCATGACATACTCACATTTATATTATATACATATATGTGTGTGTGTATGTATATAATAAAATACAGGAGGAATAGTCATTTGATCCGCAATTCCTATCAGACTAAACAGAGAAATTCAATCACCACTTACCATATATCAAATTATTATATAATATTTATATATAAAGAAAACAAAAACAATCAATATAGAAAAACATTCATGCTTTTTATGTTTATGCTGTTCAAGACACTATTGTCAATCCACCAAAATTTACATCTAAACATAGTGAAGGAACTTAGAGGAGTTCTCCCCAAGTGCAAGGAACTTCGTGAATTGTGGTATAGCACATGTAGCACAATCACATAAATGACTTAATTAAGTCTTTAATAAAAACACCTTACCCAACAGCAAGTGTTCAAACCAAAGTATCAATAAAATGGAACACCAATCAAGAATAAATCCAGATAACCATTAAATAAATGTGGAAACTAACTACTTATAAGAATCTTCACTAACCTTCCTAGGCTGATGCTTTGATTTAATTCTTCTGGCCTCTTGAACCTCTTCAATCAATTCCTCCATTTCCTATCCACATGAAAATTCTTGTCAAAATTGGAAACCATAGCATGGAAAGGTCCAGATATGCTTAATGGCTATGTTTGTTTTCATTTTTACAATCCAAAAACGCACACCACACTCATTACATTTTTCAAATTTTCTCTTTATCTCTCTCTTACATTTATATAATTCTCAAGACAAAAAACACCTCAAATCACACACTCAAAACTAAAAACAAACATAGCCATAAGCAACAGGACCAAAGCAGACCAAAGCTTTTTAACACTTCAACTTACATGGATGTATCTGTTAATTAATTAGATACCAAAATGTAGAAAGGCTGATGCCGCCAAATTTCATAGGTGAATGTAAGCACTAAATCAATTAAATTACATTCTTAAATATTATGATCATGGCTAAATACATGTATACTCTTACATGCGAACGAATACATGTACGCATATGGTCCAGGTTTAAATTTATTTATTTGGCTGTTCATGATAACTTATATCTTCTGTCAAGTTATTAAATAAAATGTTATGTCTATCGTATGTGCCTATAGCATCTAGACTCTAAAACACTAGTTCAAGTGAAGTTATCAACTGATTGAGAAGACGAGGGAACAAGCAAGTTGCTCCAAGTTGAAGGTTACTTGCAGCTTCCCCGAGCTTTGGTTTCTTTCTTGTTCATCGAGAGCCTCTCCAATTCTTTGCACAACTGCTCTAGCGCTCTCTATTTCAGCACAAGCAAACGACTTTTCTTGGTTGACTAATTTTTTAGCATCTTCAGAAGCCTGCAGAAGGAAAGCAAATTTTAGTCATCTGCAGACCACAATGATAGGAAGGAAAAGATATTTACATGTTATATATGAAGGACCAGGTGAGATGATCTGTAAAAAGAATTAGAAAGTAAACAAACTGGATAACAACATCAGATATACGTCAGATTCTGAGAAAGCAGCAGAAGATGCCCTAAGTGTTGCATCTGTTACCAACTTAGCAGGGTGCAGAACTGAGTGCAGAAAAAAAATGTTTGTGATGCACTTGTCTGTAGGTGTGGGGAAAGAGAGAGTGCAGAAAAGTGATTATATAACCTGCTTGAGAAAGTTCACTAGCCTTTTCACTTCAGACTTCTCCTGAATCAGCTCTCCTTCTTTTTGAGTCAATTTTACTGCCAAAGCCTCCACCTGAATAATGTAGAAGTGAACATACGAGCATCATAATGCAATATCAGACAAGTGAAACAATAGTGGCAAGACCATGAGAAGGTAGAAAAAGTACACTGATTGGATAATAAGACTGCCAATCAGTATGTGGCTGCAAATAACATGTGCCCAATTAGGCATAGGGTTACTCTACAGATCAGTCACCTATAACAGTAAAATTTATGGACCATTGACATTAGAATTTAATATTAAAGAGTTCAACTAAGTGACCATCGTGACCTCAATTTAATCCTAGTAAAGTTTCCAATAATATCTTGATCTCTAGTCCAAGTTTGTAACCAAAAATAAGTCAAGGTCAACAGACCTTCTTCCGCTAAATTTATTTCATCTTATAGGTGGGAAACTGAAAAGGCTGTGATTATTATATACATGTCTATCAGGAGCATATTCCACCAATATAAGATATAAAAACAAGACAACATGACAAAAAATTCAAACAGTCCATGCATAAACAACGGTGAAATTACATTCCAATAGAAGCACTCAGTCAACTGACCATTGAAATAGCTTTCTCCACATCATCTTTGTTTCGACCCGCTAATTTTCCTTTCAAGCATTCCAATGCATCCCTAAGCTTTTTCAGAAGCACATGCCCATCCAGAGAAGCCACTTCTCTTAGTTTAGCCTGAATTCAAATTCACAGTTCATCTCATCAATTACAGCCATCAAATTTCTTATTTCTTAGAACTTCTAAAATGAATAGCTATGGGGTATTGAGTTCATCTGTTCCATGAAACAGTTTATCCTTGTATCAGATTTATGCATGAAAAATATATTCATTTTGTCAATCAGGGCAAAAACAAGAGAAGCTTAAGTAGTTTTGAATCAAATCAAGTGTAAGACCTCCTCAGATAACTTTGCCGCAGCAGCCAAATTCTTGTCAAATTTGCTGGCCAGATCGCGAACAGATAGACGCTTATGTTGTTCTGATAGCTGGTTCATTTCCTCAACAACCACCTCCTTCAGGGGTGGACCCTTACAGTCCTCCTTGATCTCATCTAAAATTTGATTATCAGGTCCTAATCTATACTTGGGAAACTGATTGGACTTAAAGCTCACATCGGATGCCACCGACCACACTGCCGCCGCGTCAACTCCAAATTCTGGGCTAATCCTCGTCATTGGCTCAATTTTGGTATCTGTTAAATTAAAGGCACATTCATTTAATCTTGGAGACAAAAAAAGTTTATACTTGACTCAAGATTGAAGAAGAACATGATGTAAATTTTATAACAGCAACAAAACACAAGGACCCAATTTATGCAACTTGTCCCTAATGCCAATGCAACTAGCAGCCAACCTGAACTACCGCTGACAAATACAATATGGGACCTATAATCTAGTCAAGACTCATATTGAACGATTACAGGCCGTCCTCACCAACCAAAGCAACTGCACTTGAATATCTAAATTGCTTTACCGGAAATTTGAAAAGATAGCATACTGAGGAAGAGCATGACATCATACAATCACATGTTTCCAAAAGAGAAGAATGATTATTATATGTGATACAGTTCGCTAAATGATTTCTCTCTGTAAAGGATTAATAACCCACACTCAATTTTGTAGCAAAACAATCCGCTATTTTTTTCCCCATACTTAATCAAAGGAATTAGCTTAAGAGAAATTAAGCTTTTAAAGCCGCATTGTGCGTGTGAAATGAAGAAATGAGCAAGTACGGTTTTCACTAACTACCAATGAGACTAAAATTATGTGATTTTTATTTCAAAACCTACCTACCTACAAGGTGCCTGCCTGGAGCATGCCCTGAAAAGAACCCAACAGAAGAACTTTGATATACTCAAAATTGGCCAATTTTTTTTTTTTTTTAAAGCTCAAATTCAGAAAATGGAAAAGTTGGCTGACCAGATGAACGCTATACCAGAATTAAGCACTGGAAGTTGAAGAAGTGCTACTTACAGAGGATTATTGCGAGACGATGTAGAAGAGACTATTATCTATTGCAGTAACAAGAACTGCGGCGCATTCATATTCATCAAAAACTCAGTTTTGGAGAGAGAGAAAACAGAAGGGGTGCGGTGTAAACACAAACAAGAAGGGGGACGCCGAAGAAGCAGCAAGGAGAAATGTTTGTCTGCCTTTTAAAAGCAAAGTGAAAAGGAAAAGCTTCTCAGTTGTCACCGCTTCCACACCATCTTCTTCACTGACACCCACTCTTCCCTCCGTAATCTTTTTCCTCCACTCTCACCATTCACCATGGCGTATATGTATTGTATTGACACCCTGGCAATGACTTTTGACGGGGCCCTGTTTCCTCTCATTTACGTGGTAGCCCATGTGCCTGGACGACAGCATTTTCGATTCCCACGGAGATTGGAAACCCACTGACTGCCATCGCTTCAGCTTTGGGAGTGCCCCTCAAAGGTAATTTCCATATATGTCGATTCCCCACAAGGGAAGCCATTGCTGTAATTTTAGAAACGAGGACAAGGTCGCATGCGCGGTCCCACCCCCGCTCGCCTTTACAGCGTGAACGGCGCAATCATCAATGTTCTCCCGTGGCGCGTGAGCACATGCGCGTGGACGCGGTAAAACCGATTTTGGCGGGCCGTGTTTTGCGGTTAAGTCGCGTTTCTGATCCCGGCACGTTCTTTGGGGTTATTTACGGGATTGCCATCAACAGTTGTCGCCGTTATGTTCCGTAACCCTTTTGACAGGAATAATTTTTACCTGTTGCTGCTTTGAATTCAAACGATGAAATACTAAGTCTCATAATTTATCTGCTGATGTGCAGACATAATAATTAAAATACCAAACATGATCAATACATATGGTCACAATTCATTAAAAGACATTAGATATATAATCACAAATTAAAATTTCTAATATTATCATCCAGTGTTCAAATTCAAATGACTACAAGCTATAAAAACTAAAAAGACATAATCATGTGTTAATATTGCAAGAACAAGCACCAAATTATCAGATATAATCCACATCCATATGGCTACAAGTTGTTCAAAAATATGACATGCATAATAATCATAAGTCCAATGTCTTGATTACAATTTATTTAATATCAATTTTTACCCTTTAGTTGATTAGTTTATTACCTATATAATCAATAATTTAAGAAGATTAAACAATAAAAATAGTTAAAAATGATAATTTAGATTAAATATATTCAAATAATTAGTCAATAAAATATTCATTAAATTATTTTTTTAAGTTTAAAATGAGTTAATAAGTCCATTCGTGAATAACCTAAAACCAATTCATCTTTTTCAAGTACATCGGTCCAATCAAATTTTGTTTCATACGAAGCTAGGATCGTGCACGCCGGTCTAACTGTGTCAAAATTAAAATTTTGATACATTATTTTTTAAAAATTTGATTTTTAGTTTTGTATCGATATTTAAATTCAATATGCTTTATCAAATCAAATATTGATTTTTTATTTTTTATTTTTTATTTTTTAATATATTTTTAAAATTATAAGTGATAAATAATTTAATTCATAATTTTTTTTGTTGAAATTCAATTTATCAAAAATTGTTCCACAACCAATCAAAAAAAAATTTGGTACGTAATTTTAACTTATCAAAATTTCAATATTTCGGTTCGCTTTTACCATTGAATAACTATGTACAAAGCTCAATTCAAGTTGATTAATTTTGTATTAAATTTAAATTGTATTTCCAAATTGTACTAAAAATTGTTATCCATACGTGGGAGGACGTCATAATGACAGCTTCGATAACTCCGAGAGCATTAAAGCAGTGTGCCACGTGAGTTGTCACGTGCCTCTGACTGCAACCGTATTCGGTCAACATAATTACCTCACTTCATCGTGTCAAAACAATCACCTCACTGTGACATTGTTAATGCATTTTTTGTATTTAATTATTAATTAATATCATTATTTATTATTCTTTTTTCCAGACAAAATCACGGCTCAAATTATTATCTGTTGCAGGGTAATGATGGTGTGCTGACCTCATTCTATGGTTATGACAGACGCTTAGGATGCTATTTTACGGGACTCTCTCACTACACTTTTAAATATATTATTCAAAAAATTAATGTTTTTCTATTATTTTATTTGTTTATTCATATTATACTATTTTCTAGATTCATTTATAATTTTTTAACAAAATTTTAAATTTCTTTTTTAATTAATTTAGTTACAATAGACTCCTTCTATTCTTCAATACAAAAGATAAAATAAAATAAAGAGCTTATTAATAAAAAAAGATACCATCTCTTTCGTTTAAAAATAACCATTTCAAACGTAAATTTAATAATTTAGGCCTTTTTAGGTTTTATTTTTTAATAAATCTATTTATATAATTAAATTATACCATTAATATAAAAATCTATTTCACAAATCATTTATTTATAAATTTTTTTATCTCAGACACGTCAAATGTTTCACAACGTTGGTACCATTTAAAATGAATAAAAATCTTTTTTTGATCTTTTAATATATTTTTAAAAGTACCCTATTTAATAAATTAAATTATAATAATGTTCCTCTATTGGTTAATGTTAAAAATAATAAAATAAAGGATTTATTAGTGAAAACATACCCTCTTCTTCAAATAAAAGATATATGTACTATACATATAACTACTTTTTGGTAAGTTAATATTTTTTTCTAAAATACCATATTTAATAAATTCAATTATAACCACTTTATTCTGTTCTTTAATATAAACAATAAAATCAAGACTTCATTTGTAAAAATATACACACATTTGTTACAAAGTAATTATTTAACTTTATATTTGGTATCTTAACTGTATTTTTATTTTTCATTTTCTTCAGAATAAACTCTATCAGTCTAACTAATTTGTTCTTATAACATGAAATATAAATATATATTTCATTAGAAAAATCATTCTATAAAGTTTTTTTATCCCACATCCAATAAATGTGCCAACGCTAGTATTTTGTTGATGACATATCTCAAAGCTTGAATTTAGCAGAAAAGTATTGAAATTTCTAGATATCTTTATACTCTTTAACTTAAATTAACTTCTTAAAGAAGTTAATTAATAAATTTATATTAACTTCCCTTACAACATAACGTGGTCTAAGTCCAACTCTTTCCAATCTCTCAACTATTTTTTTATCAACTTCAATTCTCTTCAACCTCTTGTCCCATGTTTTTAAGAATATTTATAGTTCTGTGACATTTCTTATGCAATTTTAAAAAATGTAAATTGTGAAATCCTTCGTCAAGCAGTTTAACAACTTTTGTCCCGTCTATTTTCATTTATTACAAACATATTACACATTAAAATATTATTTTTTTATCTCTTTTTTTCTGTCTCTTATTTTCACGTTATTCTTAAATTTTCGTAGCAAGTTTTCATCCACCTAATTTTGTATTTGATTTTTGATAAATGCAAGCGTCTTCTTCTTTGAATCTTGATATAGAAGCAAATAGAATTGTCGAATTTGTGTTTATTAATAGGCTTGCTTTTATATGAATTATTACACATATTGATTGTGTCCAGTTGTAGGTTGAAATGATAATGTCATACCAGCATTAATATATCAAATTTAATAAGAACTTCAAAATTATTCATGACTGGCAAAAATAGATTTAGAATGAGTAACTTCTTAAGAAGTCTTATATTGCAACCATTAAACAAAACAATAGGTTAAAAAGAATATCTCATATCGCATGTCACTTTGTAAAAAGAATTGCTAATTTTTCAATTTCAAATATTGGGAAAAAAAATAAACAGATATAACGACTCTATAAGAAGAAAATAAACTTAAAAATATAACTAACAAAAAACAAAAGAAAACAAAAAAGGTCATTGTGTTTAGCCTACAAGTGAATGTATACTATTTTGTATATCTCTATGTATATAGTTCGTGGGATCTTATTTTTATTTTTAATGATTTTTTAAATACTTTTTTAGTAAATTTAAATACAATTGCTCTCTTTATTCTTTGACATAGAAATAATGAAATAGATAAATTTATTGATAGAAACATACTCTCATCTTCATTAAAAAGATTATGTTATTCATAATAATATTTTTGGTCATTTAATAAATTTTCTAATGTAAAATTTTAATTAATTCCATCATAATCAATTCTCTATATTGTCTAATTAATGTAAAAATAAAATAAAATAAAAAAGTGTTATTAAAAATATATCATCTCTTTAATCAAAAAAATTAGTTAATTTAAACTTATATTTAATGGTTCGAACCTATTTATATTTTTTTTCTAAAAAAATTTATCTGTAAAATTAAACTATAAAACATAAAAAAACATATTTAATAGAAATAATTTATCTATAAAATATTTCTCATTTTTAAGGCAAAAAGTGTGCCAAAATGCTAGTACTATATAAATTTCGTGAGACTCCTTTGTGATCTTTCAATTTATTTTTTAAAATATCATATTTAGTAAATTTAATTATAATAACTTTTTTCTATTTTTTAATGTAAATAATAAATAAAAAGATTTATTGGTACAAGCACACCTACTCCTTCATTAAAAAAGTGTTATCCTATGTGTAATAACTACTCTTAGTTATTTAGTAAACTTTATAAAATACCTTCATTAAAAAATTCAATTACAACCACTTTCCTCCATTTTCCAGCATAAAAAATATAATATAATATAATAAACTAGAGGACTTGTTAATAAAAAAAATACTCTTTCATTCTTAAAAATGATGATTTTAAATTTATATTTAATAGTTTAAAGCTATATTTATTAATATTTTTTTCTAAAATAACTTTTTATCCATATATTAATTTATACTAATAATATAATATATATTGTTAGCATTTGGCTATTATGTTGGTGCATTATATACAACAAGAATTTATAAAAGAATCTTCACTTGACAAGGACACTTAAATTGTCGATGAGTTCTAACTTGGCTAAACAACAGCAAGAAAGAGTTTAATTATATCTAGACTATTAATGCTGAAGGATTCATTGAGTCATAGATATTATATACATTATGAAAATTCTGAACTCCTAAAAGAAAAATATGAAGGCCAGTCTATGCTTATCCAAACACTTTAGATCTGAATTCTTCTAACAATTAAAGCAACCTCATAAGAGAATAAAGTTAATTTATATTTATATGATCAAAAAGAGGTTATTGAAGCTACAAAACCTTAGTTAAAGAGACCAAATAAGATGAGATAAGGTGAAGATTTGCTTGGACAAGAATCCAATTATGCTATAAATACTTATTGACAACTAACTCAAGGTAATAAAATAGATTTTTAGAAACTAAATTAACGTTAAAGAATAACCTATTTATAAAAAGACTCTCACGTGATGATTTATAGAAAGAGTTGCTGGTACTCGAACGAAGACAAGAGAGACGCAAGAGCAAAGAGTGGAATAACGAGGACAACAACTTAAAGTGTCTAGTGCGTGCATAGTGCTTAGTTCTATCTTGTGCAAAATGTTATACTTTTTATAAGTAAGTGATTCGATGAATTATACTTGAAAGAGTAAATAGTAGAATAATGAGGAGAACAACTTAAAGTGTCTAGTGTGTGCATAATGCTTAGATTCTATCTTGTGCAAAACGTTATTCTTTTTATAAGTAAGTAATTTAATGAATTGCAGTTGAAAGAGTAAAGAGTGTATGAAACAAAAATTGAAAGAGTGTTTACTGTAACAAAAAGTTGACCTTGAAAGAAGTTTAGGAATATACTATTAAATAGTGTATTATTAACTAGTTAAGAACCTTATGATTATAACAGTAAGATTCAGGAATTTTGTTGATTATGTCTTTATTTATTTTTGCTTAATGAAGCATTTTACCAAGCAATACCCCATAAACATAAGAGTGATGACTTCGAATTGCATTAACAACCTATACACCTTATTTTACCATTTCACTATTTTGTGTGGCATGTGTTTCCAACACATTTACATAATTCAACAATTGAACCCTAAACCAATATATATATAGTTCATTCAAATAATTTATTTATAAAATAATATTTTTTGTACACATGTAATAAAATATGCCAAAATGTTGAGTTATGTTTGTTTTGATTTTTGGGTGTGTGTTTTTAAATGTATTTTTATGTAAAAGTGTGTAAAAATAAAAAAGAGACAGAGATAAGATTTATAAAGTGTAATGATTGCAGTGTGCGTTTTTTGAATGTATAAATGAAAACAAACATTGCCTTAGTATTTTATTGTTGACAGATCTTGGAACTTGAATTTAGTAGAGAAATATTGAATATTTAAAATATCTCCATATTCTAAATTTAAATTAATTTTTCAAAAAAGTTTTTCATAAATTTATATTAACTTCTCTTCTAGCTTAACGCGTTCTAACTGCGTCGTCTCACCTATTTTTAACATTTCCAATTCTTTTCAACCTCTTGTCCGTAATATCTTAAGAATATTTATAGTTTTTCGGTGCAATCTTAAAAAGTGTAAGGAATCCTTTGTCATGCAATTCATCTGGTTATTTTTTTTCCTTTTATTTTCAGTCTTTTTATATATGATTTTGATAAATGCAGATGTCTCCTCCTTAGAATTTTGATACTGAAGTAGGTTCAACATATTGTGGGTTTTAAAGGTTTGTTCTATAAATTTAGAGAAGCAAAGAAAATTCTAATATTTCTATTTATTAACAGGGCTGTTTTTTTTTTTTTTTATATCTATACTATATTATTAAATTAGAAAGTGTTTTTGATTGCATAAAATCAAATTGCATAATTACTCTAAATTGAAATTCTTTTTATTCTATGGAGTGAAGGTCACCCAAAAGGTAATAGAGGCGTGCCCATTTTTATTTATTCCGGGGTTTCTCTATTTTTTTCTATTATTTTATTTCTCAATTTTTTTTTTAACTTTTTATTTTTATTTTGTGTTATCTCTCAAGTTGTTTTCTTTTTTTCAATTCCTTTGATTTTTGATTTTCTTATTTTACATATTGTTTACACTTTTAGTTTTAGATATTGTTGTTTCTAATATTTAAAATATTGAAATATTTTTAAAATTTATAAATATATTTGCTTGCACGTACAGCGTCCGCTAGTATAAATTATTACACAAATTGATCTTTCGGACAAAACCTAACGGACGAATCATATTCTGGCAAGGCCAAAATTAAAATAAATGTACGACACAATAAATTTTATAAAAATTTCAAAGTTAGACGTATTTTGTCAAAAATAGTACTGAGGTGGGTAACAAATAGTTCTATAGTAGGTTAAGTGAATATTCCGTATCGTGCACTTTGTCCATTAGGTTGCTGATTTTCCACTTTTAAATATTGACAACAAACAAACAGACAGACAAACAAACGGGTACAACAGCCTTCTTCCCTGTAAACTACTATTCCATTATAAAAGAAAAACACTAAAGAATAGCCACAATTATTAGTCCCAATCATGAATATTCTAAGGAAAGCCTTAATTATTAAATTAGTTGGGAGACAACTTTTTATGGGTTTAGGTTCTATCCCATCATGATTAATCTCGAGCAAACAATTTAATTTAGTGTGAGAAACGAGAAAATGAAGACTTGATTGGGATTGGCGTAGATTCACCACCCAATTACACACCGCCACGTGGATCGTTATGTTCTTAACCCCACATAACCCTAGGATTAAAATGGGATGGTGGGGCCACTTCAAATTGTTCTAATGAAGACAGGATTAGACAAACCTTATCTGCCTAATTGACAAAAGGTTAGACAGATCGCATTGTTGACGAGATGTGGGTTGGGGGCAATAGCAGTAGCAAGGGCCTTTAATGATTTGTATTAATTAGCTTTTAACTGTGGAGGAATTAATTACGTTTTAATGGTCCACTTCCAGTTCGTGAAAACTAAGTAGATTAAAAATATAATATAGAATTTGGGTGAATCCAGACAACGTACTTGTTTCTTATCGCAAGATGGACTTTCAACAGTCCAAAAAATTGTATTATCCAATATTAATGCCCATAATTTCCAAGGGATGATAATTATATTTAGTGGTGAGATTTATTAAATTATGGGGAACTTAAAATTTGGTATATAATTTTGTCACATAATATTCGTTATTGTATGTACGGTACATATATTTATGATGAAATCCACACTGAATGCATATGTATAATTATATAAGTAAATTAATAATATAATTTAATTATAAATTTTATATCGTTAATAATAAAAGTAAACATAAAGATATCAAAAAATAGAAAAAATAACATGAATGAAAATTGAGATGGATGATGGGAAGAGAAAAACTAACGAATCGAAATCTGGGAGATATAATAGCATTAACGAAATTTAAGATGTATAAAATAAATATATGAGAATATTCTAATAATAACGGATGTGTTTTATTGAAGAGTTTGATGGGAGATGAAAACAATGAGAGATGAAAACGAAAATTATGTTTTTTTTTTTTGGACTTTTGGTGGTGATGTAAATTTTGACTTAATTAAATTTGTGTACACATATAACTTATAATAATGATTGAAAAATATAATAATATATGCAGATAAATGTTAATTTTATGATATAAATGCATAAAAATGTGAATGTATGTGCTTTTATATGTATGAAGTATTATTTTTATTAATGATTTATGTGAAATAATGATTGAATTTTAAATATTTATGTATATATAAGAGTGAGAGAACAATTTAAAATTTAAATTTAAATATTTTTAAAAATAGTATATTTGGTTTGTATAAATCTTAATAAGATAAAAATAATTGAAAATGTTTGACTAAACATAGTGTGACTCACGTCACAAATCAAATGGAAAAAGTCTGAACCAACAAATGAATTTGGTCAACCTTCCATTTTTCCTAACAAGTTTTCTCTGGAGGTGGATTATAATCCATTATATTCGTGGTATCAAAATGGGCATCGTGTGTTGATGCCTATGCCTAATATAGGGGTCTTATGCATAGACTCAGAAGATATATTTACAAATATGTGACTCTATGTACGCAATTTAAAAGGTGAATTTGTAAATATATAAGTACTTGTAGTGACAAGAAGTGTGGATTTGGGTGAGGAAGAATGTAACTTTACTTTTCAATAACCCATTTTCTAGTGATGGATTACTGCAAAAGCTTGATGAACTAAAAAACCGTTACACAAATTATCCTGTTAAAAGGAATTAAAATATGTTCAAATCCTAGTATAAAAAGGAATCAAACAAATTCATGTAAGGAAATTCAAGAAAACTTGGATAAATTTTTGGTTAAAATTAAGTAAAGATGAATAATATGCCAAAATATGTCCTCAACTCTCTTTATATGAAATTAGAGAAATCCTAGGTAAAATAATTAAAAATTCTAGTCAAAATATGAATCTAATTGAAATTCCCACCATTCAAATTGATTTAGGGCCATCTTGGATCAATCCATGTGCCTTTCCATTGTACCCCATATTGCAAATTAAGTAGAGGGTACCCACCTTATTACAACTAATTTATTCTTATCCTAAATGACGTCAATCTCACATCTCCTAGATTTATTTTTTGATTTTCTAAAGAAAATTCAGCAACCGAAATATCTACCAAACCAACCGAATTAATTTTGATGAAAAATTGAACTAAACTTAAAAATTCAGTATGGTAATTAGGCATACTAAAATTTTGGTATACCCAATTTTTAGTTCAAATTGGTTTTACCAAACAAACACTCCTCACTCTAAATCTTTACAAAAATCATATTCTTCATCCAACATTTGTTGAATTTGTCTAAATTTAATTTTGAAGATTTTTCGAGCGTTTGATGCTTTGCATCAAATCCCTCTTTTGGATAAAAAAAAAAAAAACCTCACCCTTGTGTTTCATTAAAAATTAGGGTTTGACTAAACTTTCCAAAATCAATTCCAAGATTCCACGCGTAAGTTTCTTGGCACGTATACATGAGAACCACAAATGTATTTGCTTGTGCAAAAATTTACTATGATTTTTTCCTCACTACTTATGCATTTGTCATCTATTCTTCTAATATGTCCATTTATGCAAGTAGACACAACCCAAATTCTCTTATCACGCCTCTTCCAAAATACCTCATTCCAACCTCTCATGCTGCGTCCCATAATGGAAGATTAAATCATATAACCATTTACCCATTGCCACTTCATTTTAATTAACAGATAAAATAAAAATCATATTGTAGTATGCTACACAGATCATTACGTATAGCATTATTACGTAATAATACCAATTCAAATATTCCTTTTAAACCATCGGTGTCACATTCAAAATACACCTACTCACTTCATCAACATCGGAGGGTTCCCCATTTGTGAATTTCACACTACAAGCACATGGTATAATGTTTGGTACTTTCTTAAGCTTGACATACAAGGACCGAATCAAAAACATTCGTCAATAATTCTAAATCACAATCGCAGACTTCTTTCGTTAACTAAGTTGAAATTCCTCGTATACAAAATAATTGTAATTATAATTGTAATTGCTGGAGTTGACCTTCTGCTATCGTGATCTCTCATTATAATCATGTTATTGTCACCAATACTGATTTATGCTGACATCTTTTAAAAAAGCTTATAGTTTAGCTCGGTAACTCTCTTCTCTTAACTTGGGTGACTAATTTATAATTAAACGATTAGTTTAATAGTAGGTAGGGCGGGCGGTTGCAAATTATAATGAGTAGTGTATTTTATAAATTGAAACCCCACTTATAAAAATGACACAAATTATTACTATTAGTAAACATCATTTTTAATAGTTACTATTTTTAAATAATTATTATTGTCTTGTGAAACCAATCCACGGCCTATGTTATCGAACTTTTTTCAGGAGGCATCCCTACTTTTTCTTTACAGAGATGTACCTAATGGAATTTTGCAACCGCAATGGAATGAACAACGATTAATAAAAGACAATGCCCATTTGTCCTCATTATCAAGTAGCCCTGTGACACGTTGCACATTTCACAAGCCATGCTTGATTTGACCTCACTTCGATTGATCGTAGAGGACAAAAGGACAAATATCTAACCTAGATCGAATTGATTGGTGTGGTCAATATATAGTTTCTATCATCAGGGACTGTGCTAATCTTGGTGACAGGAGTTGGATATTGACCACCACCATATAGTGAATTTTTTAACTAAAAATAGAAGTATCCGCATTAGATAGTAAATTTTAAAGCTTTGTTTATTTTATAATTATACAATTCTCAAAAAAACATATTCAATTATTATTATTTTTTTATCTATTATTCTCTCTTATTTTTATAGAAAAAACACCTAAAAATACACACTAAAATTTAGAAACAAACAAAGCCAAAATTCTTGAACTTTGTTTGTTTTCACTTTTTTTTTTGTGTTTTTTAAGTGTATTTTATGAAAAATGTGTGAAAAGGACATAAAAATTTTTAAAATACAATGATTAAAATGTTTGTTTTTTATTTTTCTGAAATAAAAAACAAACAAAGGCTTTCGTTACTTTTTATTTATAAATTCTAGAGTATGGTTTTATGTGTATTTTTTAAAAAATATTGTGTAACAATTATAGGAGAGAGTTTTTAAATATAATAATTGAAGTGTGTGTATTGTTTTATTATAAATTGGTATCAAACACGACCTTTACTTTTTATTAACTTTGAAAACGCACTGAAAGCATATGGATAATATTTTTAATATATAAGTTTATTATAATAAAGAAAGTAAAGAATTTGAGAAAAGAGACAAAATGAGAAAAAAAATATAACGCACAAAAATTAAGAGAGAAAATGTGAAAGAAAAAAAATACAATAAATCAAACTTGGGAGAGTAAAATAAAAAGAACACACGCGCGGACACACACGCACGCACAAGTAAAAGTTGCAGACTTGTATGAGAATCATATGTAAATTACAAAATATTGTTTTAGATTTTGATTTAATTTTATAATTTAGTGAAATGATTTATCTCACATGTGACCTTCTCTTGAATTCTCAAACAGGCATTGGATTAGCTATTGTTTTATCAATTTATCATAATAGAAAACAGAAAAAAAATAAAGGAGGTTTGTCATGATTTTTCAAGGATGGGTTCTTATGTGTTGTTCATTTGTTTGCCATTGGAAATAAGATATTTATACTTCTTTTCATGTACAAAAATATGAGATTTAGAATTGAGGATGGGTTTTTTAGGTTAGCTAACCTAAAATTGGATTATTGAAGTTATTGGGTCAATAGTGGAGGATTCAAAGAATCCTTTATTTCCAGCTTAAGGGAAAAAGGAGATTGAAAAAAGGAGACTAACTAAAAAAATTATGGTTAGGAGGGTTTATAGTAATAATTGATTGAAACTTTAGCACAAGCTCTTGGACATGCATTTTTTGAATCGATGTTATTCTGTTTCAATTTTATTTCAAAAATAAAATTTCTGAATTCCATTGTATGTTGAGAGAAAAAGAAGAAAAAAAGAATAAAAAATTAAAAAATTAAACAAATGTAATTGTTTAATTTTACGTTATGAAACATAAATATATTACTTTTTAGGTAATGTAGTATAGATACAGGTTAAATGTGTAATAAATGTTAGAAGTGTAGTAGATGTCAAAATAAAGAAAGAAGAATTTGAAAAGACGGAAAATTTGATAACAAAAATACAAATAAAAGTAATTAGTTAGTAGAAAAGAAATAAAAAAGGATAAAAAGAATAAGTGAATTTAAAATAAAGGGTAGTTAGGAACAAAGGTAACTATTTAATTTTACATTGTGCAACCTAAATGCATTATTTTTTAGGTAATATAGTATAAATATGGGTTAAAAGTGTAATATATGTCAAAATAAAGAAAGATAAAAGAATTTGAAAAGAGAGAAAAATTGATAACAAAAATACAAATAAAAACAATTAGCTACAAGAAAAGAATAATAGAGAAGGATAAAAACAATAAGTGAATTTAAAATAAAGGATACTTGAGTAATTTTCGTTGTGCAACCAAAAGTCTTATTGAAACAATAACATGTGTGTATAGTAAATGAAACTTGATGAAATAAATTGAAATAAATTGAAAAGGATGGGCATTGGGCCTTTATTGTCAACTAAAACATTGACTTAGAGACCCAATAATTAATAAATACTATGGATTCCCCATCTTTAGAAAATATTATTTTTCATATTATGTTCAGTTTTTTTTTTAAATTCTTTTTCAAAACTCGTTTCTGTACTTATTCTATTATAATAGTAAAATACTATATTAAAAATACAATCCAACATTCATCTCCCCTAAACAATTCTTTCACATGCGAAAACTTAAAAATCAAATATGTTTTTATTTATTTGACTGCATAATTAAAAATTTCAATATCCCACTCCAACACAATTTTTTGTATAATTTCCAATGAAAATAAATTTAATCATTAAAATACTGAAAAAAATACTACATTTTAAAAATTAAGAAAATAAATGAAAAGGAAGGCAGAGAGACACTTGAAAACAAAAAAGAACAGGGGAAGGGAAAAAAGGTTACATATCATGGGATTTTCATAGCACAAACCTGGGCTTTTCTTTTACTTCCATTGTTAATTTAAAACAATAAGCGTGTTCCATGATGGGTCCAGTCTTATGCTTAATGGATCCATTTCTCCACATTTCCGAAGAGTTGCAAAACCTCAACTATGTTTTTGTTTTCAAAAGTACGCTTTTAGGTATATTTTTTTTGAAAAAATATATAAAAATAAGAAAGAGAAAAATAAAAAAAGTATAGTGATTGTCGTATGCGATTTTGGTGGGAAAAAATGAAAATAAACATACTCCGAAACTAAATAAAGAAGCAATTGTCTGAATGACGAAGAGAAAGTCACAGCAAATCACGATCACATCAACAAATGGGCTCCAATTTTGGACCTTAGATAGGCTTATTTGGGCAGAGTGACCATTTGATTCTGTTATTGTACTTTTTATTATCTATTACTCTATTATTATTATTATTATTATTATTATAAAAATCTGATTTTTGGTTGTATAAATTAATTTACAACATTATCTTTCATTATATTAATTTGTGAAGTACCTTTATTCTTCTATTATTTTTCTTATCTGTCTTTTTCATTCATTTTGATAATTTATCTCTTCTATTATTATTTTATTTCTTTTTATTTTCATAAAATTTTTAATGTATCAAGTACGCTACTCCTACACTGATAAATCTTCAAGAATATGAACTTTCTAAAATACTATTATTCTTCTATGATTTTCCTTTTCTTCTTTTCTTAAAATCTTTTATATATTTAACTCTCTTCTTTCTTTCTGTCTTTTTTTTTTTTTTTTAATTTATGTGTAAATTCAGAGTTCTATTCTTTGAGAAATAAATTTTATTAAAGTCAAACATATATTTTTTAAACTCATACACTTGCATAGAGTTTATTCATAAAAATATTGTCTCTCCTTCAATAAGAAAACAATTATTTTAAGCTTAAATTTAACAGTTTAAGCTTGCTTTATTTTTTTTCCCAAAAAGCTTCATTAACATAACTAATTTATACGCATGATATATAAGAAATATATTTTCTATGATTTATTTATGAATCCTTTTTTTTTTTTTTTTTGCTTAAAAATCGAGTGTGTCAAAAATCCTGCAATATGATACGATGTCAATGAACGAATGCCCATGAGTACCTTGATTGGACAAAATAAAATCATATACACGGCACCACGTTTGGATACTCCTGCTATGGATTATTTTCCAAAATTTAAATGTTGACCCACAAATTTTGGTGCTATTGACTCTTCGATCGAATCAACAATTTCAGATTATACACTTATCTGTGTCTAAGAAATAATGATAATAACTAAAGAATGAGATTTCTTTCTTTTCAGGGTTTTTGATTGTGTTGATGGCTGATTTGTTTAGTTTCTAATTATCGTTTAATCTTCACAAGATATTTGAAATATTAGAATGTTGATTTATCAATAATAGTAAATATTGAAACAATTTACAGTTTTAAATAGTACATCATTAATTGGGGCAAATTTGTAGATGAAATAGATGTGAAATCATGATATTCTAAGTCCAATTACTCCCTCACAGTTTATTACTTAAATCAGACCTCGGGTGATATTTGTTTCCTAATTAGAATGAGAGAGAAATAGTTAGTGATTTAAGTGGAGTTAAACGTTATGTTTGGTTTGTAAGATTTAGGTAAGTAGAAAAATTATTTTTAAATATACATTTACTAGGTAATAATAATTAAAAATTTATTAGTTAATTATAAAAGGTGAGAAAGATAAATTTTTGAATTTAAAATTGTATAAAATTAGTATAATAAAATATTTTTAAGTAACGAAGTTACTAGTTTAAAAACAAGCATAGCCAGGACATTCATAAATACAATATATCTTATCACGTGACGTGTTGTAATTTCAAGGATAATTAATTATTTTTTTACATTTATGATAACCATAAGACAAGTTTCAAATATTGGTGGGTTTTCATTGTGATATTCTTGGCTTTGTTTAAGTAAATTTTGTAGAGAAAAAAATTGGTACGTAAATTTACGTAAAAATAAAAGATATAAAAACAAGATAAACAAAGTTAATTTTGATGGCCAATATATTTAGAATTATAGAGTCTTTATGCAATTGGAGTGCAATTAAGATCCAAACGTAGCCCTTGTCTTTGCATTCTATCAAAATACATATTTTTTAAAAATATTTTTTTATCAAAATAATATTTCCCATTTCCTTCTCCTATTTTTATATGATTGCACCAACTTTTATTTTATCCCAACGGACACCTGCATCCAACCCCTGTCTCACACTCTTTCCAACTATTAATTATAATAATTATATGGTCGTATTAAATTAATCACACTGTTCCTCTTTTCATGATCAATGTTACTGTTGTTATTTTTTTGGGACAATTATTATTATTCTTATTATTGTTATTGTTTTTTGTATTTGTAAAAAATAGCTAGAGAGGGCACCCGCACAGCATTGTCTCTCAAGTGAGGTGCTTCGTCATGCTTACACAACTTTTGTGTCTTCCTCTCATACAAAATCTGCCGGCTTCACTCGCCCCCTCATGAACCAACGTGCCACGATCCAATCAAAATCTTCCGGCCTCCCATGAACCAATGAATTTTCGCCATGTGTTGACACCCACCTGCTGGCGCATGATTTCCACGCTGCGAAGATTTAAGTTGGAAACTTTTGATTGATTGCCCAACCAGTGAATTGACCTTTCTGTCCTCAATTCATTTGGGCAAGTAGCTCTTATCGGTCCGCGAAAGGACAATATACCACGCGGACCTATAATTTTGTGGCATTAATGTCATTTTTGTTTTCCAAACGTACTCTACTCGTAACCAATTTTTCAATTTTCATTGGGTTATGAGGGCTTCAAAAGTTCAAATGTTGTGTAATAGGCCCATTATTATCATAACAAAATATTGCCGTCAAATCAAAATCAAAGGCTAATTTTAAAAATAAATGTTTTATTTAAATAAAATCTTGCTTTTAAATGCCTAACAAATGAAAAAAATAATTTTTTTTTGGTTTGTATTACATTGGTGTGTTTGAAATCTTCTAAAGAAGATAATACAAAACAAATTCATTGAATGCTTTCTAAACAAAGCGAGAAATGAAATTTCAAGGCCAATTTGATTCATGGGCATCCTTAAAAATTTATTTTATTAATTTTTCATGTAATTTTGTAAATAAAACTTCTCACATATTATAATTTTCGTACTTATTTTTATTTTTTAATATCTTATAAACTTATATGTTATCACATTATTTAATTATTATTATAAATTAAATATATATAAAATATATTTTTTATCTATTTAAATTTTATAATTAAATATAATTTTCATCGCTGATCAAACCGTTTAGTCCCACAATAGTAGTTAAGGGCATTGTAGTCTTTGCACAAAGGGCAAATCAGTCAGTCTGACAAAAATCAGCTGTCCATTATCTGATCCCATCTGAATAGGAGCGAAACAATATGTGCCGTTGATCTCTTTCTCTGCACATATAAAGTGACACTCGAGGCAAATATTTTCTCACCGCTCTTTATCCAAACGATTGAGTAGAAGATAATCTCACTCGATCGTCCCTTGGTCTTTCGCTTCCTTAATCCTCAAACAAATTCCAAGGTAATGTTGTTATTCTCGCTTTTATTTTCAATTAATTTTTTTAAAAGAATGTTCAGATCTCTTTGTTATTTCAATATTCTTAACTTTCTGATTATTTGGTTTTTGTTACCTGACGGATATTGATTATAAACTTAGTGAATTTGTGGTTCGACTTGTCTGTCGAATTGTGTTATGAATTTTCCCTCTTTGGGACGTTTACATTTTGGTAGTTAAATGTTCAAATTCTGGTGGATCGAGATATTTATCATATGTTTCTGAATATTTTGAAAATATAATTGTTCTTCTTTTCTATCATTTAATTAAGATCTGGTATCACATTTTCTCTCAATTAACGCGATCTCTATTATGAAGCGTATATGATGGAAATCGGCAGATCCGATGAAGATCTGTGAGGTTCTGTCATATTATTTAACGTGATTGTTAGTATATTTTATCAACTGTCAGATCTTGGAACATAAACGAATTCTCACTCAGGTATTGTATTATATATGTTTTTCTGCTAAAATTAGTACGTTTTTGGTCGTCTTGTTGATCATCTGTTGGTTCAATTTTCTGAATTTGTCCCCGAGATTCGGCTTCCTATGGATGATTTCGAGCGACCTTTTCTCACATTTATGGGGAGAGATGTCAATTTTCCCTTTGAGTTAGAATATATTGTAGTTGCTTTTCCTTTATCTTTCAGCTAACTACTTTTTCCAGAAAACAGGTTTTCAACCTGATCGGTACTGCCGCCAAATTCTGTTACTGGTTTCTAATGTTTTTTCCTCAAATTACAGGAAAATGAGGGAAATCCTTCATGTTCAGGGAGGCCAATGCGGCAACCAGATTGGTTCCAAGTTTTGGGAGGTTGTCTGTGAAGAGCATGGCCTAGATCCAACTGGACGTTATGTTGGGACTTCAGATTTGCAATTGGAGCGTGTCAACGTGTACTACAATGAAGCATCATGTGGCAGGTACGTGCCTCGTGCAGTGCTCATGGATCTTGAACCAGGAACCATGGACAGTGTCCGTACTGGTCCATATGGTCAGATCTTCAGGCCCGACAATTTTGTTTTTGGTCAATCTGGGGCTGGAAATAACTGGGCAAAAGGGCACTACACTGAGGGTGCCGAGTTGATTGATGCTGTTCTCGATGTTGTGAGAAAGGAGGCTGAGAATTGTGACTGCCTTCAAGGTAAATCTCATCTGATATTAGTTTCTTGCCTACGTTCTAAAATTTAATTTTACTTTATTGATGGATAGTTTCTTAAGAAGTTTTCAGTTTTTGAATTCTCAATACTATTGTCCAGAGTTTCTTTTTAAACATCATATGCCAGAAGTCTGAAATTCTGCTTTTTCTAGGTTTCCAGGTGTGCCACTCACTTGGTGGGGGAACTGGATCTGGGATGGGCACCTTGCTGATCTCAAAAATCAGGGAAGAATACCCTGACAGGATGATGTTGACTTTTTCTGTGTTCCCTTCCCCTAAAGTGTCAGATACGGTGGTTGAGCCATATAATGCCACCCTTTCCGTGCATCAGCTTGTTGAGAATGCTGATGAATGCATGGTTCTTGATAATGAAGCTTTGTATGATATCTGCTTTAGGACACTCAAACTTACCACTCCCAGCTGTGAGTATACTGAATTTGGTCGTGGTATTTTTTGTTTCCTGGGTATTCTTTTAGTCACTTTATCTGATATGCGTTGGGTCTGTGCTTTTGTTTTCTTTGGTGTACAACCTATCATTTGTGCTATTTATCTATAGTCCTCCCATTTATGCCATACGACATCAGAAAATTTTTTGCTTACAGATTTGTATTTTCTTTTGTGCAGTTGGTGATCTGAACCACTTGATATCTGCAACTATGAGTGGAGTCACTTGCTGCCTCCGATTCCCTGGTCAACTGAACTCTGATCTGCGAAAGCTTGCTGTTAACCTGATCCCATTCCCCCGTTTGCACTTTTTCATGGTGGGGTTTGCTCCTCTCACTTCTCGCGGTTCTCAGCAATATCGTGCTCTGACTGTTCCCGAGCTTACCCAGCAAATGTGGGATGCCAAGAACATGATGTGTGCAGCTGATCCACGCCATGGGCGTTACCTCACTGCCTCAGCTATGTTCAGGGGCAAAATGAGCACCAAGGAGGTTGATGAACAGATGATTAATGTGCAAAATAAGAACTCCTCTTACTTCGTGGAATGGATTCCCAACAATGTGAAGTCAAGTGTCTGTGACATTCCACCAAAAGGTATATCCATGGCATCAACCTTCGTTGGGAACTCAACCTCCATTCAGGAAATGTTCAGGAGAGTGAGCGAGCAGTTCACTGCTATGTTCAGGAGGAAAGCTTTCTTGCACTGGTACACTGGTGAAGGCATGGACGAGATGGAGTTCACAGAGGCTGAGAGCAATATGAACGATCTTGTATCTGAGTACCAGCAGTACCAGGAGGCTACTGCTGATGATGAAATTGAGTACGAGGAAGAAGAAGAAGAAGAAGAAGAAGAAATAGGCTTCAATCATTGATGAGCACGATTATTCTTTGCAACTCCCCTACCCAACGGTGCGTCTCCTTTGGGCCATTAAGTACGTAATGTAATTGAAAGCTGTTATATCATATTCTGTATCGGTTATGTTTCTGGCTTGGGAGGTCTTACAACTACCTAGTTTGTGTTCCCTCCCGTTTCAGTAGCAACCACAAGAAAGCAGGGGAGGGAATGTGATTTCTACGGCTGTTTGAAGATTCTGCGGTATGTTTGCTTCTGAGAGTTATTATCTCGATGTATTTGGTGCTATAACCTGAGCTTGAAAAACATACAATAGTTAGTATTCATGGTTGTGAAAGTTGGCTATGGTCTACATGGATTGAACATCTGAGAATATAGTTTAGTTATATGTCAGGCCATATGCTCTCTGATTGAATTTGCATGCGTGCCTGAGGTGATGTTCGGAAATATGAAATTCCTTCTTTATCGGTCAGATGACTCGTCTGTTTATGATTGACGGAATTATTTTTGATAAATGCTATAACTAAACCTTGATTGATACCTTAAGTGGGCCCTGACGCCGAAATGAGCTGGATTCCATGCGCCAGTTATTATTGGGATTTGGATTTTGGACATGACACTGACCAATTTGTTGATACTAAATAGAAGTTTACTTTCAATTTTAGTAATAAATATTTAATAATTGATTTATTTAAATTAAACAGATATACGGGGATTAATTTTTTGTAGTTTCATTTTTGTGTTTCTATTTTTTTAGGTTAGATTTTACTTATAATAATTTATCATTCTAAATTAAAGTTAAAACTTTCAATATAAGATGGATACATATATAATAGGTAAATTTCGTTTTTGCATCATATAACAAAGTGAATTGAATCAATCATTACCGGTACAGAATATTTCCACTATGAACAAATTTGGTAGTTTTTATATTTATATATTAATATATGTGCACATATTATTAATAATATTTATATCCATAATTTCAACTAAACTCAGTGCAACAAAAATACAGCAGAAAAATCGAAGACGAAAGTGATGATATTCTCATCCACTCCCAAGCCTTCAAGAAATAATAATAATAATTTTAATGTTGACTAAAATTCTGAATTCTCATAATTTTTGTATTTTTTTAGTAAGAAATATTTGATAATTGATTCATTTAAATTAAATGTATATACGGGAATTTGTTTTCGTAGTTTCCTTGTTTTTCTTTCAATTTATTTGGGTTAGATTTTAATTAGAAAAATTTATCATGCTAAATTAATATTTAATCATATATCATTTATCATAGCACATCAGTCTGTTGACTGCCCAATTTTAATTGCGAAAAATTAATTATGTTGATTTTTAGAGTATTTTATACTTATTTACACGAATAAAATGGCTTATTAGAAGTATTTTAATAGAAAATTCATACATGAAGCAAAACATTGTCAAATATAATTATTGACATAATTACTTATGGAAATAAAATAATGGAATTCTCTGAATTAAAAGAAAGTTTCTAATTTTGAGGAAAGTTTTTGTTTTGCATAATGAAACATTGACAAATATAACTATTTACGTAGTTTCTTCGGAAATGAAAACAATTAAACATTGACTAATAAAGAAGAAAAAAAATCCAGTTTTTAAGAAAATTGTAATCTTAACATACATATTTCAATTAAAAGATGGTGCTTTACCTAATTAAACTTAATTAAATTATCACGACATTTAATTATCCCAATTTCTTACTTATTCCATCTATATCTGATTCTATCAAGCCAAAATTATAGTTTTCTTTTAGTGAATTTCTAAATTTAAACAACTCAAATATTATATATATATATATATATATAGTATAAATTGACGTTCAAGATGGCACCAAAACAAATCCAACAATCAATATTTTTGAAAATTCACAGCGCAACACTGCCTGCCTGTCGGGTATTTCAATTTTTTGCACATCAACTCATGGTTTTATTTTTATACTTTAATCTTCAGTTTTGTTCTCTTTTCTTGAATGTATTTGATTTATGATTTGAACATTTATTTGACTTTTTGATATATATATATATGTGTGTGTGTGTGTGTGTGTGTGTGTGTGTGATTAAACTATATATACAGAAATGTTTATAGAGAATTTGAGTAAGGTAGTAAATGGTCCAAATGACATTGGCGCATCGTTAATGATCAACGTTTGTTATGTATTTTATATTTAAATGAATGATTGTTTTTGTTTTTTGCTTTATATTTAAAACTTTTGTTATTTGTGGTTAGTTTAATGCCGAAGCATTGTTATTTTACTATTTAATACATGCAGTGGAAGTTTGGGTCAAGTATTAATAATATTAGGTTTGTGATTGAAAAAACCAACAAAGTATGCATCTCCTTTGTAAATTTTGCAATAATCAGGTTGTGTTTCACATATTAAATCATTCACATATTTTCTTTTTGTTTATAATGATCAATCTAACAAAATGCTTGCTTGGAAAAAAATCTCCTAAAAAATTGGGTTTCTATATATTAAATGGATATTTCTTTTCAAAAAGTGATTTTTGAGAAAGATCAATTATTGTGTTGATTTTTAAAGAAAAAAATTATAATTTTCAAGGATGTAACAAAAATAGAGTAACTCTAATTATCACAATAAATTCTTGATTATATGCATTAACTTTGACAGTAGTCAAACACCAACACAGTCGGGGGATCACGTCAATTACAATCTTGATTCATTTGGTTTAATTTGGCATATTTTAATATGGATTACATAATGACAAAGGAAAAAAAAAATTAATTTTTCAGATTTAGTCTAGAACAATAAAATTACATAATCAAAATCACTAATTTAAAAAATCGCAAATTTCTTGGACAAAGAAATTGAAAAGGCAAAATTTAAATTAAATTATTATATATTTAATTATGTCTAATTTGGAATCATTACGAATTCACCAATTAGTTCGCAAAACTTGACAAAAGAAAATTAATGACAAAAGAAAACACAAAAATAGAATCGATATATTTTAATTTATGATAGTAAATTTACTTCATTTAAATTTATAATTTAGGAAATGATGGAATTCAATGAAAGAAAGTTAATTTAAGTAATTAATTAATCTATATAAATGTCATCTAAAAATCTTCCGGGCATTCTTTTCTTATATATCGTGATTTTGTCAGATTTTCCTTTACGAAATTAATCAAATATACCTTAATAAATTGATTACTTCATTAAGTAATGTATCTCAAATATATGTTCCAATTAAAATTCTTAAACTATAATCAAAACTAATTATAATTCAAAGTCAAACTATTGAATATTGAAGTAATTAATTTAATATATTACTACATATATCCATCTTCATCTTGCATTAAATAAATGAAAATAAAAAAATAATGAAGAATGATGAATATGTAACCAAAATACGAAAAGGTATAAACAAAATTTATTATTATGAAAGCTAAAAATCTATTAGCATTCCTTTTTTTCATCTTTTTCAATTTATTGGGGAGTTCGTTTTCCATTTCTTCATCTATGATACTTTTGATTATAATTTTCCATTTCCATGGTTCACTTTTTTTTTTTTTTTTTTAAATTTGAATGTGAGGCTATCTCTCTTTTAGAGATAAGGTGAGAAAATTAGAGATAAAAAGTTCATTAAGAATTTTTTTTAAAAAATATTTTTATCACACCCACCTAATAATTAAGGTTTGAACCCTTAACTTCTCATATGAGAAGTAGGAGAAATTTGTGTGTTGCCTTCATAAAATAATTTGTGTCAAATATAATTGTCAATTTTTAATCATAAATAATAATTTGGGTTCAATTGATACTAATTATTTTTACAAGTATTTAAATTATTTCAAGAAACTTACTATTATACACCAATATAATGCTATTGCCAATGTAAAATTTCTGTCATGAATCATCTTTTCATCTTTGAAAGTTATATTTTTAAAGAAGCATAAAATGATAAAACAGTTATTTCTAAGAGCACTGCGCAATTCGTTGTTTGGTTTTCTATCTTAACTTTACCAAAGCAAAAAACCGAAAGCATTTACTAAATTATGTATTTTTCTATGTTTGTTTATTATTATTTTTTGGTAGATGTAACTAATATAGCCAAATAAACTATTTTTAATTATATATAAAAAACATATATTTTTCCATTTTCAGTATGTTGTTTAATCTTCTACCTTGAACTTTGTTGTAACATTTTTAGATATTTCTTAACAAAATTTATGTTTTCTTCTTTTATCGTTAATGTAGGACAATTAAGTTTTCATCCATTTTGTTTTATATCATTTATAAATTGAAAGATAAATCAACTGAATCCTCTTTTTATAGAAGCACCCTAAAAATGGTTAACAAAGTTAATAGGTGCATGAAAATAGCTTTTAAGAAAATAGGTTTATTTATATATGAAATTTAGTCGAAAATATTTTTTATTAATCATCTCGATCTTTTTTAAAGTGGTTTTTTAACTGAAAATACGGTGCATAGCATGTGTTTACAATAGTTTACATAATGTGGTAAATATAATTATACTTGCTATATACTTGATTAATTACTTAGAAAAATACTTTCTTGCATTCATTACTTCTGTATTCTATGCCTAAGAAATGAAACTAAATGTCAAATAATCACTCTCACACTAGAGTTTAAGCCCCACCACCAAACACTACCTCTCCAAAAGAAGAAAAAAAACAAAAAATAAATACGACACCATAGCAAAAATCATAGATTGATAATTACTAACTCGTTGGCAATTAGTACAACACACTGAAGATATTTCACTTCTTCAACGAATAGATAAATCGGAGAAATTTAGTACTTACAAGGTTTCATCTCAACTAGACTATTCACATCAGCATTGAACTGCTATAAGAATACACATACATGTATATGACTATGGGCAAAATCTGTCTGACCAAGTCTGTCAAATAAGTCATGACTTGGAGGAAATGATCAAACTACGAAGGGTGTGTTGCAGCAAAAAGGCTACATTGTTGCTTGGAATTCTTCAGTTCTCAGACAGCTCCATGCTATATTCACAGTGCAGTTAGCAACATAGTTCTACTCTCACTTGCAGATTGAGGTGCAAGAAAGTCGACGGTTTCTAAAACTGTGTCGAGTAATTACAGAGTCTACCGCCCGTCGGCTAGGTTGGTGCCGGCCACATGCTTTGATTCCTCTTGGCCAGCTCTGCTTGGGGAGATCTTTCAACTCCAGCACTTTTATCATTCTCTTCTTCTTGGCTGTTGAGAAGTGTAAGAAAGATGGTTCAGATGAATACCATTAAGTCATCACAGATTATAAATTAAATGGAAGTCAAGTTTTAGACTACACTAGGTGTGAATTTGGGGTTCAAGCTGGGGAAAACTAACCCTTCTCAGCTTCTTCACAGCGCTCATGCAGTTTCCTCTTGGCGGCCTCCAATTTCACCCTAAATGAAGCCTCATCGTTGTCATTGTTACCATTCAACTTCTGATAGAAAAACAGAATTAATATCAGTAAGATATGCATACAAATAGTAAGCACACAGGCGATGTCTCCATACTAAATACTAACCTCCTGTGGAAGAGGACTTGGTTTCTTCTGAATTGTGCCTTTTTCAAAATTTTGATGGACCTTAACTTCATTTTTGATCTCTGGTTTTGGGCCCTGGGCAACGGGAGGAGGCTTTGGTCTGGCTGGTCTAGATAGGCCATTGAGAGGCCAATTAGGTTCACATTGAAGGCCTTCTTTTTGCAATGCAGGTTCCTGATTACTCCTTGGAGGTGTGCTTGAATCGTTTCGTTTCTCGGGCTCCCCTTTAGGGATGTCAGGGCTCTTGTCATATTCCCCATCGTCCTGAGGATCTGAAACAACCATCCCATGCAAAATCATAAGTCTCTTTTCTCTAATAGTGCAGACCTCAAGTGAAGAGCCAAATAGCAGAAGCAAAACTAAATGAGTACAAAGCATTAGGCAAGGGAAGAAACTCACTTCCGTCATCATCCATGCCATCAAAGAACTTCGCAAATCACAACAAGAACACAAGATAAGAAAAGCTAAGTCAGTCCACCAGCAAAACATCCCATCATGAGAAATTTGTAACCAAGACAGAGAAGATCATATGTCACCTTCGACAAATCCATGGAACCAGGAGTAGCAAGGAAAGCTCCTTCATCCAGTGGCGGAGATGGAAGGCCCACCTCTTCTTCAGCTTCAGGTGTTTTGACAGATTCTTTGGTAACTTCTGCATCTTTGAGATGTGAGCAGTTTATTAGCCCTCAATCAGATTAAAACAACAAATTATAGAATCCGATCTTGGTAATAACAGCTTCATTTTAAACTACCTGTAATGGCAGCTGTAGAATTATACCACTCATTGGCCATACTTTTCCAATCACTGCATTTCAAAAGCACAGTCAGAGGGCCAGAAGATATCCATGTTTTTCACTCATAAGTTGAGAGATAGCTCACTGAAAAACAAGTGGAATTAAACTATGCACAGATACTCACACATCAGGTCTAAATTTAGTATGAAAGAATGATAAAATGGGAAGACAAGATGTTTTGTCCCATGGTCTACATAACAACCAGAGCGAATAGTTACGCGAAAGTCAAAACATTCTTGAATAGGTATATCAGTTTACATCAACCTTAGATTCAAGCGACATAACTACATAGCTAAGAGATGAGAGTTTTTACTTGATTATTGTCCTGACAAGATTCCTAATTTCCTTTGATATATGCTTCCGTAGAGCGTTAACAGATTTTCCAATTTCGGTAATCTGAGACACAAATAAAGAAGTTAACAACGGTTATCGCAAAACATGGAGCAAAGAAGCCGAACTGGCTCCAAAACAACCAGCATAAATGATAACAAACAAGTGGAATATTACCTTCAGAATCCCCACAGACACAGGCATCAGCTGAAGCCTCCTCAGCGATTCCAACAGCAACGTATCAGACTGTCGAGAACATAAGAAAAAGAGGCAACAATCAAAACCAAGAAACTGCAGAAAGCAAACCAAAATAACAGTCAGTTAAATAATAAACCAAGCAATGACAAGGAAGCAAAAACACTCCCAAAATCTATCAAAACAAATCAACAAAACAGGAAGAACAAAATGATATAGAATATCACTTGTACATGTGAAAAAACTGATGTCATATTCCTACTTCTACCTTTCAACTGTGAAGTGAAAAGAGACTTTAGCCTACGACACCGGAAAGCAGCAAACTGGATGAATCCAAAAACAAGTAAGACATTCACATGAAGCTCATCCCATTTCAATTCAAGTTTGTTTCCAATCAAACAGTAATGATAAATAGTAAGACAAACCAACCTCTCCTCCACTGCCGTCAGTAATTCTTTTGATCCTCAAGACCTCTTCAATAACATGCGACTCCTCCTCAATCTCATCGCTCAGCGCCTCAACATCTCCATAACTCTGACTGCCAATCTCATTCACATTCCTTTCCACAAGCTCCCCACGATCACCACCAGCACCCTTTCCACTGCTGCTATTCACCTTGCTCTCTTTTGAATCTTTACCCCCACTAGCCTCAATCGCGCTCGTACACTTGTCGACATCTCCCTTGTCTGCACGATCACCATTAGGCACGACCAATGCAATCCCGTCGCAGCCACAACATTTCGTCGCTCTGCAAGTGAACAGCATCTCAGCAATGCTGTCCCTCTTCTGTTTGAACTTAGTGGGGCAATCAGAAGCGGCGACCATGATTGCATGCTTGATTATATCAAAGATATCGGAATTCGCGCCCCCGAAATAATCCCTCCATTTATCGAGGCTCGTTGAAGTGTTGGCCATGGTGAATATCTCAATCCAATCCCACAATCCCTTTATCCGGGAAATAAAACAATGCCTGGGACGAAAAGGAAAGGAGTCTTTTGTTCTTCCTCGAAATTCAGTTCAATCTTCTTGACGGAAAGCTTTCGAAATCAGTTGACCTAGAGATGATCAGAGATGACTCAGAACTCTCAACGGTAACCAGAATTTTGTCTCAAAATTATTGAAATAAAGAAAGAAGTCCTTAATAAACCTGTAATATACTCCAAGAAATCTATGAGGCCGACCAGAGAAGAAAGGGTAATCTGGAAAATGGTTTGATTCATGACAAGAAGAACTGATGATATGTTTCAATGGGAAATCAATGGAGAAATCCGGAGAAGAAATTCGGTGCCAAATGAAGGAACTTCAGGGAAGAATGTATGTCAAAAAGTGATACTGGCAAGACACACTCACTCTCTCTCTCTCTCTCTCTCTCTAGAATGAGTTGGTAGCAAAGAAGCAAGAGACATAACAGAATTTAAGGATTTGGCTTTTTGCTTCTGGCAAGAAGTCTACTTATATATTAATTATACATAACATGGGCTTTTACTTTTCTTGAGGTTTTTTTTACCAACCAACTTTTTCCGTTGGTTAACTTTGAATTGTGTTGTGTTCACTGTCGCTGAAGTAATACGACCGTTTCCGATATTATTAAAAATCGTGCGACTCTGAAAATAATTACGGAAGTTCAAAATATCATACCACATAATTATTTACGCATTGGTTGAGAATGTTTGTTAATATTTTTCTGATGTTATACACACGCACAGATATATGGCGTCAAATATTTTGAATAATGAAGAGTTATCCAACTTAAATCAAGAAAATTTATGTATAATTAATTCATTTACCACACAATTCTCGGGGTTTTTTTTTAATCCATTAAACAATTGATCCAAAAATTAAAACATTTAAAATTTTGGGCTCTTTCTAGTTTCTGGTAATAAAAAGTCGAAAATTAGGTTTTAGGCTTTAAAATGAATTAAAAAAATAAATATATTTAAAGTTGGGATCCGGCTTTATGTTGACATAAAAAAAATAATAATAAAACTGAATAAGGTCGATTAGACCTCAAATTAGAAAAAAATTTATATTACAAATTTTTTTAATGCAAAATAGTTATTTTTATTCAAAAAATTTTTATAGTATAAAAAATTATTTTCTATGTATCTATACTGTGTTAGTATTATTATAATAATATTTTTTGTTTGGAGTAAGTAACTTTATACAATTATCCTTATGTTAAAGATTTTTAATTTTCAACACTTTTCGGTTAGTTTATCCTACCATAGGATTTATATTTATATTCTACAAATTGTATCATTTGTTAAATATTGTACTTAAAATATTTATGCATAAGTAACACGTGTAATCAAATGTTAGTAGAAAACTTCATGAAATGTATTAATACTTATCTCTTGTTTTACAAAATGCAAAATGAGATAAGAAATTATAAAAAATCTAAGAAATACTCGATCTACATGATGCATCTCCATTATATCGTACAATATTAATGGTTTTTAGTACGTTCACATCTCCAGCCCAAGATAATAATCATGTATATGTTTTAAGAGTGTAGAGCTGCTACTTAAAATTGAGTAACTACAAATTACAAAAATACTAAATAATAAGTGTAACAGATGTAATATTGATTGAAAATTACGTAGTATTACTGTTATACTTAGTCCTGGGCTTTAAAGTCTAAAGTCACTCAGAGCGTGCCTGCACTCCTGGTCTCCATAGATAGTATTGCATGGACGCTTCATTAATGGATTAAAAATTTCAATATTCATTTACCCACAAATAAAGACGGTATTGTAGTCTATTCCATCCACTCCTTCGCGTTTACAAATTCTTTTGGGCAGGACAATATTTGACTTTTTATTCAATAATAATTGAACTATTGGGCAGGAAAATGGAACAACTACTTTTTTATATTATTTAAAATAAAAAATGAATTCAAAAACGTAGTAATATATAGTGCAAATATAAGAAAATTTATGCAAAAGACAACATGTTAATATTTAATGATATACTCAATAATTAGTGTCAGTGTTCATATTTATTTTTACAAAGTTTTTTTTTTTTTTTTCAGATGCTTGTTCTAAACATTCTCCATTCAAAGACAGTATGCGAAAAGTTGACGAAAAAGTAATTGAGTTGTTGTAGTATGAAGATTTTTAGAAAATGAAATACAATTTTACCTTATTATTGCAGCTTTAATCCCTTGAAAGATAAAATGCAAATATAAGCATAATCTTCATTTTAAGAAGGTAGACTTCGAAGGGTGGTCAAATCCTGTCAAGTCGACTGTATATGCTACATCAACCACATACTTTCAAGTTTACCAAATATGTCATCCCCTAGAAGATGATTATATCTTCCCAGGTTAGCCAGATCTTCCCAAGTTGGCCATTCTCTGAGGTTGGCTTGATATCCCTTGTTGGCCATGTCATCCAACATACAGAAGGCTGTCCAAACTGACGAACCATTACAGGGGTGTTAATAAAAATAATTTATTTGACTCGATTTTCATTAAGTTTAAAAAATGTATTTATGTCTTATCGGGTTAGAACTTAAATTCTAAAAATTGTTTCAAGTTCTATATATATAGCTGCGATCAACTTCTCCCAAAGTGATATATATATATATATATATATATATATATATATATATATATATATATGTTATCCAGAATTGTCATAATATTTTTTAATGCTTGACGCGAGTTTGACTTTGCTTTCGACCTCAATAAAATTGAATTAATCAAATTTAAGAAGTTATTAAACTTGACTTGCTAAATGAAGTTGACTCGTTAATGCCGATATTAGCATGCCAATTAGATACGGTATCTCGATTAGATTTTTTTATTTCAATCAAAATTTCTTGACACGAGTAAAAGTCAAGCTGGAGACAATTCATCTCTTTTCACACGGATCGACTCGAATTGACGAGACATTATACAACATATGATTGGCAAAAAGCACATGCAATTCAATTTTGAGGGAAGCCAACTTTATATATATACACGCCTAACAATCTTTTGAAAATTGACTTTTGGAAGACATCAGGAGATAAAGCAAGTCTTGGAAGAGAGTACAAGGGGAAGAACAAAAAAACTTATCCCATTGTACTATCTCGAAATCTGAGAATGAGTTGGAATTTGAAATGATGATGCAAAAAACATAAATGATAGATATCACACAAGGGAATTGTTTATAAGAAAAAAAGAGTGTTACAAAACACGCATTGATAGAGTTTATTTTTACGTGCATTTCACATGATATTGAAAAAAGTTCCTTTTTTTTTTTTTTTTCTATTACCTGTGGAATAAGTTGTATTTGTTAAATATAGTCTTAATGTGTTGTTGTAAAATAAATTTGAAATCACAAGATACTTGATAAATAAAAACCATAAAAATAAAAATGCTCTCGAGTTAATTTACAAAACAATTAATTAAGTTAAACTTTCGAGTCAAATTGAATTCAAGACATTCAAAATCATTCTACTTCAAATTGAGTTAGTCCACTTCGTCTTGCACTTTTTGTTTTTATTTGAATTTGTTGTGTGCGCGCGTATTTATTAAAAATTATTAACTATTATTAAAAAAATAATATATTTTGAAATTGTAATATTAAAAATAAATTTACTTATAAATTAAAATTATGTTTGAGATTTTTTAAGAGAGAGATAAAAGGTATTAGAAGTAAGAGTAAAGAAAAAGAAAAACAATCAATTTTCATTGAGAGAAACAAGAAAAAGGTTAAAAAATAAAAAGATAAAATAAAAAATAGAAAAAATAAGAATAATTTGATAATTTAATATTGAAGGCCAAAAATTAGATTTATGAATCTGTCATACTTAAAGTAATAACACATGGATTATATTAGTTATGAAGAGTATTTTAGAAAAATTGCAAACAGACAATAAAGATTCTAGTAATAATATAATAATAAAGATTATGAAACTTTGGGAATCTAAAAAAGTGACAGTCATTTATATAATGAAACTCTTATAAAATTTATTTTGCATGGATCGCTTGAGGGTTGAATTACTTTTTTTTTTTTCTTGAAAATTAAGCTCTTTCATTGTTGCTAAATTTCAGAATCCTTTCAGAAAAAATATGCCAGAATAAGGCAATTAAATGACGTCCTGATTATATGATGCATTCATTATGTTATTGAAAAAAATAAAACTGTGATGAAAATAAAATTAGTAAAACTACACATTCTATACATGTACATAATTTTGAAAAGTTATTTAATTTTATTAAAATTAAATTTCAAACAACAATACTCAAATAATTTTAAAATTACATAAAAAAGTTTATAAACATGAAGCAGTCAAAGATTATTATTGCAGTTTACATTAAAATTTTTATAAAAGGAATATAAATAATATAATCATTAAGAAGAGGAAAACTTTAAATGGAAGAAAAAAGAAAAATAAAATGGGGGAAGACATTTACATTTCTTAAAATACTTTCTCTTTTTTCTCTTAATGATATTCAATTTCTCGTGAATTTTCTATCCCAAATCGAGTCATTCCGGATTGGTCCGTGTGATTTGTAACGTATGAATCAGTAATCGGTGTGCTGATTGTGACCGTTCTATTGGGTTCAATCCAATTCTACCACGTTGGGTCGGCATTCTTCTTCCAGTTCGCGTCCCTAGGATTATCGGATTCAAGTTCGATTACACCGCTATTTTCTGAAGCGATTTAATCACATCAATTTGGTATCAGAGTCATCTTGTGTCGAATTTTAATTCGATACAAGATCATGAGTTTAAAAAAAATCAAAAAAATAAAGAAAATGGGGAAATCGCTGCTGTCGCCGTTGTTGCCATGAATCTGCCACCGTTCAACCGACTCACGACAGCAATCAACCTAGCCGCAGCCATCGCTGCTAGAGAAAACAAAAAAAAAAAAAAGGAAAATCTGCTGCGCCACACCGCCGCCGCAGCCGATCCACGGCCAAAACTCCTACCAACCGCACCGCCGCTGCGAGCCCATCCCTTCCCACGCCGAATCGCCACCAAAGGAGGAGCAGATCAGCCGCAAACTGCGCGACCGCCGCCTGAAGAAATTCGCGCTGTACGCCCGAATTCGCCACCGAGGGCCACCCAGGACTCCCCCTAGGTCGGGCCAACCGTTTGCGGCCACTTCCATGGACTTGCGCCGGCAAAATTAGCCTTTTCGCCGCCTCTGCTGCCATCCGTGTTTTATTAAAAAAAAAAAAAAGATTTTTTTGGTGAATGGGCCGAGGTTAAATTGGGCCGGAGAAAATTTTGGGCCAGTTGCCGATTGGGCCAAATTTCGGGCAAAAAAAATAAAAAAATCTGTTGGGCTGAGGCAAGAGTTGGGCCGAGTATCGAGTTGGGTTGGAAGCAGGATCTGAGCCAAATTACAACTGGGCCAGGCTTGAGCAAAAAATAAAAAATAAAAAATCAGTGGGCCGAAAGGATTGGGCTGGACTAGGAGCTGCTGCTGGGCTGAGCTGTTTGATCTGACGTGGTAAGGCCGTGTTTGGTTTTAGTATTTCTGTTTCACTCAAGGGTCTGTTTGGCTGCAAAATTTCTATTTTAGCTTAAGGACCTGTTTGGTTGTTGATTTTTTTTTTAAAAAAATAAGGAGGCAGCTAAAAAAAAAGGGAGAGAGAAGGCAAAAAAAAAAAAAAGAAGGCCAAGAAAAGAGAGTAGAAAAAAAAGAGGAGAGCAAAAAAAAAAATATAAAAAAGAATACAAGGTGTGAAAAAAAAAGTGGGAAAAAAATGCCACAAAGTAGAAGGAGAGAAAAATAAGAGTGAAAAAAAAATATTATAAAGAAGAGCAAAATCTATTTGTATTTGTTTTACAGGATGTTGATTGATCACGCACATTATAAGGAGATAATGTTTGAAAAAATCCAAAGGTTGTCCAGAGTTGTGAGTAAGATGTAGAATTGTCTTGTTAAAGACAATCGTACTTTGAAACACGAGAGGACAACAGATAAACATCCATTGTCAAAGCACTATTGTGACAAAAATTATGAATCGAATGTGGATGAGTACGACGAGACATCCAAGGTATCGGATTCTTATATTGAAGGTCAAATTTGAGTGTGTCTTAATTGCTTTCAACGTGGGCATAGTATGAGCGAATGCCGAAACGAGGAAGTTGATACTCATATTGGCATTAGCAAAGTTATGGGAGAGAAGAAAGGCCCATCCATAGAGATGTCATCCTTGATTGAAGTGAGGATTGCAGAGAAGATGTCACTTGAGGGAGTACAACATGTAGATAATGGCAGTGATAGCACACATCTGGAAATTGAGGAGAAAAGTGAACGGAAAAAAGTAACGGGATCAGTAGAAATTGAAAAGGATAAAGTTGAGATGGAAGAAGCCATAGAAATTAAAGTAGAAGTTAAGAACAGCCACGAGAATAAAGAATAAGCCAAGGATTGGGAGATTAAATTTTTACAGGATCATGTGTACGTTGATCTATTTGACCCTTTAGCAGATGCTTTGTCTAATTGTACTGCACAAGAAGGGAAGATAGTTTTATCTGCAGAGATTACATATGTATATCCGGATAAGTCGTCAGTGCCTTTTTATATTCCTTTATATGGTTTGTTGCTGGTATTTATGTGCTGGACTCATGGGAAGATGAAGCTGAAGTTTCAACGAGACGATGAAGAGTTAAAGAACTTCTAGAGATTCATGTTTAATCTAGGAGGACACAAATTCAAATTGAGGACAATTCGCCTTCAAGAGGAAGGGTATAACGCGATCTAGGGAACCGTCGAAATTTATTTTAATATTTATTAATTTTAGCTTTATTGTAAATGGGTCTTATTAATAAATTAGGCCATATGGGCTTTTAGGTTAGAGTCTGATAGTTTTTAGTATAAATAGTAGTTTGTTATTCAGTTGAAACAGATCAATAGACAAAGAGTTTTTTAATTTAATTCAAATTTCTTCTCAATTCCTTGAAATTAAACCTTTCAATTTCTCGTAAATTTTCTATCCTAAATCGAGTTATCGGATTCGGGTTCGATTACACTGCTATTTTCTGACGCGATTTGATCACGTCAAGAAAATTTGTTGACTCTTTTTTGTTGCCAAATCTCCATTTGATATTAGCAAAATAGGGCATAAGGGCTAAGGGTACACTTCCTATCCCTCTCCTCTTCCAACTAAACAACCATCCAATATCACAACATTTTATATTTTTGCTGTCTTCCATACAAGATCAATGGTGACATCTCCATACATTTATTTATTTTGTATTATTTGGTATAAAATGTTCTTGACGGACAAATAAAAGTTTCTCCAAGTTTGTTAATAGGACTCTGAATTGGTATCTTTACTTTAACAATTTTTTTGAGATATAATAAATAAAGATAATATTCTCAATAAATGCTCCACTATTTTGTATATGTTTGCAATGTTGATGCTGGTATGAAAATTTGAATGTTTAGTATTTCTTGATATGTTTTTTGCTTGTGTAATATGATTGGCCCTGTTATAATTACTTCTAAAAGATTTTCATATTCAATCGGTGAAGAAATAGTACACATGCTTGATTTTGATTGATATATGTTATCAGAGAAATATATACATTTATTTCCGTATAAAAATTTCATTGCATTTCCTATTTTCTTTTTTGGATAACGATAAATAATTTAATGCACTCTTTCATGCAAGAATTGTTTTAGAAATAACACTTGACAACTTTTGAAGAAAAGCACAAAGTACTAAGCTGTGATCGGACAACATTCCATGCCTACAATAAAGAGGTCTTCTACTACTCCCTAAAATATTTTTATAAAAAATTCCTTTAAAGAACCTTTGTATTTTCTCTACTCTGTCTTACTCTACCTAATATTATTAAATATAATCAATAAATTTTTTCCCCTGTAAAATACTATACTTCACCATCATATCACATCACATTCCTACAAATAACAAAACAAGCAATTAACATCAAACATTAAATCTCTCTCAATCTCTACAAATTAATTGTTAAGATCCAACTATTGGCCAGCCAAAATACTTATTCTTGAATAGTTAAATAACAAAGGAACCATTCTGACTTTTGGTATCCTTCTTCAAGTGCTAAGGAACCGTTGAGCTTTGACAACACCAATAAATGCTTGGCATCTAAAGAAATAAAGGAAGGCATAATCAATCCATTTTATGTTAGCATATCAACACAATAGGGTGGGGCCCGCTCTTTCATACCCTCAGTAAATGAAACTAAATATCAACTAATAACTCTCACACTAGAGTTTAAGCCCAACCACCAATCACTACCTCTCCAAAAGAAGAAAAACAATAAAAAATAAATACGACACCATAGCAAAAATCATAGATTTATAATTATTAAGTCGTTGGCAATTAGTACAGCACACTGAAGATATTTCACTTCTCCAACGAATAGATAAATCGGAGAAATTTAGTACTTACAAGGTTTCATCTCAACTAGACTGTTCACATCAGCATTGAACTGTTATAAGAATATACATACATGTATGTGACTATGGGCAAAATCTGTCTGACCAAGTCTGTCAAATAAGTCATGACTTGGAGGAAATGATCAAACTACAAAGGGTGTGTTACAGCAAAAAGGCTACATTGTTGCTTGGAATTCTTCAGTTCTCAGACAGCTCCATACTATATTCACAGTGCAGTTAGCAACATAGTTCTACTCTCACTTGCAGATTGAGGTGCAAGAAAGTCGACGGTTTCTAAAACTGTGTGAGTAATTACAGAGTCTACTGCTTGTCAGCTAGGGTTGTTGCCGGCCACATGCTTTGATTCCTCTTGGCCAGCTCTGCTTGGGGAGATCTTTCAACTCCAGCACTTTTATCATTCTCTTCTTCTTGGCTGTTGAGAAGTGTAAGAAAGATGGGTCAGGTGAATACCATTAAGTCAGCACAGATTATAAATTAAACGGAAGTCAAGTTTTAGACTACACTAGATGTGAATTTGGGGTTCAAGGTAGGAAAACTAACCTTTATCAGCTTCTTGATAGCGATCATGCAGTTTCCTCTTGGTGGTCTCCAATTTCATCTGAAATGAAGCCTCATCATTCTCATTGTTTTCATTCAACTTCTGCTAGAAAAAAGAAGTTAATGTCAGTAAGATATGCATAAAAATAGTAAGCACACAGGCGATGTTTCCATACTAAATACTAACCTGGTGTGGATGAGGACTTGGTTTCTTCTGAATTGTGCCTTTTTCAAAATTTTGATGAACCTTAACCTCATTTTTGATCTCTGGTTTTGGGCCCTGGGCAACGGGTTCACCAGGAGGAGGCTTAGGTCTGGCTGGTCTAGATAGGCCATTGAGAGGCCAATTAGGTTCACATTGAAGGCCTTCTTTTTGCAATGCAGGTTCCTGATTACTCCTTGGAGGTGTGCTTGAATCATTTCGTTTCTTGGGCTCCCCTTTAGGGATGTCAGGGCTCTTGTCATATTCCCCGTTGTCCTGAGGATCTGAAACAACCATCCCATGCAAAATCATAAGTCTCTTTTCTTTATTAGTGCAGACCTCAAGTGAAGAGCCAAATAGCAGAAGCAAAACTAAATGAGTGCAAAACATTAGGCAAGGGAAGAAACTCACTTCGGTCATCATCCATGCCATCAAAGAACTTCACAAATCACAACGAGAACACAAGATAAGAAAAGCCAAGTCAGTCCACCAGCAAAACATCCCATCATGAGAAATTTGTAACCAAGACAGAGAAGATCATATGTCACCTTCGACAAATCCATGGAACCAGGAGTAGCAAGGAAAGCTCCTTCATCCAGTGGTGGAGATGGAAGCCCCACCTCTTCTTCAGCTTCAGGTGTTTTGACAGATTCTTTGGTAACTTCTGCATCTTTGAGATGTGAGCAGTTTGTTAGCCCTCAATCAGATTAAAACAACAAATCATAGAATCCGATCTTGGTAATAACAGCTTCATTTTAAACTACCTGTAATGGCAGCTGTAGAATTATACCACTCATTGGCCATACTTTTCCAATCACTGCATTTCAAAAGCACAGTCAGAGGGCCAGAAGATATCCATGTTTTTCACTCATAAGTTGAGAGATAGCTGACTGAAAAACAAGTGGAATTAAACTATGCACAGATACTCACACATCAAGTCTAAATTTAGAATGAACGAATGATAAATGGGGCAACAAAAATGTTTTGTCCTATGTCTTCGTAACAACCAGAGCGAATAATGGCATAAATGCAACGCAGCGTGTCCAATGAGTATTCGGCTATAAAATTCTTTCATATTCATGCCAACAAAAGATGACACTTAAGAGAAAGACCTTGAGTAACATAACAAGGTAAAGTTACATGAAAGTCAAACATTCCTGAATAGGTATATCAATTTACATTAACCTTAGATTCAAGCAACATAACTACATAGCTAAGAGATGAGAGTTTACTTGATTAATGTCCTGACATGATTCCGAATTTCCTTTGATCTATGCTTCCGTAGAGTATTAACAGATTTTCCGATTTCTGTAATCTGAAACACAAACAAAGGCGTTAACAATGGTTATTGTATAGTAAAGAAGCAGAACTGCTTCCAAAACAACCAGCATAATTGATAACAAATAGGCATAATATTACCTTCAGAATCTCCACAGACACAGGCATCAGCTGAAGCCGCCTCAACGACTCCAACAGCAACGAATCAGACTGTCAAGAACATAAGAAAAAAGGGGCAATAATCAAAACCAAGGAACTGCATAAACAAAACCAAAACAACAGTCAGTTTAATAATAAACCAAAAAATCAAGAGGAAGAATACTCCACCACAAAATCTATCAAAACAAATCAGCAAAACAAGATTCATTCACAAGAAGATGGAAATTATATAGTATTTCACTTGTATATATATGTGAAAAAACTGATGACATGTTCCAACTTCAACCTTTCAACTGTGAAGTGAAAAGAAACTTTAGCCTAAGGTACCGGAAAGCAGCGAACTAGATGAAACCAAAAGCAATTAAAACATTCAATTGAAGTTCATCCAGTTTCAATTCAAGTTTGTATCCAATCAATCGGTAATGATAGATAGCAAAAGAAACCAACCTCTCCTTCACTGCCGTCAGTAATTCTTTTGATCCTTAACACCTCTTCAATAAAATGCGACTCCTCCTCAATCTCATCGCTCAGCGCCTCAACATCTCCAAAACTCTGACTGCTAATCCCATTCACATTCCTCTCCACAAGCTCCCCACGATCACCACCATCACCATCTCCACTGCTGCCATTCACCTTGCTCTCGTTCGAATCTTTTCTCCCACCAGCCCCAATCGCGCTCGTACACTTGTCGACATCTCCTTTCTCTGCGCAATCGCCATTAGGCACGACCAATGCAATCCCGTCGCAGCAACAACATTTCGTCTCTCTGCAAGTGAACAGCATCTCCCCAATGCCGTCCCTCTTCAGTTTGAACTCAGTGGGGCAATCAGAAGCGGCGACCATGATTGCATGCTTGATTATATCGAAGATATCGGAATTCGCGCCCCCGAAATAATCCCTCCATTTGTCAAGGCTCGTTGAAGGGTTGGCCATGATGAATATTTCAATCCAATCCCACAATCCCTTTATCCGAGAAACAAAACAATGCCCCAGATGAAAAGGACAGAAGTATTTTGCTCTTCCTCGAAATTCAGTTCAATCTTCTTGACAGTCCTCGAAGGGACAGTCTTTCTTGACAGAAAGCTTTCGGAATCAGTTGACCTACAGATGATCAGAGATGACTCAGAACTCTCAACGGCAACCAGGATTTTGTCTCAAAATTATTGAAATAAAGCAAGAAGTCCAGAATAAACCTGTAATATACTCCGAGAAATCTATTAGGCCTACCAGAAAAGAAAAGGTAATCTGGAAAACGGTTTGATTCTTGACTAGAAGAACTGATGATATGTTTCAATGAGAAATAAATGGAGAAATCCAGTGCCAAATAAAGGAAGTTCAGGGAAGAATATGTGTCAAAAAGGGATACTAGCTAGATACTCTCTCTCTCGCTCTATCTCGAGAATGTGTTGGTAGCAAAGAAGCAAGAGATTTAAGGTTTTTGCTTTTTGCTTCTGGTAAGAAGTCTACTTATACATTAATTATATGTAACATGGGCTTTCACTTTTCTTTATTTTTTTACTAACAAACAAACTTTTTTCGTTGGTTGACTTTCAATTGTGTCGTGTTCACTATCACTGAAGTAATAAAACCTTTTTCGATATTAATCAAATTCGTGGGACTCTGAAAATAATTACTGAAGTTCAAATTATCATATCTACTAATTATTTACTTCATCATTCATTTACGTATCGGTTGAGAGTATTTGTTAACATTTTTCTGATATTATACACACGCACACAGATACATGACATCAAATATTTTGAATAAAGCCAGAGATATCCAACTTAAATCAAGAAAATCTATGTATAATTAATTCATTCACTGCACAATTCTCTCTGTTTTTCAAAAACAAAAAAAAAAATAAAAAAAATCATCCCTTTCATCTAAAGAAAGTGCTATCCATTTAATTTTTTAGTTACAAACATAATTGTATAATATTTTATAGGGCTGAGAAACATCTCAAAATAAATATGATTAAATTATTTTTCAAACTACTAGACTTTTTCAAATGCAAATAAATAAAATAATAATTTATTATTATCACTACTATTATTTATACCATAATATTAAGTGGGATGGTCTTAGAGTAATTATCTTTGGTCATTTTAATAGATTTTCCTAACTGTTGTGATTAACAGATCAATATGTATATACACACACTATTTATATTATTTATTATGATTAAACTATTAATCTGCCAATAGTAACTACTTTTAAATTTTATGGGTGTAAACAAGTTGAGTTGGTGCAAAAATTTTATGCTCAAGTTCAACGTCAACTTCGAGCTAAAAAAATGGGGGGAAATCAATTGATTACGAGGCTAAATATCTTTGAGTTGAAATTAAGTCAAACACAAACTCATTAAAAATTTTATTTTTTTAAATAAATTATTAAAAGTTAACATGACTTAAAAACTTTCAAAAAGTGAAACATTTTAGAGTATTAATTCAACTTAATATGTAAAATTGTAAAATTAATATTAGTTTACAAAACTAACGTACTTCAAAAAAAAAAAAGGTGAATTAAGTGATGTAGAGTCATATTATTTAATATGACTATTAGGTGTAATTTATTATGGATTAACTTATAAAATGAATAAATATCAAAATTTTAATTAATTTTATAATATCATTTTACAAATAATGTATCAAATATTTTTCGTATTAAATTATATAAGTTTATTTTAATATTATATGTGCACAAATATTACATTTGTCAATATATAAATATTTTTCTAAAAATTATATTTTAAAAAATTTAGTTAATAGTATATGTGCATAAATTAAAAAAATGAGAAGTTAATAATAATTGTATGCATATAAACATTTTTCTAAATAAATATTGTTCTTATTAATCAAAGAATACTAATTTTTATTTCTAAAGCTATTGTTCTAAATTGCAAAATATGTAATTGTATACATAAATTATTAGAGAATTTACACAGACGTGTTGAGAAAGAGTTGGAATTTGAAATGATGATGCAAAAACATAAATGATAGATATCAAACAAAAGAATTATTTATCAAAAAAATAAGATTGTTAAAAAAGATGCATTGATAGAGTTTATTTTTACGTACATTTCACATATTATTGTAAAGAAGTTCCAATATTTTTTCCATTACCTGTGGAATAAGTTGTATTTGTTAAATATAGTCTTAATCTATTATAGTAAAAAAATGAAAATGCTCTCGAGTTAGTGTAGAAGACAATTAAGTTAAAGTTTGACTCATGAAGAATTCGAGTCAAATTGAATTATAGTTGTTCAAAATCATTCAACTTCAAATTGAATATTTATTGAGTTGGCTCACTTCATCTTACATGCTTTGATTTTATTTGAATTTGTTAAAATTATACACTTTGTGTGGGCGCGCACGTATATTTTATAAAAATTAACCAAATTTATTAATTATTATTAAAAATAAAATTATATATTTTGAAATTTTAATATTAAAAATAAATTTATTTATAAATTAAAATTATGTTTGAGATTTTTTTAAAAGATAAGAGTTATTAGATGTAAGAGTATAGAAAAAGAAAAAAAATCAATTTTCATTGAGAGAAATAAGAAAAAAGTTAAAAAAAATAAAAAAGAGAAAATAAAAATAGAAAAAATAAGAATAATTTAATAATTTATTATTGAAGGCCAAAAATTAGATTTATGAATCTATCATACTTAATAAGAAGTGGATTATATTAGGTACGAAGAATATATTAGAAAAATCACAAAAAGACAATAAAGATTCTAGTAACAATATAATAATATAGATTATGAAGGCTATGTTTGTTTTCATTTTTTTTTTTATCAAAAAACACACATTGTAATCATTCTGCTTTTTAAATTTTATTTCTATCTCTCTTTTATTTTAACACATTTTTTTTAAAAAATACACGTAAAAATATAAAAAAAAATCAAAACAAAGGTAACCATAACTTTTATGTTCTAAAAAAGTGACAATCATTTATATAATGAAACTCTTATAAAATTTATTTTGCATGGATAGCTCGGGGGTTGAATTACGATTATGCTTTCTTGAAAATTAAGCTCTTTCATTGTTGCTAAATTTCAGAATCCTTTCAGAAAAAATATGCCAGAATAAGCCAATTAAATGTCGTCCTCATTATATGGTTCATTCATTATGTTATTTGAAAAAAATAAAATTGTGATGAAAATAAATTTAGTAAAACTACACATTCTATACGTGTATATAATTTTGAAAAATTATTTAAATTTATTAAAATTAAATTTCAAACAACCATATTCAAATAATTTTAAAATTACATAAAAAAATTTTATAAACATAAAGCACTCAACGATTATTATTGCAGGGGTCGGGTAACTAATACATTAAAAATTTTCTAAAAAGAAATATAAATAAAATAATCATTAAGAAGAAAAAAAATTTAAACGAAATAAAAAAGGAAAAAGAAAACAACAAAAGAGTAGAGGCACTTTAAAAAAGGTAGCTATTATACAACGGCACATCACTATAGTAGGGATTAAAAACATAAATAAATTTGAGCAACCAAAATACAGGCCCTAGTTTAAAAAAGGTAGCTATTATACTCCATCACAATTAATTCTTTATTTTAATTTTAATGAACAAACTAATAATTTAACTTACTAATTTTCAACTTAAATACAAAATATTACATACAATTAATTAAAAACTTATAATTTATTATAATTAAAACATATATACACCTGCACACACGCATTAAAGGTCATCATTAATGATGATTTTTGGGGTAGGTCAGTTTCAAAAAATAGAAGAAGACATGCAATTGTTAATGATCATGTCTGTGGAAATTAGGGCGCATTTGCACTGATTTAGTGGTAATTAAAAAGTGGTAAATTTAGATTAATACTAAATACTAACAAATTAAGTGTCTCTAATCAGTTCTTAGTGTGTTTAGTTTAGTCCCTTCGTATGTTTTTAGTATTTTCAAGATTTAGTAAAAATAAAAAAAATAAAAATAAAAAGTGGGAGTTCACTTTTTTCCAAGTTTCCTCTTGTAACAGCTATACTCGTTTGTGGATTTACTAAAAGTGATATTATTATAATCTGAAAATTCAGGAGAATTAAATGCATATTTCCAGACATAGTTTGTTCAAGCCATTACTGAAAGCATATTTTTGGGAAATATTACAGCCCTAAAAAATATTAACAATAAACGGGAAAATGAAATAAAATAAAACAAGAAAAGAGAACGATTGATTATAATTAATGCAAACAATAGGATTTTCGATTATTCATTCTTTCCATAGGCATCACTGATCTTTAAAGCTAAATTAATTTTTTGAATCTATTAATTTAAATAAAATTAAAATGATCAGTATATATTAAACAATTTTTTTTTGTAGATTTTAGGGAAAATATATGTTTATATACTGTTAAAGATAATTAATAATATGTCAGCCAAAGATAACGAAAACAACATAAAATTGATGGATCCCAGGAGTTAGTTTATTTATTTTATTTTTCCCTAGTAATTGGAGTATATCGAATTTTTGTTTTATATTGAAGGTTGATATTTTAATGCTTTACAAATAGTTTAGGATTAAGTTTCTTTATATGTTTATGTTTATCTCTTTCTTATAATTCATCACAAGTTTTTAGAGACCAAATAACTAAAATGGACTGAGGAATTACTAAAAAAACCATTACCCAAATTAGACATAATTAATTTTAAGAGGAATGCATGTAGCATTAATTGATTTGGTGATCATTGTGATCGCATTTTGCCTGAAGGGTTTAGTCTATCTTCTTTTTTGTACTGCTTGCGGAGTCAGGGAAATTAAAAAAAAAAAAAAAGAATATATTTGATGTTAGTATTTTATCTAAATATTGGAATTTTGTGGTTAAATATGATAAAATCAACATTCTACTTCATGTTATTTAACTTTGTACTTATCACTTCTTTTTTCTTGTCCTTTTTGTAAGAGAAAAAAAATAAAAATCCAAACGTAGAGTCTAGTCTATTATATATATTTATCCTATTCATAGATTTTCCCCTTGTTTTCCTTTTTTCCTACATAAATTGGCAGTGATGATATTTTTATCAGAGAGATGTTAAACAGATATATCTTTTTGTTCAAAATTTTATCTCAGTTAAGAAGATCGTAAATAATATGTTTGATGACATCCTTAAATGCCATTGACTCTTTTGAACAATCTAAACAGACTTTTTCTCCTTTCTCCTTTAGTTTTTGTATTTATTTTTATAGTCAAAACAACGACAACAAAGACTTTTGTTCTTGCCCTTTTCTGTTTTTTCTGTCAAATGTTCGGAAAAACATAATTGGCTATGTTTGTTTCCCTTTTTTTTACTTATTCATTACCGTTTAAAAATTTTATAAGTCAAATATTTTATCCTACGAAATTTATTCAAATTAGAATTTAAAATTTTCTTTCTTTTATTTTTTATAATCAACTTATAATTTCAATCATCGTACCTGTTCATAATCAAATTAACACTAGTTTATATAATTTTTCTATTCAAATTTAATTTTTATTATCATATCATTTAATTATTATTACATATTAAATATATACGACAATAATTTACCTATCCATCCATATTATATAAGCTAAACATAATTTTTATCCAGAGTCAAATCACTCAAATTATCCTCCATTTTCTAATTTGGAAACAAACATTGATTGCGAATTGGGTCAGCAGATAATTGTGCGGTTATGCCTTTTGGACCAACAATACAATTATTTTATTGGAAAAGAGACAGTTGCTCACTGCTCAGCTCAGCTGCTTATGAATCGAAAGCTTCCAAAAAGTCAATTAACAACCCTTGAATTTTTGTTTATTTAAAATTTTCAGAAATATTATTGAATACAAAATATGATAGTTGGCTTGTCGGGGCTTGGAGTTGCCTTTAGGCTCAACTTAACATTGGGCCTAAAATTAATAAATAAAAATAATAATATTTGTTGAATACTATATTTAACTTGCTAAAGTTTGAAGTGAGGTTGAGAGGGTAAAAGTGGAGAGTTATGGATCAATTTTGCCCATTGGGTATAGGGAATACAAGATTTGTTGGCTCTTTTTTGTTGTCAAATCTCCATTTGATATTGCAAAATTAAGGCATAAGGGCTAAGGGTACACTTACTATTCCTCTCCTCTTCCAACCAAGCAACTATCCAACGTCACAACATTTATATTTTTGCTGTCATCCATACAAGATCAATGGTGACATCTCCATATATTTATTTATTTTGTATAATTTGGTATGTTTGGACGACATTTCATGTCTACAAGAAAGAGGTCTTCTACTATCATCTCAAAATATTGATTTATTCACACCATTTTATAAAAATATTCGTCCTACTTGATATTTTTCTTACTCAATCCGCACGTTGAACCTTTGTTTTTTCTCTACCATCTTACTTTACCTAATATTATTAAACATAATCAAAACTTTTTTTCACCTCTAAAATACCATACTTCACCAGCGTATCATATCACATTCTTACAAATCACAACCTATAACATCAAACATTAAATCTTTACATCTCTAAAAATTAATTGTTAAGATCCAACTACTGGCAAGCCAAAATACTTCTTCTTGAATAGTTAAAAAATAGAGTAACCATTCTGACTTTTGGTGTTCTTCTTCAAGTGCTAAGTAACTGGTGAGCTTAGACAACATTAATAAATGCTCGTAAAAGAATTGTAGATAGGAAAGTGGAGACTAGAGGGGCCAAATCTTTCTCAGCATTTCAAGAAATAAAGAAGGCTATTCCTCCCAAAAAGGCCATAATTAATCCGATCCACGCTGGCATATAATGTGAATCTAAGACCAATACTTTAGGTGGGGCCAATCCTTTCATACCCTCGATGACTTGTGTCAAGTTGATATAATCCTCGTCTTAAATTGTAATACCTCTAATGAATTTTTTTATAATCTCACTTAAATTTTGTTACTCAACATTAATGTTTGGCATAATAAGCAATAATTCTTGAAATATAAGATTGTCATATTGCTTTGTGAATTTGAGGAAATGAAAAGGCTTGGATGAAGAAAAATAATTGACATTTGATGGATACATGGCAAGAATTGCTCAATTTCTTATGGACTGTTAGTGGGGGATTCATTTTGGTAAATTATTGGTTTTGTGGAATGAAATCTGATCAATTAATTAGTGAATTATACTCATTATATAATTTGCATAATGGGATAAATATAATTATATTGGCTACATATTTGATTGATTACTTTAAAATATATAAAAGAAAACTTTCTTGAATTGATTTCTTTTATATTCTAAGCCAAAGAAATGAAAGTAAATATCAACTAATAAATCTCACACTACAGTTTAAGCCCAACCACCGTCACAGCCTGTCCAAAAGAAGAAAAACAATGAAAAATAAATACGACGCAATAGCAAAAATCATAGATTGATAATTACTAACTCGTTGGCAATTAGTACAGCACACTGAAGATATTTCACTTCTTCAACGAATAGATAAATCGGAGAAATTTAGTACTTACAAGGTTTCATCTCAACTAGACTATTCACATCAGCATTGAACTGCTATAAGAATATACATACATTTATATGACTATGGGCAAAATCTGTCTGACCAAGTCTGTCAAATAAGTCATGACTTGGAGGAAATGATCAAACTACGAAGGGTGTGTTACAGCAAAAAGGCTACATTGTTGCTTGGACAGCTCCATACTATATTCACAGTGCAGTTAGCAACATAGTTCTACTTTCACTTGCAGATTGAGGTGCAAGAAAGTCGACGGTTTCTAAAACTGTGTCGAGTAATTACAGAGTCTACTGCTTGTCGGCTAGGGCCGTTGCCGGCCACATGCTTTGATTCCTCTTGGCCAGCTCTGCTTGGGGAGATCTTTCAACTCCAGCACTTTTATCATTCTCTTCTTCTTGGCTGTTGAGAAGTGTAAGAAAGATGGTTCAGATGAAAACCATTAAGTCAGCACAGATTATAAATTAAATGGAAGTCAAGTCTTAGACTACACTAGATGTGAATTTGGGGTTCAAGGTAGGAAAACTAACCTTTATCAGCTTCTTGATAGCGCCAATGCAGTTTCCTCTTGGTGGTCTCCAATTTCATCTGAAATGAAGCCTCATCATTCTCATTGTTATCATTCAACTTCTGCTAGAAAAAAGAAGTTAATGTCAGTAAGATATGCATAAAAATAGTAAGCACACAGGCGATGTTTCCATACTAAATACTAACCTGGTGTGGATGAGGACTTGGTTTCTTCTGAACTGTGCCTTTTTCAAAATTTTGATGAACTTTAACTTCATTTTTTATCTCTGGTTGCGCCAACGGTTTTGGCCTCCCGGCGACTAGTTCACCAAGAGGAGGCATCGGTCTGCCTGGTCTAGATAGGCCATTGAGAGGCCAATTCGGTTCACATAGAGGGCCTTCTTCCTTCAACGCTAGTTCCTGATTACTCCTTGAACGTGTGCTTGAATCATTTGGTTTCTCGGCCTTCCTCTTAGAGATGTCAGGGCTCTTGTTCAATTCCCCATCCTCCTGAGGATCTGAAACAACCATCCCATGCAGAATCATAAGTCTCTTTTCTTTATTAGCGCAGACCTCAAGTGAACAGCCAAATACCAAAAGCAAAACTAAATGAATACAAAACTTTAGGCAAGGGAAGAAACTCACTTCCGTCATCATCCATGCCATCAAAGAACTTTGCAAATCACAATGAGAACACAAGATAAGAAAAGCTAAGTCAGTCCACCAGCAAAACATCCCAACATGAGAAATTTGTAACCAAGAAAGAGAGGATCATATGTCACCTTTGACAACTCCATGGAAGCAGGAGTGGCGAGGAAAGCTCCTTCATCCAGTGGTGGAGATGGAAGCCCCACCTCTTCTTCAGCTTCAAGCGTTTTGACAGACTCTTTGGCAACTTCTGCATCTCAGAGATGTGAGCAATTTATTAGCCCTCAATCAGATTAAAACAACAAATTACAGAATCCAATCTTGGTAATAACAGCTTCATTTTAAACTACCTGTAATGGCAGCTGTAGAATTATACCACGCATCGGCCATACTTTTCCAATCACTGCATTTCAAAAGCACAGTCAGAGGGTCAGAAGATATCCATGTTTTTCACTCATAAGTTGAGAGATAGCGGACTGATAAACAAGAGGAATTAAACCATGCACAGATACTCACACATCAAGTCTAAATTTAGAATGAACGAATGATAAAACGGGGAGACAAAAATGTTTTGTCCCATAGTCTACGCAAAAACCAGAGCGAATAATGGCATAAATGCAACGAAACGTGTCCAATGCGTATTCGGCTATGAAATTCTTTCTTATTCATGCCAACAGAAGATGACACTTAAGAGAGCAACATAACAAGGTAAAGTTACATGAAAGTCAAAACATTCCTGAATAGGCATATCAATTTACATCAATCTTAGATTCAAGCAACATAACTACATAGCTAAGAGATGGGAGTCTTTACTTGATTAATGTCCTGACAAGATTCCGAATTTCCTTTGATCTATGCTTCCTCCGAGCATTAACAGATTTTCCAATTTCTGTAATCTAAAACACAAACAAAGAAGTTAACAACCGTTATCGCAAAACACGGAGCAAAGAAACCGAACTGGTTCCAAAACAACCCGCATAAATGATAACAAACAAGTGGAATACTGCCTTCAGAATCCTCACAGACACAGGCATCAGTTGAAGCTGTCTCAGCGATTCCAACAGCAACGTATCAAACTATCAAGGACATAAGAAAAAGAGGCAATAATCAAAACCAGGCAACTGCATAAACCAAAACAAGTACCAGTCAGTTTAAAGATAAACCAAACAATCTCAAGGAAGCAACACCCCTCACAAAATCTATCAAAACAAATCAACAAAACTATAATCATTTACAAGAAGATGAATATCACTTGCATATGTGAGAAAACTGATGACATATTCCAACTTCAACCTTTCAACTGTGAAGTGAAAAGAAACTTTAGCCTAAGATACCGGAAAGCTGCGAACTAGATGAATCCAAAAAAAAGTAAAACCTTCATGTGAAGTTCATCCAGTTTCAATTCAAGTTTGTATCCAATCAAGCAGTACTGACTGATAGTAAAACAAACCAACCTCTCCTTCATTGCCGTCGGTTATTCTTTTGATCCTCAAAACCTCTTCAATAACATGCGACTCCTCCTCAATCTCATCACTCAGTGCCTCAACATCTCCATAACTTTGACCTTCAATCCCATTCACATTCCTCTCCACAAGCTCCCCACGATCACCACCACCATCATCTCCACTGCTGCCATTCACCTTGCTCTCGTTCGAATCTTTACTCCCACCAGCCCCAATCGCGCTCGTACACTTGTCGACATCTCCTTTCTCTGTGCGATCACCATTAGGCCCGACCAACGCAATCCCGTCACAGCCACAACATTTCGCCACTCTGCAAGTGAACAGCATCTCAGCAATGCCGTCTCTCTTCAGTTTGAACTCAGTGGGGCGATCAGAAGCGGCGACCATGATTGCATGCTTGATTATATCAAAGATATCGGAATTCGCGCCCCCGAAATAATCCCTCCATTTGTCAAGGCTCGTTGAAGGGTTGACCATGGTGAATATCTCAATCCAATTTCACAATCTCTTTATCCCAGAAACAAAACAATGCCCCGGATGAAAGGGAAAGGATTCTTTTGTTCTTCCTCGAAATTCAGTTCAATCTTCTAGATGGTCCTCCAAGAGACAGTCTTTCTTGACAGAAAGCTTTCGAAATCAGTTGACCTAGAGATGACTCAGAACTCTCAACGGTAACCAGACTTTTGTCTCGAAATTAATGAAATGAAGAAAGAAGTCCTGAATAAACCAGTAATATACTCCAAGAAATCTATTAGGCCGACCAGAAAAGAAAGGGTAACCTGAAAAATGGTTTGATTCTTGGCAAGAACTGATGATATGCTTCAATGGGAAATCGATGGAGAAATCCAGAGAAAAAATTCGGTGCCCAATAAAGGAAATTCAGGGAAGAATATATGTCAAAAAGTGATGCTAGAGATTCTCTCTCTCAGTCTCTCTCTTGTACGTTGGTAGCAAAGAAGAAAGAGACGTACATTAAGTATTTAAGGATTTCGCTTTCTGCTGCTGGTAAGAAGTCTACTTATATATTTATGATATAAAACAAGGGTTTTCGCTTTTCTTGAGTTTTTTTCTCTAAATTTATTCGTTGGTTAACTTTGAATTGTGTTACGTGCTTGTTGAGAATATTTGTTAATATTTTTCTGATATAACACACACGCGCCCACGAACGCGCGCACACGCACGTAAATCCAACTTAAATCAAGAAAATTTATATATTATTAATTCATTTAGTGCAAAATTCTCTCTCTTTTTTCTAAAAAAATCCATCCCTTCATCTTTAGAAAATGCTATCCGTTTAATTGTTTTAGTTAAAAAATATAATTTTATAAAATTTTATGGGCTCAGAAACATCTCAAAATATAAATATGATAAAATTATTTCTCAAATTACTAGACTTTTTTCAATGCAAACAAATAACATAATTTATTATTATTACCACTACTATTTATTTATACTATAATATTAAGTGTTGTACTCTTAGAGTAATTATCTTTGGTCATTTTAATAGATTTCGTAAATGCTGTGTGATTAACAGATCAATATATATACACACAAACTATTCATATTATTTATTATGATTGAACTATTAATCTGCCAATAGGAATTACTTTTTAATACTTGAAGTATGAACACTAAAATGCCTCTTATTTATTTATTTAATTATTTTCTCCCCTTTTAATATTTTATCTTTTTTATCCTTCCTAATTAGATTTCATTCAGTTTATTTCTTCTTATTTAATTTTTTTTCTTAAACTTTTCTTTTTTCTCTCATTTATGATAAAATTTTAGTACATTTTAAAACACAATAATTTTATGATAAGTTATTTTTATTAATAAAATTATATAATCTTATTTTACTTAAATTTAAAACTTTTTAGTAAATGATAAATTATAAAGTAAAATACACACATATATAATTGAAAATATTTTATATAATAAAAGCACAATTTTGTGTGTATGCATTAAAATTATATTTTAAATTTTATATACACACTCATCACATGTACATCAACTACATGTTATTATCCTTGTTGTTGCCGTTTTGTTTTTATTGTTGTTGACAATAATAATAATGTGTTTTTCATTGTCATATTGGTTTTTCAAAACCCTCTTAGGATTAAGATTAAGATACAAAAGATAGGGCAAATAAACAAACAAATAAATAAATAGTTTTATTAATGGATTAAAAAATTTCAATATTTATTTACCCACAAATAAAGACGGTATTGTAGTCTCTTCCATTCACAATTTTGGGTTTCCATGTACTATGTTACTCTGCTCTATATCAATCACGGCTTTGGTCGTAGCCAATAAAAGTCAGCCCAAGATTATATTGTATTCCCTTTCACTCTCTATATCTAATACAATAAAATCTATATGCACAACTAAATTACTTACCTTGATCAAGATATCCTCTACACAGCCAAATGGTCTTATCATAAATCTATTGGGTAATTTTATCTTCATGCGTGTAGACTTCACTAATTCCATCCCAAGTGTCCGGAAAGCCATAAAGGACATCACATTTATACTAGTACCTAAATCACATAATATATAATCAAACAAGGTACTTCCTATCGTGTAAGAGATATCAAAATTTCCTGGGTCTTCCTATTTTTGTAGCAAAATCCTCTCCTCACTTATGGTATTATTAGGATCATGCAATTTCCTTTTCCTTTTTGCGACATCTTTAAATCACTTGACCACATTAGGGTTTCTTGTAATCTCTGCAACTAAAGGGACACTAACTTTCAATTTTTCAAAATGAACAAGAAATCTATGTACCTACCCATTTAACTTTTCTAGAATAAGCCTCTCAGGGTATGAAATTTTCAGCCTATATGGTGCTGGACTTTCTCACTCTTCCTTCTCCACAATAGTAGGTTGCAGCTTTACCTTCTCATCCTTTTCAAGAGGTGCTGGCACATCTTTATTCTTATAAATAATTACTTGCACACTTTTGACATTTTTAACTGAATTATTCTCAGTATTACTAGGTAACATACCTATGGGTCTAAAAGTCATTTCTTTTACAAGTTGCCCAACTTACACCTCTAGGTTTCAGATGGCTGATTATTAATTCTATAGAAAAGCATCAATTCTATTCATATAATCTTGTATAGTCTTAGTCAAGTTACAAATCATTTCATTAGTTGACTTTGCAAGATTTCCCACTATTTCCTCCAATGACTACATCTTCTCTTGTGATGCGTACGGTGGTTAGAAGTTTGGTGGATTCTATGAATTTTTTTAAGAAAAATTTAGATGGTTCCTCGAACCTAGATTTTAGGTGTTTGCATGTGGGTGTTGCCTTGTGCTTATACATTACCCAAATAACTCACCTGTTCCTTTGGTCCATTGCTCATTCTTTAATCTCTACACTCATGTATAGGATGGGGCCTTACATACATATTACAAGTATGAGTCATAGAGAATGGAAAAGGTTGAGAATTACTTACCAAAACACTATTAATTTTTTTGAACAAAAGCTTCACTTTAGTCACAAACGCTGTCACTGAATCCACTTTATGCACGTTAGCAATCCTACGTGTTATGGATCTCTCAAATGGCTATTGGTAAACATTTGACGCCATCTCCTCTATTAGCTCCCATGCATCCTTAGGCATTAAAGCTCCCTCTGTAGTTGCATCTAAGAAAACACAAAGCTGATTAGATATACCATTATAAAAAGTTTGTAGCTACATTCAGAGTGAATATCCATGTTGGGAACACTTTCTAAGAAGCTACTCAAATCTTTCTCAAACTTCTAGCAAGGTTTCGAACTCTAATTGTTTGAATCTTCCAATCTCTAGTCTGAGTTGTGCAGTTTTTCCTAGTGGGAAGTATTTAGATAAGAATTTGTTTACCATATCCTACCCAGTAATGATACTCTCAGGTGATACGGATTGCAACCATTACCTCGCATGATCCTTGAGACAAAAAGGAAACAATCTCAATTTAATTACATCATCGAAAACCACATTAAATTTTACAATATCACAAAATTCAAGAAAAGAAGCAAGATGTGTATCGAGGTCCTCATGTGGGGCTTCACTACTGCATCATATTAATTAGTATAGATTTTAACTCGAAGTTATTGGTGTTCATCGGTGGTTTCATAATTTCTATCATATTTGGGTTCATCACTAGTTGGACATAATTTCTAATAGCTCGCTAATTCGGAGGAGAAGGAAGTTCATGTGATGGTGGGTTTTTTTTGTCATGTCCTGTTCATGTTGGAAAAGATTCTACATCTATGAAGAGTTTGTTTAATTTTTGAATCAAAATCAAAATCAACGCTCTTACTCTTATAAATACAATTATCTCTAAAAACAAGAATTCAACCCACGAAATAGTAATGTAACCAAAAAAGGCAAAAAGAACTAATGAAAGAAGAGATAAAGACAGAAATAAAAGAAAATAAACAAGCCTAATCTAATAGCCATTTAGAGTGTTCAATAGCACTCGTCATCTTCCTAAGAAATAGAGCCAAAATTTGATATAGGTCATCACCACACCAAAATTAAATTTATAAAAAATCAATACTGTGGTGAGTACAATTATCATTTCCACAAAGAAGGGTTGTATCAATTGATTTCACTAAGTTCTTATTACTTAGGCATAAAAAATGTAGCAAAATTAAAAGAAATAAGTAAAAGAACTAAATCGAACACTTGAAAACACTCACAACTTAAATGAGTAAGTAACAAGAATTGAAAATCTAGTTTTAATGTCCTATGTATGCCAATTGATGTTGATTCTCAATGTAATTGCTTTATTACAAGTTATTATTCCTAATGTCTTTAGGATATCCTTTCAAACTCTCTTAAAACCTTAACTCAAGGTTTAATGGATTTTCCCAAGTATTACTAGATTGAGTAATTAATTCTGTGAATGGCAACGTTCTCTTTGTACTAATTTTATGGTTAGATTCTTGCTATTCTCATAGATTAAATGTTCACAATTATACATTTAATGCGTAAGTTTTTCTTCCATTATTTTTTGGGCAGTCACAAATTAATTAAAGAAATGGTCAATTTCTCTAACTACTTTTCAATCCCACAATTACAAATAACAAGAGTAAAGATAATCAATCATAAAATCATACATACATATTTAATCAATTACAAACACAAAAAGCTAGATAAATAATTAGTAGTCCATAATATTATTGATAAAAACCGTTGCTAACATGTTCAACATCCTAAACAACATTGAAATAACAAAAAAAGTGTAGAAAGCTTATGCTATTATCCTTACGTTGCGTAGAGTATTGAAGTCTTACCAAGACTTAGCACAAATTCCTCCTTTTTAACTTCTCCAAATATGTGGAATTATTTTTCTAAGTGTTGAAAAATAAAAACTAAGTCTAACCCCTCTCTCCAAGACGTGGAGAACATGTATTTATAGTTACATAGTACCTAGGGTTTGTGTATGATGTGAAAAGACGAAAAAACTGCTAAATTATCGTGTAGGATCGAAGTTTGAGCTTATACCGTGTTGTCTCTCATGATTGCAACGTCCTTTCCCACACTCACGAACCTTGGCACAGGTTTGCATAAGTTTTTGCCTTTCAATTCCCACAATCGCGCCAACTTAACTGCACTCACACCATGCATCTCTAAGGTTGTCACTCTTATTTGCAAAAATCCCACCGTAGTCCTTGTCCTGATTCGTTAGTGCGCCAAAGCTTCTCGCAACTATGACCATTGATTCCACAACCAAGGCCAACGACCGCATAAATTCCAAAAATGTCTTGCGATTGCTCTGTGCAATTGCATCCTCCTCATCTGCGGTCACGATACTTCCCCTCACAATTGCTACAGCTGCGACGCTGGCCTAAAACCATAAAAATTTCAATTTAAGTGCAATATCTATTCCAAATCCCTATTTAGCTTCAAAACACCCTTTTATACACCCAATCCATTATATTTAGTATTTTTCATATATAGTATATATTTTTTCTATTTTAATTCAAATACATACATAAATTAAACATACAATGGTACAAATATACTATAATTTTGTATGTTATCTACATCCAAAAGATACAAGATTATCCCTTGACATACAATATACTAGCCATATCAATATATACACTATTTAGTGTATTTTGTAAGGTTATTAAGTGTGTTTCATAAACCACGTTCATGCGTGTTTTGAGGAATATCGAGTATATTTCAAATGTGAATTCGAGTCACTAATTTCCTTATAATTGTTATTTTTTAACGAAGCCTTTGTGCCTTCCTCACCTGTAGATGTTTTTAAACCAAACCAAAAAACTTTGTGTCTTTTATTTTCTTCTTCCCTTACTTTATTATTTTGTTGCTATTGTTTGTACCAGGACTCTCCTGATACCCAAAAAAGTTTCTCTGTATGTTTTATGTTTATCACTTTCTAATGATTCATCGTCATTAAGTTTTTAGAGACCAAATTACTAAAATGGACTAAGGAAGTACCAAAAATCATTACCCAAATTAGAAATAATTAATTTTTAAGAGGAGGGCACGTGGTATTAACTGATTTGGTGACTCTTGCGATCACATTTTGCCCAAGGGGTTTAGCTCCATCTTCTTTTTGTAGTGTTTGTGGTGTCAGGGAAATCAAAAACGAATATATTTGATGTAAGTATTTTATCTAAATATTGGAATTTGGTGGGAAAATATGATAAAAGCTACATTCTACTTCATGTTATTTAACTTTCTACTTGCAACGTTTTTCTCTTTTCTATTTTGTAAGAGACAAAAAAAAAAAAATATATCCAAACGTAGTGTATTATATATTTTTTATTTTACCCTACGCATAGATTTTTCCCCTTATTTTCCTTTTTTTCCTACCTAAACTGGTGGCGATGATATTTTAATAAGAAAGATGTTAAACATTATTATTTTCTGTTCAAAAAATAATCCGAATATTTTTTGCCAAAATTCTATCTCAGCTAAAAAGATTATAAATATGTTCGATAACAATCCTTAAATGTTATTGACTATTTTGAACAATCTAAAGAGACTCTTTTCACCTGTTTGACTTTGGTTATTGTAAACATCAATTGAGCCTTTTGTTCTTACCCTTTTTTTAACTCAAAAGCTACGTACAAGTCAAAATCATATTTTTTCTGTCAAATGTTCGATAACTGTGCAGTTATGCCTTTTGACTGACATATAATTATTTTATTGGAAAAGAGACAGTTGCTCAGTGCTCAGGTGCTTATTATGAAGGCTCCTCAAAAGTCAAACATCAACCATTAATTATTATTATTGTTATTTTTGGATTTAAAATTTTCAGAAATATTAATGAATGGGGCCTCGGAGGTACCCTTTAGGCCCAACTTTAACTTGGGCCTGAAATGAATGAACACGAAGGGGCTTTGAGTCACCAAAGTGGCCCAAACTTTTACATCCATTTGTTTGTGTTCAAAATCACAAAAAATGTAGAGTGAGCTTCAATTTTCAATCCCTACATAGAGTTTTAAAAACTGGAAAGCTTGAGTTAGAGATTTTTACACATTACATACAGCCGGAGAGAGTTGATAAAGACTAAGAAGATGGGCTCACATCTCTAGTTGCAGATAGAATACTTAAAAAAAAGAACATTTTTACGAAATCTTAAGCAAAAAAATTAGAAGAGAAAAGGCGATATCAGTGACAAGAAAGCTGAGGAAACGCAAAACTTGTTACTATTACCAATGACATATATTAACAAAATTTTTATTAACTTATCATTAATAATATATATATATATCTCAAATGGCAAAAGCCATTTATCTTTGCCACAATAACAATTTATAGCTTAACCATATTATAAGATCACGACTTTATTTTCAATTTTGACTTTCATCTAAAATTTCTTTGGAAGTCAACAGCTATCGGTGTACATAATTATTAATTATATTTTACGACAGAAATAAATAGTCAAAAGCTCCAAAATCAAATTCAACCCATTGAATTGAAAATGATAGTTCAAGGACATCAAGTGGTCCACATCATATAAGCTCATTGAAGGGCCAATTTCAGCCTACTCAAACAATCATTAAATGGGCTTTGCATTGTTACCAAATTGCCCAAAGTTTTTGTACCCCAACTTACCAAACTATAAATTTCTGTCTTGTTGGAACTTAATTTTGATGAAAATAGTGTATGTATTTATGTATTTGTGCATGTATGGATACATTATATAATATTATATAATAATTAAATAACGTAATAGATAATTAATTTTAAAATATACATATATACAAACATTAGAGCAGCACTTGTGCATATCAGTAATAACCTAAAATTTAAATAAAGGCAACATTAAAATTTCGCATATTTGTGTGAGAACATAGCAGAGAAGCATTTTTTTTTTGAAAGATTACATGTTTAAAAGTAGTATTTTTTTTTTCAAAGTATTTTTTAGTGGAAATAAATTCAAAAAATGCAACCGACCACACCGTAGAAATTTCCATAAAAATTTTAGATTTTCAAAATAAGTTTCACCTGTTACTAAGATGTATATTTATGAAGTACTGTGACATCATCATACATACACTAGGAGATTGTAGCAGAGAGGTGAAGTTGCATCTAAATGTAAACAGTTCACAACTTCATCAGAACACTCAGATCGTCTCTGCTGATCTCCCTCCGATCTTTCCTGCCTGCCCAGCTGAAAGCCTTCCATGCCAGCATTCTTTTGTTCACTTGCAGCTGCACTATTCTCTCCTCAATGGTATCTCTAGCAATCAACCTCACAACCTTTACATCCTCCTTTTGGCCTATCCGGTGGACCCTGTCCATAGCCTGTTCCTCAACCGCCGGATTCCACCATGGTTCCAGCAAGTACACCGTTGAGGCAGCAGTAAGACTTATCCCAGCATTCGAAGCTTTCAGACTCGCCAGCAAGATTGTCGGCCCTTCTGGTGCAGGTACTCCAAAGTGTTTGATCGCTTGTGCCCTCTTTTTTGCACTCATTGACCCATCCAACCGGATGACTTTAAAACCAGCTTCTTTGAGTGGCTCTTCAAGTAAATGCAACATCTTCCGGAATTGGGAGAAGATAACAGACTTAGAAGAAGGGTTTAGATCCCTAGCTGCTGATAGAAGTTTCAAAAGAGCAGCAACTTTGGATGATGAACTAGAAGATGAACCTTCAGTAGCAGTCGTCTGAGAAGCCTGTGGAGGAGCTCTGAAGAGGTCAGATTCTGAAAGTGGGTTGCGGCACATTGGGCAGCAGGGTTTAGCTCGTTTTAACGTCTTCAGGATGCAGGACTGGCAAAACATGTGAGCACAGCAAGTAATTACAACATTCGTGGGTGGAGAAATGCAAATTGGGCAGTCAAAATCTTCCCCATCTTGTAACGTCGACAGCAATTTTTTCAACAATGCTGGGTTGTTTTTCACAACTGCATGGATTTGGTTAGGATCAACATCAACATTCGACACATCAGAAATATAGGCAGATGAACAATAGATGGTCTCAGCCTTCAAACAACAGAAATTAACACTAAATAGAAAGGAATAGAGAATGAGATGACTACTGATGTTGAGATCATTTTTAACACCACAAAATCGTCTGTATTTTGATCAGACAAAATAATTAGAAAGATGGGAACAAGACCATGCAGAAGCCAATTTAGTCAACAATATAAAAACCTCGGCGGGAAATGAGATAAACTTGAGATAAATTATATATCAAAGACTATTTTAAAGATGAAATGTTTCTAGTTAGTTTTGATATGAATAAAATAACCCTTTGATATAACAAAAGATAGAATTAGAGTACTAGGATAAAATACAAACAAATTACATTTTCCATAATTTCAATAATAAAAATTTAAATTATATTAGAAAAGAGATAGTTTAGAAATGATATAAGAGATATGAAAAGAAGGTGAATAAACTAAGCAGCATGAGAAAAATGAAAAAAATAAAATAAAGTAGGGTTGGTTTATTAATTTAACGCTGTGAACTAAAGTGAGTTACTCAAAAAGTCTTACGTTTAAGAATATTATAGCTACATATCAACCATAAACTACTGTAAGATTCAAATATCTACAATGTTTTATTTTTAAAAATTTGTTGGAAACAAAAATATTATGAAATAAAAAAAAACACCAAATTCTTATATAGCATACCGTTGGATAACTGTTCATTAGATTTTTAATTATTGCACGACATGGCATAACGTATAACTAGAAAATCTTGCGATTGAAAAAAAATTAAGTACAATCATAAAATCCATGATTTTTTAAAATTTTAATTATTGTTTGACATAACTTAAAACTACAAATACTTAGGAGAAATACTAAATTATGATCATAAAATATATTAATGTATCATTATATATTAGAGAAAGTGAATAAAATATTAAACTATGCAGTTAAATTTGAGAATCAACAACTGTTGCTTCTTTCTAGATGAATTATATATCACCTTTCACTTAACAATACTAATAAAGAAAGTAATTATGTGAAGATCTTTCATCTTACGTGGTAATCATCCTTGGCATGTTGCCTACTTATGAAAATTTAAACCACATAGAAACCATTAAGAACATCTAAATTTATTTACCATTTGAGCCATATATTTTGTCATATAATGTACATTAAAAAGAGTTTAAATAAGTAACAGAAAAGGATAAACAGAATATATGTTGTAATACTATATTACCAAGTTATGCATCTAACCCATCTACAATAAAAATTAAACAATTCCTAAAGGATATACCAAAAATATACTAACCTTAACAATCAAGAATATGTGCACATAGTACTGATATAATGATTTATTTTATATATTATTATTTCTTAGTGATCTTTATCATAAAGCTTCATTTTTTATTAGCTGAATACTATGAATACTATATTTAGTAGCAATCTACATAATATAATATTTGTTTTAAAAAGACCCACAGTTCAGACAAATACAATTTACTAGCATATATAAGAAAAGCATTGAGAGAAATGACTAAACAAGAAAAAGAAAAGCAAAAATTAAAACCTTCTGATATCATGCTGAATTATTTAGTAGATTTTGAGGGCATGGTGATTGACATTGCAGTTATATACAACTGAATACCTTCCATTTGGCTTGGTGGAAGTAGATCTCTGAGCTCTGCAGGGCACAGGGCTAGATGTGTGCAAATTTGACGAAGTCGTACAAGTACAATAAGAACAGTACAAAAGTTTCTCACCATACTCTCGTCCGTAATGTAGCCTTTAACAATCTCCCTGGCCTCATTCTCCATCTGATCATAAACCCTGCGTTCTTCTTCTTGGAGGTCCACAAAAAGGGTCTCTATGCTTTTTGAAGGCAAACCAACCAAACTTTTATCTTTTGTTCTCCTCAGAGATATGGCTGCCATAAGAACCTGAGTAACACAATGCTTAGGCAATCAGTGATAACATCAAAAAGTGGGAAAGAAATAGAACTGGAAACAAACACAGAAAGAGCAGGCCTTTATGCTTCCATCTGCCACTCAAAAGGTGCATGATTCAAGCAAGCACAACGCATAAACTTGTCTACGAATTGACTTGGCAATGAGTTGGTCTATGTTTTGCTTCACTTAAGTGAATTAACCATTTTGGACCTGAGTCACCAATCACATTTACCAAGTTTTTACTAAATTAGATTAAAATTTGTGCATTTACCAGACTCGTCAAAATATAAATAAATAAATACAGAATGCTAAACACAATATAGAAGGCAATTATCAAGAAGATGATATGGATGTTTACATAATATTATTCCTTTTTTCACCTCCCCTCCCTTCCCCAAGTCTTGCAGCACGTAATTGATGGGTAAAAGGAGCATGCTAAACAGGTGGTAAGTAGCAGGATAAAATTTAGACAATCATGTATTAAAGATGGGTTGATATGTACCGACCTGCAGCCGAGAGATACCCCTCTCATTTCCTTGATCAAGTGGGCGCTGTATCAAACTATGCCAAAGGCTTTTCATTGAAAGGGGTTCAAACCTCAGAAAAGACATTAAAGAAAACAAATCAAAAGAGTTATTTTGCACTGGTGTCCCTGTCACAGCCCATCTACGCTTTGCATTCAGATTAATGACAGCACGACTCTGTTTAGCATCCACATTCTTAATCACATGTGCCTCGTCTAGTATAACTCTCCACCATTCAATCCTCTTAACAGGAGATCGTCCCCAAGATTCCTCACTAGCTAGTGTGGTATACGTTGTCAGTACAATATCATGTTTCTGAAGCTCATCAACATCTTTAGTCCGTTCTCCATAGTACATGTAGACCTTGAAACTACCCTTTTTAGTGTGCTCTTCTAACTGTGTTATCCAAGCTGAAAAGACAGAAAGTGGACAGACAATCAATGTTGTCTTTGATTCCAAAGGTGAGAAATTATCAAATGCAGGCCTTTTGCCCTTACTTTTACTGTTCAGATACTCAGTTCTTTTCTTTTTCCTTGAATTATCAGTCTTTCTGCTCCCTTTTCCCCTCTTTGACTTTTTACGAGACAGAGTGATACTTTCCTCTTCACCCAATTCTTCATCATCTTCAACATCTATAGTGCTAGATGAGTGTTCAGCTTGAGCCCTTTTATCAAAAGCTATCAACGAGAGCAGCGTCAGAGTTTTGCCCAAGCCCATGTCATCAGCAAAAATGCCACCTCGCAAAGGTTCCGGTCTTCTATCAGTCTGATAATTGGTTAACTCGTTCACATAAGACCCATTTTTCTCCACCCAAAAAGGAGGCAAGTTGCAAGAATTCTCCCGACCTACTAACCATCCCAGTCCTTCCTTTTGATGGGAAAAGAGCTCAGATTTGATCACAGTCTTTGGTGGCTCCAATGCTTCTGACACCCCTTCATTGCTAACTTTTGAGTCCAATAGTTTGAATATATCATCCACACTCTTCTCGGCTAGAACACAACTTTTCTCTTTCACCGCCATTGCCTCTGACATTGTAAAAGAAGCAAAGTTTTCTGAAATTAACTCCAATTCACCTCTCTCGATTTCTAATTTTACTCTCTCAAATTCCTCCGCCCTTGCAAAAATGTGAACCTGACAGGGAATTTTGAATTTGTTTCCCTTCCCTGGCGGTTTAGGCACAATACCTGTCACACGCTCAACACAATACAACATTAAACACAAGTAAGAAAGGCCATTGTAGCCATTAAACACGAGTAAGAAAATAATAATTAACTCAAAAAGAAAACAAATAAGCATCTTAACACCAATTTCACAAGAAGATGTAACAAGGCACAATCACGAAACGAGCTTCAATAACAGATAAAAACCCAAATACATAAACTCACGCAAACACAAAGACTAATAAAATGAAACGACCTTCAATGGTGATCGAATCGTCATCGATCAAAGGGGACAACACGGCGGCGGCAGAGCGCTCAATATGCCCCAACTGGACCGAACTCATATCGAGAACTTTAATGGCGTGCTCATCGTGAGGGTTCAGCTCGTCGCGAACCAAACCCACCATCTCGCGGCCGCTGATGGTTCCTTGGTAGTGACGCAGCCCCACCACATTGACAATCACAAAGCCCACCAAAAATGATTCGGCGGGAGAGATGGGGGAGCCGTCATCAACGACGTCGTTTGGAGGGAACGGCCAGCGGTCCAAGGTCATGAAGGTTTCTACTGGGTCTTGCTGATCGTCAGATTCTGCTTCGATTTCCCCCATTCCTTCGCGTGGTGAAGGGGATTGAATCAGGGCCACCTTTGACTTTATTGATTGCTATTGGGAGAGGAGAGGGTTTAGAGGTGGATTAGACCAGCAAAGCGGTTCCTTTTTGAAATAAAAAGGGTTTGAAAATGAACATATATATTTGTCTTGTCATCCTCTGATTTTTTTCACGTATGGGAAAATGCCCCTGTATATTTGAAATTTCAACATCTACCCCACGAGAACAATGCGTCGACGCAAATTTGTATAAACTTTTAGCACGCTAAAATTTAAGTAGGATAAAATTTTGATATAAAAATAAAAAAATAGAAATACAAAATGGATTTTAATGTGTAGTTTTTTTAGGAGAAATGATTTAAATGAATGTTAATTTGAATTCAAATATAATTTCTAAATATATTAATTAATAAAATAATATTTTTGTCTTTTTCGTATTATTTTTACACTATCTATAATTTTTGTATTAATTGTCTCCCAACCACAATTTACATCCAAACAAAACCTATTTTGAGAGATTTTTTTTTTCATTAAAAAAAAAACCACACAAAATCTTGTCTGCCAAAAATTTTCAAAGAATTTTCCATTCTCCCAGAAATACACGTTGCTAGCATTTATTGGCCTTTTTTTTTTCTCTCTCTCTCTCCTTCGTTGTATAATGAAAACTCATCTTTCTTTTATATCTTCTCTCTTTTAACCAACAGCGTCGGCCATAAGTGTTTTTATTTTTTAGTGCGTAGTTTTAAATATATTTTTTAAAATTATTTAAAATTAAAAGAGATAATAGGAAAAATTGAAAAATAGAATATTTTTAGTGTGTATTTTGTGGTTAAAAGAATAAAAAACCTACATAACTAACATTTGGTCAGGTTTGTTTCTATTTCACTCAAAATAATATATGCATTTCTATTATTACAATTTATTTAAGTTTTATTTTTTCTCTTTTTTATTTTTATATAATTTTTTAAAAAAATACACCAAAACAATTGAAGCTTCAATTTACCAAAGGTAGAAGACAGTGAAAAAAATGCACCAAAACAAGTTTTTCAAATAAAATAAAGAATAATAAAAATAAAAAATTAGATAAACAGATGAATAAATAAATTACATTGATTTCAAGTGGTTCTAATTATAAAATTATTTGTTCGTTTATTTTTTAAACAACTAAGATAAGAAAAATGCTATTTAACAAAGAAGTGTAATTTGGAATAATTTTTCATTTTTACACAAAAATAATAGATATATAGGGCAAATATATGAACCTAAAAAAAGATATAAAATCAATTTTTATCAACAAAATTTAAAATTAAATCATTCTATGAAAATACCTAATTTTCTTTATCATAAACTTAGTAAAATATTTTATATTTTATCATTTGAAATTTTAAATTTTTTATATATTAATTATGATTTAATTTGTGATGTGTCATAATTATAATATACTAGCATCAATGGCACACTCATCATGCATGCCTCTTAATCATCTTAATTGAAAATAAACTTTTTTGAATGAGGTTGATTTAGAAAATCAATTAAAATATCAAAAATAGTTATTACAATGCCCTTATCCATTGTTAAATACTATAGAAAAGAACAATGAATGAAATTCACATTGTATTAAGTAAAAATTTTAATTTAGAAATTAAACACTTTATAAGAAGAGTATAGATGTTGCAATCTCCACAAATTGTGAAATTCACCAAGTGTTTTAGGGTTTAGAGTGGGATCAAACATAGCCCACCCACACCCAAAAACTAAAATAAACATAATACTTGCACCATTGAATGGGGCATTGCTCTTGCATCATCACCCCAAAAATCTACAAATTGGAGCTTGTTTTGAGTCCACGAAGCATGACTCACTCCCCACTCCCCTCGCCCGGCCCACCCCTCACTTGGGCGCACACAAGGACATGACTTAATTTATTTAAAAGATTTTTCAAAAAAATTGAATATAATAAATAATAATATTGTAAATAAGTTATTCAAACAATAAAAATGTAACAATTTAACATTTGCTTCATTCCTTAATTAAGTAGAGATTCTGTAATTTTTGTTTTTTTTTTATGATAATAAAATCTGTTTTGTAATATTTTATAATATTTAATTGTAAGAAAAAAAATATTAGTTTCGTGGCTAATATGTGTTTCATCAAAATGAAAATGTATATATTTTCAGAATGAATGCAAAGAACTTTCTTCTATTATTACAGGAGTTATAAAACTACTAATCTAATTGGCTAAGTTTCAAATTAATCAAATATAAAATTATATACAAAAGCAATACATGCAATTAATTGTTAGATTATAATTTATTCTAACTAAAAATTGTTTGTATTTATAGATTATTAAGCATATATTATATTAGTAATGCCAAAGGGACGGTGCTAAAAAAATCTCCCACCCCCCCCCCCCCCCCCCCGGTGAGGCAGGTGACTACACCATCCCTAGTTTTCGGCCATTTGCGACGGTGCCTGTGGGCGGCGGAGGCCATCTTTTGCCTTGAGTCGAGGTGCTTTCTTTTTTTCCGGCCGTGTTTGGTGCTGGCTGATTGTAGGGTTGAGTGTGAGATTTGTTCGGTTAAATTTGTTAATCATCTACTTTTTGCTTGGACAAAGGAGGAAAAGTATGATCATCTCAGTTGAAAATTTTTGTCTAAAAGGATCAGATCATATTAAGAAATATTTGATAAGATTATCTTACCATATTACAAGTAATTTGAACAAGCAATAAATCTTGGCACAAGTAAATATAGAAATAGCAAAGTTGACGGAATCAAATAAATTTTGTCAAATCTTAAAAATTTTGATTTTGTAGAAAATCGTTGGAGGGACTTCAACAAATGCAAAAAAAATGAGAAATGCGGGATTGTGTACGATTTGTTAAAGTCCCAAAGTGTCACTGTTTGAGCAATTTGGTTGTGTTTGTTTTTGTTTTTGTTTTGGAATATGTGTTTTTAAGTATTATTTTTTAATGGTGTAAAAATAAGATAGAGAAAAAGGAAATTTAAAAAGTATAATGATTGAGCGTGTATTTTGCAGTGGTAAAAAATGAAAACAAACATAGCTTGTGTGTGTCTTTAAGAAGTACAATGTTCTTGTATTGAATTAAATCCCAACTCGTATACCTCAAAAAAAGTGTTTACTTAAACAGGAAAATGAGACTTTGTGGAGATAGGTATTTATTCAAGTAAAAAACACTAGTTATAAAATTCTAGTTAATTAGGTACTTAAATTGAACTTATTTTGACTGAGTGTGACCCCACAGATATAAATGTGTTTACACCGAATTAAATAAGCTTTTCTAAGTTCATATCTTTATTATTGTTTTGTTCGTGTGCCTTAGGGAGTTTGGGCAAACTTCAACCAATTTAACACCTAAATATTGTAATAAATTTTTGATGCGTGTTCTAGTATTGTTTTTGTGGCACATCACGGACACAGATAGAGTGTTGTTTCTCAATTCCTATGCTCGTCCATGCAGCAATGATACACTTAGTTTTGGGTGAAAATAAAAATGTGGTTAAATATTGTCAAGTTGAAAAGAAAGAGTATTTGGGTTGGCCTATTAATAAAATAATTAATACTATTAAAAATTTAACCCTTTATGTGTATGCAAATTTATTTATAAATTATAAAAATATTGTATTTTAAATAATACAAATAAAATTATTCATAATTAAAAATATAAAAAGCATTTTCAAAAGAAAAATAAAAAGAATTTGAAAAGAAAAATACAAATGATAAAGACAGAAAATGACAGAATAATAAAAGCGTTTCAAATAAAAATAATTATATAATTTGTAATCAAAAAATCTTACTTACTTAATTGTATAATACATGTTGGCTTTATGTGTACTTTGTCGGTAATATATGGCATATGACTTGTAACATGAGACATACGTAGAGTCTATGTCATCATTAATTTCCAGCCATATTTTGGAGAGCCCATAATTATCCTATAATGTCTAGTTGCCACGTAGATAAGGATATTTTAATTTTTTAGAGTTATGTGAGGGTTATCCTGAAGATTTGAATATAATCTTGACGACTATTATGAAGATAACACTGATGATGTTACAAAAAAACCATAATTTCAATATATACCTAATACTAAATTGAAACTACAATTTTAGTTCAATATTTGATATGATAATTTTAAAATTTTTGTTTTCAATTCGATTTTGATATTTAAGTTTGGTATATCACACTAAATTAAATACCTAATTTTATATATAATTTTTAATATTTATTTTATTTTTACTTTCTTTTCTGATAAATTTTTATATATCCATTATTTAATTTTCTGTTTACCATATTTAATTTTTAAAAATTTCATATTATTATCTTATATTTTTTAAACAATTTTTTTTATTATAATAGATATAATTTTATCATTGAAAATTTTAAATTAAAATGATGAAATATTAAAATAAAAATATATTTATTTTTAAACTATATAATTAAAATTAATTATTTTTATTATTTTTTGAATTTCTTAAATTAAAATTCAATATATCAAAATATCAAATTGAATATATTGAAAAAATTCGATAAATTATTGAAACAAATCAAAAAAATTTATTTAGCATTCGATATATAAATTTGGCATACTGAAATTTTTGTATAATAAAATTTCGATTCATTTTTACCGAACGCACACTTCTAGTTTTGTTAGGTTGGTGATTTTGTTGGAGAATGAAAATGATGGGCTATGTTTAGTTCTCAATTTTAACGGATCTCCATTCTATCAAAATTTACAAAATTCAAATATATTATACAACGAAATTTTTATTTAAATTCAAAATTAAAGTATTCCTTCTCCTATACATATATAAATATTCAAATTTTAATCATTACATTTATTTCCAAACAAATTAATTCTTATACACACACACATATATACACTCATATTATACATTTATACTTCAAAAACTTGTCTTTATTTTATATACTATTATATAATCCAATCATTATTATATATTTAATATATATATAATTATACAAATTTAAATAAATCATAATTTTCATCCTATCAAAATTTACAACTAGACACAACTTTCACCTCAACAAAATTCTCATGATTTTCACCTCAATGAAAGATCCAACCAAGCACAGAGATTTTGTTGAGTGATAAAATTGTGTTTGGTTATAAAATTTTAATAGCAATGAAAATTTGAATTTATTTGAACTTGTATTTTTATATTATATATGATAATAATTAGATGATATAATATTAGATAGAAATAATGATTAATTTGTAAGATATGAATATATACTATACAATCTAAAATTAAAAATATGCAATCTTGAATTGCACACTAATTAAAAGTATGACAAAACCAAACACAAAGTTTGATGTGTTTCGGCTAATGGCCTACATCTGCAAAGAGGGGTATGAAGCTATCTTATTCGTGGTGGGGTGATGTACGGTACAATATGATTTAGAATGGTTCTTGTCATAATGTTTTCTGTAACTAGTAAGAGATGTTATACAAAAAGAATAATTAAAAGTCAAATACCTTCACCTTCTCATAATATTTAATTAGGGATCCATTAATTTCATTTAATGTATTTAATAATTAGTCTTAAATAGTCATTAATTACCTTATATTTATATGAATTAATTATGGAGTTGGTAGTCTCATTTACGTTCGCACCACTCCTCAAAACTTAAGTTAAAAATAACCTAAATTTACTTAAGTTAATGGTGACCTAAAATTTATTTTTTCTCGGATGTTGTATTCTTTAGCCGTGAGTGTTCTTGACCTTTGCAAAGTATTGAAATATTATGGATATAATATGATGATTTTTTAAAAGGATTGAGATTATTATAAAAATATGTAATATTGTGTAATTTTGGTTTTGTACCTTTGTACATTCCACTAATGGCATGTATTCAATTCATGCAGTGCATCTACTAAATGACATGCATCCACCCATAGCATACGTACATGTAGCACATAGCACAAATATATTAAATAAAAAAGTTGTGTCAAATATTATAATTTTAATATTTAATAAATTTTTAACATTTTTCAATATAAAAGTACATATTTGAATAGACTGGTGTACACCCATTCCATGCCATGTATTTGCTTGTCATTCCATGGAGTTGTCTTGTGGCGTGCACCCAACCCTAGATTTGGGTCCATCCTATGGCTCACATTCCGACTTTACCTTGCTTCTGTCTTTTACCATTTGCCTTTCGAAGTCTGTGGCAATTTTAGATGTTACAAAATAACAGAAAAATAATGCGTAAAAATTTTAAATCAATGTTATATTCGTTGTCATAATGGTCACTATTGAATGCCAGGGACACCAAAATTCCATGTAATGATCGTACATTCTTGCATGGCTTGCTAGAATTCAGCACACAAATTGTTGGCAACTCAGGAATCCATCCAAACCACAAATTAGGGGAATCGACAGCAAGATCGTAATCCCCACTAAATTGTTACTTACACGCTCCATTTTTCCTACAAACAGAGCCAATAAATAGAGACACAATTCTAGAACTGATGTGCAAGGAAATAGAAGGGTTTTTAGAGGATCTTTGGACAGTTGCTTTCGAGAGGAATTGAAGTGGAAAAGCTGGTTGTGATGAGTTACTTACGCATTGCTTCAAAGGAACACGATCCAAACTTGAATATAAGCAACCTTAAGTCGCATGCTAATTAAAAGCATGAAAATTAAAAAAGGAAAAATAGGCACATTTTAATATGGTTCAGCCAGTGATTCACATCCACGAGGAGTATGAGACTAGTTAATTTCTAAGGGTGTGATGTACAACACAATATAGAGGATGAAGTGTATAATGCGTTGATACTAAGGATGAAAAAATTAAGAAAAGATGGAGAATGGTTTTAATATGTTTTTATTCTATGGGCAAGAGATTTTATACAAAAGAGAATAATTAAAAGTCAAATTCTAGCACCTTCCCGTAACGATTATAGATTAATTATTTTCATTTAATATATTTAATAATTTGTGTTGACTAGTCTTTAATTGCCTTATAAATATAGGAATTAATTATGGGGGTTAACAGGGGGACTCATTATTTTTAGGTACGTATCAACAATATAAATGCGAGTGTATAAGTTTATATATAGAAAGACATTAGCATTGGACTTAAAACACCATATCACAATTTTAACCCACTGCATACATTAGGAAAATTTCGTACCCTCACTTACTTGTTCTTGAATTTGCTCTCTCTGATCCCTTCCAACAGAAGCATCACATTCTTGAAATCTAAAGAGAAGAGAAAATAGGGACCCCTGCCAAGGTGGTTCCTGCGTCGACAATGAAAATGTTGCCTGTGATATGTTGAGAAGAATCATGGATTAAGTACCGCAACAGCGACGTCAATGCAGGATCTACCGTCCCAAAACTTCTTAAAGGGATAGTTCTGCGTTCCACGTTTTTCAGCCAGTCTTTCTGCACCAGACCTTGCGTTATCTCGGATTTGAAAAGCCCCGGAGATATGGAGTTCACTCGGATTTTATAAGCCCCCAATTCCAGGGCCATCAACTGAATGTGAGTGATACAAAAGCACAGAAGAGTTGTGTTTGTGAGAGGCAGAGAAGTAGATTGAGATGTTAGCAGTTAAATGCAAAATTGGAAAAACAGTAGTGTACCAAGCAGTAACATAATCTATTTTCAGTGTGATCCAATGATTCATAGACGGACAAGTATCTCTAGCTGCACAGAGAGTAGATATTTGAACAGTTTCAAGAAGCTTAATCTTTCCCAGGAAAGCTCGCAGATGTTTGTCAAAAGGATGTATAATCTATCTTCATCTTTCTTTCAGGCAACGCAAGTATATCACACTGAACAGTATACAGATTCCAATAGTAACAAGACAAGACAAGAGGTTTTGAAGGAGATATGAATGCCTTCAGCTTTGGCAAATGAAGTTGAGATACAGCATATACGTCAGTTGGAACTAGTGACTGCAAGAGAGAACTCTCGCAGGAAACTAATAGTGATATATCAGACATGAGAAGATAAACCATCTTTCTTGATCAACTTTGTCTTCAAACACTAAGATTCGCACATCAACCAAGCCACCAAAGAATTCAAAGTTCAAATCTTTGTTACGATACCTTTGTCATTGTGTTAATGGCAGTCTTGGAACAATCATAAGCAAGGCCTCCAGGTACTTTCCCGCGTTCGAGACCAGCAACGGAGGAGATGTTAATAACAGACCCACCCTGCTGGGCTTCACGCATACGGTTACAGACATATTTGGAGACCAACCAAGTTCCAGTTAGATTCGTCCTCATGGTGTCATCCCATTCCTTCTCCGACAAATCCAAACAACTGTGCACCCGACCTACAAGACACACTCAATAGCATGCCCACAAATGCCATTGAAACCCAGAAACAGTTGCTCATGTGTATAAACAACGGGACACAAAAGGAACCGAGCAGTTTGATGATCATCGGAAGACTGTGCATTCATGGAAGAATATATACACACGCAGTTGGCTACACACGGTGTACTATTATTAAGCTATGAATCATTGAATTCGATCGACATTGTGGTATGTAACTATGTCAGTGTCAACATACAGTCAGAAGAATCCTTAAAACACTTTTACAAACGCATCACAGGGGGAGCAATATAATATCATTTTCAGGAATTCCAATCCAAAATCTATTAACAGAGGCAAGGCTTTAAAACCCAAATCGATCAGTTTTTTGGTACATCGCAAAACTGACCACCACTGGAATCGATCCGAGTCGATTACTATTTTTTACGAGCTCGAGTTGAGTTGTCAATATCGAGTTCGAATAAAATTATGCAACTTGACTTCGAATTCGAGGTACGAGTACAAAATACAAGCTCGAGCTCAAATTCGATTCGAGAGTGCAAAGTAAAGTTGAGACAGTGTTTGGCAAAAAAAAAATATTAAAATAGAGAATCGAGCTCAAGTATTTCATGGGAATACTCAAGCTCGACTTAGCGACTATGTCAAGTCGAGCTTTGACCTCGGCTAACACCCCTACCACCACCCACCGAAAACCAGTCAATAGCGTCAAAAAGTCGATTTTATGTTTTTTATTAATAAATACTTAAAAGGTCGCCCTATTTAAAATAAAAAATAAATAAGATATTTTTATATTTTATAAAAAAAAAATTCCTATAAAAAATTTATTTCTACTTATAATTTTCACTAACTATTTTTTATTTTTTATTTTATTTAATTGTCTTTTAACTATATATTATTCTAATTAAGTAATTAAAATATTAAATATTGAATCTTACAATCAATTTTCTCACATTAATTATTTTTTTTTTCAACCAAATTAAATTTTTTAACATTTAATTTCTTTTATATTTTTATAATATTTTTTATTTTTATTAAATTATTAAATTTTAATATTATATCTAAAACTTATCATTTAGTATATTAATAAATAGACTTAAATTTATTTTATAAAATAATTTAATATTATTATGTATATATGTAATATTATATATAATATAAAATAATAAATTTTTTTAAAACGTTGAACCGATCTAAGGACCAATCAATTATCCAGTTGAATGACCTAAGCGAGTGAAATAAATTAAACAAGAAATCGTAGATAGAACGAAAATTTCTAACGGACACACTCTTTAATCCGCAAATAGAAAACTCATCAAATAAATTAAATTCGAAAATGTATAATAAGTAAATTCTCTTCTTTTAATTTTTTTTTTCCTGAAATTTCCTCTCTTACCTCTAACACCGGCATTATTGATCAAAGCATCGATTCTTCCAAACGCAGCCCAAGCTTTACTTACAGAAGCCTCAATAGTTGGTCCGCTTGCGCCGACGTCGAGCTCCAAAGCCACGGCTCTTGTCTGGTCTCGGTTTCGCTCCTTCAGGCTCGAGGAGCCGATCCCGCTGTTAATCTCGTCGCAGAGCGACTGCAGCCGGTCCATCCTCCGTGCCGCAGCGATGACTCTGCAGCCGGCTTTAGCCAAGTCCAAACAGAATTCTAGACCCAAACCGGAGGACGCGCCGGTCACCATCACTACCGTGTCTTCCAGTTGAAGCCATGGCTCCAAATCGGTAGCCACCTTGATCCCGCTTTCCATTCTCGCGTTGGGAAAGAAATCGTTCACTGATTCATTTGCCGGTTTGCCACATTTATAGTTGCCTAGAGCATGTGACTTGCATGAAGGGTAAAATAGACATTTTGGAACTGTCAAATATTTGGAGTGTGATTGGACGAGCATATAACTTTTTTACAATATTTTATAAATTGTTTGACAGTTTACAAGTTTGTTAATAGCATGCAGTAAATTTTTTTTTAAAAAGTTTATAAATTCTGTAAAAATAAATTGATTATTTCAAATGTATTTTTTATATGTCTTATAAACTACTTTATTAAATATATATATTAAAGTTAGCATGCATATTCTTAAATTGTATTTTATTAATAATATTTAATTTATTTTCATTATTATCACATAACAAGAGCCATAATCAATTATAAGTATTAATTTTAATAAAATCTTATATAATGATCTCATCAAATATTTTATTAACTTATTTTAAAAATAAAATATAAGAGTTTATAAATTTTAAAAATATTTTATAAACTATTTTATAAGTTATGTGATCTTGTAAGTTATAAAAAATAAGTTTCGCCAAGCACCCTCTTAGTTCACGTTTATATCTACCTATATTATGTCATTAGGGATATAAAAGATTTTTAGTTGGATAAAGTCAATATTGAAAATATGTTAAATTCTTTTATTTTTTATTTTCGTTCTCACTTTATATTTGATTCATAGTTTATTTATGTTTTCTATTAAAGTTTAAATTCTTCTAATTTTTCTTCGATTTACTATTTAAATATTTTGCACCATTTCAATATTTTTAACTCATTGTTTTCATTTGTGTTTTTCTCAAGTTTTCTGTTTTTCAAATTCTTTGGATTTTTCTTTATTTTATTAATTTAAATGTTCTTTATACTTTTTAATTTAAATGATTTTATTTTTATTAATTAAAATCTAAAAAATTGTAATTTTAGAATATACCATTTTTACTTGTATTCAAACAAGAATTTTATAAAATATAATAACCAATAATAAAAGTAAAAATTTTAAAAAGATTTAAAAAAAGAATGAAAACGCAATTGTATAGGGTAAAATAAAGGTAATTGCATAAATTTACTCTATGGAACCAAAAATCTTTATTAATATAATAATATTGTATTGATATATATAATATGGATATAGAAATTAAAATAAATTAAAATTTTCATCCATTAAAATTTTACAATCAAATATAATTTTTATACCCAATAAAATTATCAATTAAGCATATATATATATATATATTATTTAAATATCTTCTTTTTCTTGTTTTACCCCAAACGTAAACATGAATCATGTAAGTAACAAGACAGATTTGGGCATACCTTAGAAAATTTCAAAGAACATTCTTGTCCACTTCAAAAACAGTTATTCCAGTTGTACACTTCACTATTTGTACGATAATATGTTCTTAAGTGGAACTAACACAAACATGTGAAGATAGGTTGCATTTATTGTATGGCGGGGGGACCGGATTTTGGGTGTACATGTGTAATGAAATGGGCTAGTGATGCCTTTTTCCACGAGAGTTGTTTCAACGAATTGAGCCTAATTGTAGGGCGGAGGACCGGATTTTGGGTAATATTACTGATTGTTGCCTATTTAATTCAGTCCACTCACCGTTAATTTGCCACCCTTGAAATCTACTCAAAGAGTAAGGGCAAATCGGTCTTTTCACGACTAAGGTTCGGCGTAAAAATGGGAGAGAATTATCCGGGTTGATTCTCGGATGGATCCACCCTTTTGGTTAATGTATTGATTATAATCCCCCGCAATAATTCATCATGTCCATCCAAGGGCTTTTATGATTTATCTTGCAGCGGACGGGTGTTGATGTGATGCTGGCCACGTAACATTTTGCTTATTTTGCATAATTTTCATTTTATTAAAACATGTAATTTCAAACATATTATTCACCAGAATATTTCTTTTTCTCTTTCTTTATTTCATTTTTACAATATTTTTAAATTTTGGCACAAATTCTAAATACTTACAAAATTTGCATCCAAACAGTGTACTAGATATTAACATGCATATCAACACCCAATCATGGAACATCATAATACCTCTTATTTTGACACTTTTTATATTTTTTTGAAATTGCTTTTGAATTATCCAATTTTCTATTAATTATGGTCAATAAAAATGTGCATTAGACTTAAGGCTCAGGTGTCATATTCGAACCATTAATGGTGTGTCGTCGCAACACCTACGAGATTGGGGCGTAGGGTGTTTGGGTAAACTTATTTTTAAAAGTTTATAATATTATATTTAAATTTTATAAGTTTATAAATTTTATTTTAAAAATAAGTTAAAGAGTATTTAGTAAAATCGTCTTATAGAATTTTATTGAAATTTATAATTATAATTTATTATAATTTTTTTATATAATAATAATAAAAATAACTTAAATACTATCAATAAAATGTAATCTAGTAATATATGTCTCTCTGTGTGTGTGTGTTATTTTAATATATAAAATGAAATAATTTATAAAGTGTTTAAAAATAAATTAGAAATAGTCAACTTCTCAACTTATTTCTAAAGAGTTCATAAATCTTAAATATCTTATTTTTAAAATTTATAAATTTATCAATCATTTGAGAATAGCTTATAAGGTTGCCCAGACTCCCTTTAAGTATCATTTGAGCATGTTAGAGATTAGTTAGATCCATAATATATATGAAGAAGTTAATTTTTTATTATTAAAGTTAATTGTTTCTGTCTTCATTAAGGTTATGTTTGGAACCCAACTTTCAACTATAAAACAACGTTTCAAATTTCACACTACAAAATATAACATTCGATAATATCTTCATTCAAATTTAAATTTCAACTTTTTCGCTCTTTTATTTATATGATTAATTAATTATTTTTTAATTATTATATCTATTCATAATCAAATCAATTTCTATATATATCACATATATACACACACATTTATTTTTATTTATACCCTATAATATAATTATTATCCTTATAAATTATCACATCATTCAATCATTATATTATATATAAATATATATTCAAATACATTATAATATTCATCTTATTAAAACCTTCATTTTGAACATACTACTCATCTCAACACAATTTTTACCAAACATTATATCTAACAAAAAAAATCCCGCTCCCAAATATAGCCTAATTAATTATGCATACAAATGCTTTAATTCAAATGAATTTCCTGTGCAATTAAGTTCAAACAAAGTTAATATTTTTGTCATTATTACTTTTTCCAAATGTTTAGGAAAATAAAGATAAAATCAAAAAATATATATATTTAAAATAATTCAAATGAAAATGAGATTTTCAAGCATGAAAAGCATTGGCTAAACCTTGGAAAATTTTCAAAGAAATAAACCATACAGGTTATTAGAAAATTTTTTGACATGTCCATAAAATTATTCACATTTATCTCCAAATTATTAATAGAAAAATTTCAATTGATACTGCTACAATAGTACAAAAAGTCTCAATAAAAAAATTGTCTTTCAAATTTCAGGAAAGAGAGGAAACATAATAAGAACCTAGACATCCCTCCTGACAACAAATATTCTACACTAAATTTATTTATAAAACTTAATTAATTAAAAAATCAAAAAATAATTTAAAGACACGTCACACTCTATCGCATTCGGTGCATGTTATTGCGTGTGGGATTAAGAATATCTGTCTGGGGCCCCAAAGTATCTCGGGGAATGTTTGCTGCAAATTCTTTTCTTCATTTTTAAGGAACAATTAATTTAATAATATATGTGTATGCATATATGCGTGTACGTATTGATTATTATAATTTCATGCTAAACCCATGAATAAATTGTTGTCTGGCTGAGACGTGTTTGAATTATTGAATTACATTTATTGCCTTCAAATTTCCTATTGCAAGCTTTTCTTCCTCTGCTGTTAATTTCTTTATTGGAACCTCATTATCTTGATTATAGTTGTTCGCGGTGGTTTTCATCCATTTTCAATACCACTTCACGGTTTCTCGTAAAGCGTCTTGAGGAATGCTCTCGTTACGGTCTTCAAGTAAAGGTAATTTGACCACCTAGTAATGGGGTTTGGAGACTGAGGCTCTTTCTTTTATATTCAATTTTTTAATTTTGAACTATTTTTATAATTTCACTTGCCTTTAACTAAGTTTTTGCCAAATCGGTAGTATGGCTCCGACGTCACTTATAAGTTCCGACTGGTTATTGTGACATAATAAATAACAAATATATTGTTTAATATTACACACACAATAGAATGTACAATAATCAATAAAATAAATGCTCATGCAATTCCGAATATCAATTACTTCTCTATTTATACGGCCTTATCTAATATGTTCCACTAAAATATACGAGTCATTACAATGAATTAGTTCACAGCGAGTTCATTTATTACAATATACTATTTGTGGTGATATATTTATTTTTTCTTTTGTTGCTGTGGGACAAAATCTTGCTCTTGGATTCCACTAACAAGAAATTTGTACACATTGATTACAACTTGAATCAAATGAATTTGATGCGGGCTCTGTTCTCTAATTTAGTCCTCTGATTCTTCCTCCAAAGATGTGATTTCAACTTGAAGTGTCTTCAAGGAAATGGCTTGTGCTTGATCTTCCTTGAAATTTGTAAATTTCTTCAATTAACGCTGATCTTCGAGCTTGGCGCCTTGATGTCGGAGCGAACGTTGAATTTGAAGATCGTTGACGAAGAACGCCTTGAATTTGGGTTTAGGATCGAAGCTGTGGCTTTAATTTGGAGTATCTTCAAGAGAAGGGCTTGTGCTTGATCTTCCTTGGAATTTGTTGATTTCTCCAATTAACGTTGATCTTTGAACTTGGCGCTCTGACTTCGGATCGAACGTTGAATTTGAAGACCGTTGACGAAGAACGCCTTGAATTTGAAAATGAACTCTTTAAACTTGACGAAGAACGCCTCGAATGTTCTTGAATGCCTTGAGAGGATTTTGTGTATTCTCTTCTTCTCCTTGGCTTGTTGTTGTGTCCTTTGTTGTGGGGTTTTGACCCCTATTTATAGTTGTAGGAGAGATAATTTAAACACCTAACCTGCTGACGTGGAGCTTTCTGATTGGCTTGGGTTGTTGGCCTCTTGCTAGGCTGCGCCACTTGTCGCCTTCTGATTAGCCCTCTTGATCATTTATTGCCTTCTTACCATATTGTGTCATTTGTCGCCATTTGATTTGGACAATTTTGATTGATTAATTATTTATTAAGAAAAGTGTATTTGTTTTAACATTTTGAAATAAAATTTATTTAATTCGTATTTTAATTTCTTTATTTAATTTTATGTGATATTTATTTATTTATTTATTTATTTTATGTGTTTACAGTTGCTTAGGAATTTCTTTTCATTTTTGGTCACTTTCTATCTTAAATTGATGTTATCTTGATTTTTACTTTTTTATTCATTCAAATTGCTTTTCTCCATATAATCTCTAAATTTTATAAATATTTACACGAATCCCAAATATTCCCATTAGATATAGAAAGCCAACTCTTGTTAGATTCAGTCTTTCTAATTCTCATAGAAAGTTCCGATTGCAGGATGAACACTCGCACAAAAATGATTTCAATTGTCCACTTTAACATTGGTACAGCAATATGTTTATTGTATGGCGGAGAGTGAGATTTCGGTGCATGTGCTTATTTTGCATAATTTTTATTGTATGAATAAGCATTTTTAAAAATTTTTTCTTTTATTTTCATAGTATTTTTAAATTTTCACACCACCTTTCGATCGCTACGAAATTTGCATCCGAACACTGTACTAGATATTAACAGACGTGCCAATTAAACGTATGTACGTGCATGCAGCATCATAACCCTTTTCATTTTGACAGTTTTTATAATTTTTAAAATTACTTTTGATTTAATTAGTTTTTTATTGATTATGTTTAATATACATGTGCGTTAAAGTTGAAGTTTTGGGGTCATATTAGAACCATTGATGGCTTGTTATCACAGATCTCGAAGTTAGGGGGTTCCCTGTCAAAGTTTTTAGACGAGTTTATAAATTTTTTAAAATATCTTATAAAATATTTAAAAATTTATAAACTTTTAAAAGTGTTTGGTAAATAAGATGTTTAAATATTATAAATTACTTAACTAAAAATAAGTTTGCCTTTTTAAATTTATTTCTAAATATATTATAAATTACTTCATTATATGTATTAAAAGTAACTTAAATATCTTTAATTACATTATAATCATGATATTTAATTTATTTTTATTATTATTATATCAAAAAATTATGATTAAGTATAATTATAAAATTTGACAAAATCTTATAAGATAATATCATTTCTATCTGAAGAATCTACCAACTTATTTTAAAGATAAGACGCACGATCTTAGAAATTTTAAATTTTTTTTATAAATTACATAATCTTATAAATTATTTAAAATAAGTTTAATTAAATACCCTTTAAGTATCATTTGAGCATCTGGGCAATATATACTAGTAAAAGTACGGCATACGTTTGTGTAAAATTATTTATTATATTTTAAATAATAAAAATAATAGAATTTTAAATTTAAAACACAAAAATAATTAAAATAAGAAAATAAAGAAAGATGAAAAGAGGTTGTGAGTGAGAAAATTAGAAAGAAAATACAAATAATGATAAATTAGAAGAAAATGGAGATATGAAGAAGAGAAAAGAACAAAAGACGTTAAATTAAGAGAAAATGTGTAATTTCATATTGTATAACTAATAACTAATATAAGATAAATATGTTATTTTATATTGTACAACCAAATGGATTCAAACACTTAATAAATAATATACATTAGGTGAAGAATATAAATTTAATTTTCAGTTATTTCCCTTGGCTTCGTTAATTATATTAATTATACATACAAAGGATTTAATTCAAATGAATTGCCTGAATTATTAAGTTCAAACAAATTTAACATATTTGTCTTTGTTACTTTTTCAAATGTTGAGTATAAACAAAAAACAAAATATACATTCCTTGAAATTATTCAAATAAAAATGGGATTTTTGATACATGACAAGCATTAGCTAAACTTTGGAAAATTGTGAAAGAAATAAATTAATTACATTTCATTAGAAAAATTTGTTTGACATGTCCATAAAATTATTCACATTTATCTCCAAATTATTAATAATGAAATTTAACATGATATCGTTACAAGAGTAGATAATCATATTGAAAAGAAAAAGATTGTCTTTCAAATTCGAGAAAAGAAAGGAAAAACAATTAATTTAAAGACAGCTCAGAGTCTATCGCTTTTGGTGTATATTTTGGGGGTTGGGATCACGCGTATCTGCTTGGGGACTTCAAATATCTTTGGGAATGTTTCAATGAAACAATCAATTCAATACACACGCATCTATGTATGTTTATTATATGTATAAAATATATTACATGTCAATAAATAATAGTAATCACTATCAGTAAAAAATTATTTTAAGGGGCTTATTTATTTTAATATTATAAAGTAAAAACTTATTTATGAATTTTAGGTAGCTTAAAATCATTTAATTCTTTGGGTGTAAATTGTGGTGCAAGGAAAATTGGCTAGTGAACTTAGGAATATTGTAATAAGTAAAAGAGATAAAAGATGAAAATGATTATTTTGCTGAGTGGTATGGTTGAAGGTATAGAATTTGACGGGTGAAATAAGAGGGAAATTTACATTTAAAAACCAAACTTGTTTCTGACTTTTTAAAATCTTTAAAATCAAACTTAAATTACGAAAGTAATTTTAATATTTAAGTTATATAAATCAGAAGATCATTATCATAAATTTGATTTAAAATTATATAACCTTTGATTTAGAAATGGAATTTCAGAATCTAATTTTAAAATAACATTAAGGATTTCAGTTTTAAAAATGGATACTTGGAATCTGCTTTTAAGTTAAACAATTGTTAATTATTATTTTTACATATTATAATATAATTAATATTAATTAATAAATTTTAAATTTATTGATAACTGTAAAAAATTTAAAAACTATTTCATTTATTATATGCATAATTTTAATAAATTTATTATAAATACATATTTAGCGATATTTTTACGAAGAGGTATAGGATTACTCAGACAATCTTAAGGTAAGTTTGACTATACTCTATATATATTTTTTATTAATATTTAGTTTTGAACATATTATGATTATGATTGGCTGATTTAAAAATATAATAAATGTAGTCGAAAAATCATAAATTATATGCAGTCAAAGCATATATAACTCAAGAATTTCTGAGCAATCTCATACCAATCCCGACAAAATAATAAGACATTACTTGAAAAATAATGTGCATTTAATAAATAAATAAATATTAGTTTATAATTTTAATGTAATATTAACAATATTAAATAGATATTAGTTATATGTATGAGATTCAAATAATTCTAAAGTAAAAATTATAAAATTTATTAAATTTGAAACCAGATTTTAGCAATCCTATTTCCCAAACAAAATTCAGAATCCTGATTTTAAGATCAGATTCCATGATTTTAGTTTTAAATCAAATACTTAATATTTTAGAAGAATCTATAATATTTCTTCTATGATTTTCATATTAATAAACTAGATAAATATTTTAAAAAAAACCTTTAATATATTTTGAAAATATTAAATTAATATATAATTATATTTAGAATATTCAGAAAGTAATAAAGAAACACATTTTAAAATGGTTAAAATAATAAAACAAAATAAAAATAAATTTAAAAAGTGAAAGCCAAATTTTCAGGTTTTAAAAGTTTAGTTTGCTACAGCATATTAAAATTTTCAAAACTACAATAATTTGGTAGCGAACTACTTATTTTATAATATTAAATTTAATAGGCCTGCTTTTCGCTGTACATTAAAAAGTCGCTATAGTGGCAGCGTTAAAATATAAATATTTTAAAGAAAATGAAAGGTTCGAAATATTTTGTTACCACTAAGTCGCGATTTTGTTAAGTTTTAGGTTTGAATTTAAATTGTGTAAATTTTTCTTATCTATTTTTACAATATTAGTTGATTAATTATAACTTAATTTTTAAAGATTGATGGGTGATGTTTATATTTGTAGATATTTTAATATCCATGATAAATTGGCTCACGTGACTAATTCAAATAAAATGAACCATTTTTATTTTATTTTCTTTTAAGGTCACTGTTGAATACGGTGAAATCATGCATGAGAATTATGATCTTTTGAACTAATTTTTTTGCTATTACAAAAACTTTTGAAAATTTTGGTAGAAAGCAAGATTATAAGATGCAATTGGCCACATTTGTAAAGTATTTTAAATTTATTTTTCTTAAAAATTATATAAAATTAAGTAAAAAAGAAATATAATTTAAAAAGTACAGCACGTAGTCATTGCTATTTTATTTTGTATAGATGTAGATAAAAGCATCTTTATATCGCATTTAAAAAGGAAAAGGGATCACTAAACAATTACTTCACTCGTAAAATGCTTAAACTAGCAACAAATCTTGAAATTACCATATCACAACTTTTCATCCACTGCATGCATTAGGAAAGTTCATGTTAATTCTTCTGGTTCTTCTGATCTTCCCCCGCCGATCACTTTGAACCAGTGATGGAGGAGATATTAATGACAGATCCACCCTGCTCGGCCTCACGCATAAGCTTGCAAACGTATTTGGAGATTGGATTTGTTCTCATGATATCATCCCATTCCCTCCTCGCCAGGTCCAATGGAGTGTGCACGCGACCTGCAAGATATACTCAGGACACAAAATGCCACCATAATCCATAAATTGTCTCTCAAATATAGAAATATCAGGCCCCAAGAGGAAAAGGTTATTTCATCATTCGTGTTGTCATGCAAGAACGTGTGGATATGCAGGTAAATGTGCATGGCACAGTATTTTTCGGCCACACTTTCCAAACCCAAACGGAGTGAATAAAATGAAAAATGCGTACAGTATAGAAAACCCATTGACACGTCTTCAAAATTACCCAACTCCAACTGGCATCCTTAGGGGTTGAAGCCACTCAGCTATGTGGTTTTGAATTTGTGCGTCGCTTAGGAGTGGGGAGACAATACAATGAAACCACTACCCACATTGTGATTGTGGGAGTTACTTAAATAGTGAGTAAAAATGAGGGTATGAGTTTCTTTCCCTGTAACACATAATATAACTACGGGTACATGTTCCTCGTGTTGAGACAATCACAATAGAAAAGGACACTGATAATATATTATTGCATATTTCATTGGTGCAAGTCAAATTGGATGACCACGAAAATCTCGTGCCTTTGTCGCATTTTCTTGTTTGAGTGTAATTTAAAACTGAAACAAGCCCTCACAATTTCAGATTGACAAGCCTCACAGTGTTTGATCATGTCATCCATCAAGTAAATAATTAATAAGTGAATTTTGTTCTTCCTTGGCATTTTTCTGCTTTTGCCTCCCTAACCTCTCAACGCCGGCGCTATTGATCAGAGCATCGATTCTTCCATACACAGCAAAAAGCTTTCAGCACGGAACCCTCAAGTCGAGCTCCAAAGCCACGGCTCTTGCCTGCTCATTCAAGCTCGAGGAGCCGATCCCTTCGTTTATGTCGTGGCATATAGTTATATAATAGGAATTCTGTTTGAGTGTGTTTGGTCTTTTTTAATTAAGTGTAATAATGTAAATTTAGTAATTAAGGGTAATATTATAAATTCACAATGTGCAATGATAGCATATAACATGTTTGTTAGCCATCTTTTAAACTCAGACACAACTCATTAAACTTTATATAACTAAATATATTATTGAACAAAATTTTTATTCAAATTTAAATTTAAATTTTTTTTCTCCTACATATATAATTAATTAATTATTCTTTAATTCTTATATCCATTAATAATCAAATCAATACACACACTCACATTTATATGTATATTTACACACTTAAAACTCATTATTATCGTATCAACTATTTATTATAATATATTTTATATATATGTTCAAATGAATTAAAATTTTTATTTCATCAAAATCATAAACTAAATATCCTATTATCACAACTCAACTCTAACTCAATATCATCTTACTTGAAAACCATTATAAAATAAACAAAATAATAATTTAAAAAGATTATTTTAACTTTATATTATTGATTGAATAATTCACATGCTAAGGCTAGATCAAGAAAATAAATATAATCATGTTAAATAGTTAAATATACTAAACATAATAGTTATGAATTAATTTCATTCTAACTTTTTATCATTCGTAATAATTTTTTGATTTACAATCCTATCCAATAGAATGAATATGACCCAACGGTCAATTAAATTACTTCTTTAGTTTATTATTTGTATTGAATATTGTAGGTAATAATGCGTTGTTCATTTTATAGAAATAACCAATTATTTATTACCACATATGATAAAAAAATATATATATGCAATCATCTAAACTTAACATCATAACTGGACGCCACACCGCACAAATGATCTAGTGTGGGTGGTCCATTAGTCCATGACTCCACGCATTTATTAATGACGTGTTATTAATGATGGCAATGGAAGTCGACTGCGGACACCCACCTGCGAGGTGAAAGGGGACAAGTGTTGGGAAGTAAGGGTAAGGGTAGATTTTTTCTCATTAATTAAATAATATATATTTATTATTTAATTAAAATAAATCATAAATTAGTAAAAAAATATATTATTTTAATTAAAATTCATTATGTTAAATGTTAAATAATTCAAATTTATATAAAATTTTAAATTTGATTAATTTAAAAATTAGTTCACTAAATTAAAATTTTGATCACTTTACTTAGAATTAAAAGAAAAAAATTTTACAAAAAGAATTAGTTTTAAATAAATATAGATATTAATTGTGATTGAACATGCACTTCCCCACAAACTAATACATTCTTGTTATAATAAAAAAATCATAAATTTATAAATTAAATTAATGTTTGGGACCCCAAAGCGTCACCGGAGATGTGAGCTGCCGACAATAAAGGAATAATTAATTAATTCAACACACATATTAATTGTTTTATATTTATTTTAAATTAAAAAGATAAATAATTATATGATTCAATCAGCAATGCATATCCCTATCAAGACATACGGTTTTGTGGAGTCCACGTCATTAAGAATGCGTGCTGTTTCGCGACTCAAGCTTGGAGATAGCATTCCGGATGTTTCTTGCACGCAATTACTTCTTTATTTTTATTTTATTATTAAGGAAAATTCAACTTTAATATATACCAATTATACCACACTCTCTTTGCGCATGTATTTTAATACATAAATATATTTAAATTTGTTATGTATTTATTTTATTGTATAATTTATTATTTAGCAAAAATTATTTATTCTATATTTGTTCATAATTTTTTTTTTATCAATGATGATAAAGTATAAACTAATCATATTTTAAAAATTTTAATAATATAAACGAATTATTAGAATGAAAAATTATGATAATAAAACTTAAATCTAGTATTTTTTTTTAAAGAAAATTAGTAATAAAGATAAGTCATCAAAAATCAAAATTATATTCTATAAAAAGAGGGAGAAAAAAATGAAGAAATAATGAAAGAATAAGTAAAAAATTTTTAAAAGAATATTTTAGTAAATTAATTTTGAGGATTAAAGTGGTTTCTATCTACCTTTCACACATTCTATATAGTATAGATGTAGATACACACACACACACACACACCATCATATATGTATATTGATGATATTATTTTTTAGATTAAATTTATATATACATTATTATATAATCTGATATTTTCAATCATATATCAATCATTGCAATTATATTTTAAATTACACATTAATCAATAACATTATTTACTAAGTAAAATTAATAAAATCATGTCTCTAAGGGTGCACTTTAATGACTTCTACAATATGTTATTTTTAGGAATATATCAACATCACCATAGGACAACAATTTCAATGTAAAGCTACTTAGTACACTGTGCTAGCCACGATTTGTGACACTAATTTTTCAAGACATTTGCTGACCTATCAACATTTAAGGCCCATGCTCCCAACATCCTTTACAGCCTTAGAGCCCTTGAAAAATCACCAAACTTTATGTAGCAAATTGTCCATCAAATTATTTGAAGAAACAACCTAATTTAAATTTTCAAACATTCATCCGAAATATAATTTTGTCCTTGGGTTTTCTCCTCCTCCTCTTTTCGTGTGTGTATGTGTGTATTTTTCCTCCACTTCTTCATATTATTTTTAATTTATGTTATAAATTTTTTCCATTTTTGCGAGACTTCTAAAAAGTTGTTTTTTTATTAACTGTATATATACATACATCGTTTCTCATCTGATTAAAATAGTGTAATTTTTTATTTTATTCATGTTATATGGATGCTCAACAATAAATTTCAAAAAAATAAAAATGTAATTTGAAAAAGTGGATAAAAACGCAAACACATAAAACAAAAAGTAAAGAGAAAATAGAACAGAACACAAACCAGAAATAAAACGAAGAAACATGAATAAAATAAAAAATCATAGCCATTTAATAACAAATGAAAATATGTTTATATATATGGTTCATAAAAGCCGATAGGGGTATCATATATGTGGTTCATAAAAGCCCATGAAACGAGATAAGAAATGAAAGAGAAGATTCAAAAATAACCTAAATCCTCAAAAAAGGAAAACTTAAAACATTTAAAAATTGGTAAAAATTCGAAAACAAAAATATAAAATACAGATCAACTAACAATAATTTGAAGAAGTTGAGAAAAAAAAAAAATACAGAAAACGACAAAAACAAAAGACAAATATAACAAAAATAAAAAGAAGACACTTGCCAACCTCTACAGATAGCGCTTTAAAGTGCAATGCCTACTAAACCATATTATTATTATATGATTATGTATTTATTTTAATTTTACAAATAAATTATCGCGTGAGTTTATAATCTAAGCCATATATCAACCTTTACAATTACACAATAAATTAAATATTAATCAATTACATTATTTACTATATAAAAAATATTAAGTACAAAAAATCGCAATAGAAAATGATTAAATATTCATATATTAAGGACAAATTCATAATAAAAAATTGGATTTTCACCTTACTACTAATTGAAGCAATTCAATATTTAAAAATCAAGTATAAATAACTATTATTCGAGTATGATAAAATCACACTTGTAATTTTTACTTCTTAAATCTACAATATCTTATTCATAGGATACATTAACATGGCCATAGGACAAGAATTTCAATTTAAAGCTAGTTTTAATACATTGATTCTAGGTTCTAACCAAAGTTTATAGAGTTTGTCAAAGCACTTTTTTTGGGACACACTTGCTAACTTACCAACATGTAAGGCCAATGCTCTCAACATCCTTTCCACCCTACGAGACCTTGAAAAATCACCAAATTAGCAACAAATTTATATCAAAGTGAAGTTGCAGCCAATTATCAATCAAATTATAGTTGAAGAAACAACCTATTTGAATTTTTAAAACATTTATCCCAACTATAATTTGATGCACAAATAATCAAGTTTTATTTTTCACAATTTGAGGTTTTTCAATCTTGCCATGAAAATTACTAAGACATGACATTGCAACTAAGGTAAAAAGAAAATATATCATAAAAGCATGTCACGATCTTTCCTTTTACTAACTGCACAAACAATTAAGTAGAAATTAGTTAAAAAATTAATAACTATTAACTTCCAGCCAAAAACGAGAATAAATTAACATCAACACCGTGCATCTTAATACTTCAAATTAAAAAACCGTGCATCTTAATACTTCAAATTAAAAAAAAAAAAAACTTAGAAAATAGTAAAACAAAAGGAAGAGTTAAACTAAATTTCCCCATTGATATCTACAGAGAGGAAAAAATTGGAGTGCCAGTTATGGTAGCTCCTGCATCAACAATAAAAATGTTTCCCGTTACATATTCTGAACTATCATGGACCAAATACCTTACAAGTGATGTCAATGCTGGATCTGTGGTGCCATGAGTTCGTAGAGGGATTGTTCTGGAAGCCACTGTCTTGAGCCAGTCTTTTTGCATGAGGCCCTCTGTTATCTCAGACTTAAAAATCCCAGGAGATATAGAGTTTACTCTGATCTTGTTTGAGCCTAATTCCAGGGCCATGACCTGTGTGCATCATGGAATAGTGAAACGTGTTCATAAACAAACCTTAGTTCTCCAAACTAGGAACAGAACCATAAGATGACATATTCAGTATACAGACTTATAACTTACCAAAAGACAGCAAAAGGCCTCTATAAGAATTAAGCATCAAAGGTGGATTAACATACAATAACACCAAACATAACTATGTTTTTAATTGTATAATCTGTTCTGACTTCAAGTCAAGTATAGAAACTGATTTAATTCCTGCAATGAAATTTGTGTTCAAATTTTACTTATAAGGTCCTCATTACAACCACTTTTATCACTTATTTATCAGATACGGAACTTTTATTCCACAATACATGAGCTGCCATCCTTATTTACTTCAGTGAATATCATTCCAAAAAAACTGTTTTCATTTTGACTTACTAGCTGTTACTATAGATGTATTACCCTAATGAGAAATTCAAAGGAGTGGACGGTTGAGTCGAATGAGTAAATGAATGGGAACCCTAAGGCTTCAATTAATTATTAGAAAGAAAGAGCAACCAACTTCTGTTCTTAATTCAAATAATTTCCCAATCTAATCAAACGTTAAATATGGATTAAGGCCTGATATAGGAAGGACTCCTCCCCAGAACACTAAGGGAAGCCCAAAGCATAATCATGATCACAAGAACTTTATTGGTAAGATGTAATACTATATGAACAAGCTTGAGTGTCTTCTGGGTTTTTGTAACCCACATGTAAAAACTGTAGTGCTTTAAGACTGATCTATCATGCTGAAAGATTAAGAAATTAATAGAGAATACCATGCCACATGTTAGTGCAAAACTATCAACTGGTATTTTTAATCACAGTTGAGAAGAAATCTTTTGCTTTCATTCAAAGGCATACACAAATATTTCATGGAGAATACCTTCGTCAAGGTGTTGACAGCAACTTTTGAAGCACCATAGACAACACTTCCAGGGAGATACCCACGATTAAGACCTGCAGTTGAGGAGACATTGATGACTGAGCCACCCTGTTGAGTATCACACATGCGAGCACAAACACATTTTGACACCAGCCAGGTTCCCGTGAGATTTGTTTTAATGATATCATTCCATTCATCCTCTGACAAATCGAATGAAGAGCACACGGAGCCTACAAAAAAACATCAAAAATCGAGAATTGCACTAGCGTCACCACATCACACACGAGAAACGCCTCTGACAAGAGACTCAAAGTAATTCATGTGCATGACTTACAGTCATTGCATATAACTATACTCGACGTACTAGAAACAGTGCAACCCATCTGCTTTGTGTGAATATATGCCATTATAAAAGTGTGAATAACTTTGTGATGTCTTAGGCTACTTAAAAACTTTTTTGTGAAGATTATAATATCTCTATATTAATCAATTGTGATATAGCCAGTCCTAAACCAACACATTTCTGAACAAAAAAACACTCAAGTATCACTTAGCATGCATTGTACTGAAAAAAAAAGGATGTTATTTAATTGGAAAATTTGGTATTATTTCTTTAGGTTCCCTTGGACACTACCAAATATACATCAATACAGAATTCTAACATCTTCTCAATCGTGTATATATATATATATATATATGACAATTTTTCACAGAGAGAATTTAAACAGATCTATTATGGACCTGCTTCCTAAGTTCTCCATATCCAGAAACAATCACGGTTAAACTAGTAAGCTTTTTCAGTAAACAATTCCACAGAGCAGACATTCCCAAAATATCCCCTCCAAATTACAAAAAATAGAGAGAGAGAGAGAGAGACGTAAACATTATAACAAAAGTAAACCACCCAAATACATCAACTAGATAGGAACACCCTTTTATTTATTCCAAATAAAATGTAAACCACAAAAACAATAATAAACAAATAAATAAATCAGACATCGTCTTCGTTGAAAAAGGAATCAGGGTTTACCTCTGACGCCAGCGTTGTTGATCAACGCATCGATTCTCCCAAAAGCACGCCAAGCCTTCTCCACCGCGGCGTCAATTACGGGCCCACTCGCGCTGACGTCAAGCTCCACAGCCACAGCTCTAGCTGGACTTCCCTTCTCGCTTGAGCAGGTTGAACTGAGCCCGTTGTTGATTTCGTCGCATAGGGATTGTAAGCGGTCGACTCGTCGGGCGGCGGCTATGATTCTACAACCGGCTTTGGCTAAGTCTAAGCAGAAATCTCGGCCCAGCCCAGATGACGCGCCGGTCACCATAACGACTTTGTGTCCAAGGTCTGCCCATGGCTCCAAGGTCTTGGCCACCTGGGCTCTACCGTCCGACATATCTGCAACTCGGGTAAGACTGCAGGTGAGAGCTGCGCCACCGCAACGCTAGAAAGCTTTCGTAATGTTCGGTGTGCTCCTGAATCCAAGGGTCGGAGTTGTTGTTCTCTTGTTGGAAAAGGCTTGGGAAGATAATATTACTTGGGAGAAGGCCATTAGATTTTATTTATACTAAATAAATAAAATAACAGCCTAATAATGGTTTTTGGGTTAGTTTGATGGGCTGAAAATGACGGTGATGGTGACTTGTTCGTATAAAAATTATATTTATTTGTAAAATTTTGATTGAAAAAAAAAAATTTAATTGTTTGTATTTGAAAATTTATATATAATAATGAATAGATGATGTTATTGTAAATAAAAATTTTAAAATATAGGTATATATTAATATTAGTGTATGTATGTATAAATATTAATTTGATTTTAAATATATATATAATAATTAAATTTAAAATATATGTGTGTGATAAAAAAGAAAGATAATTTAAATTTAAATATAAATAAAAAATTATATTAATTTATGTTTATTTAGTCAAAATGTTGCTGCGCCCCAAACTCGTCAAAATGTGCTTAAATACAAGGAATGGCAAATCTAGCAAAATAGGAAATATTCATTTTTCATAAGAATAAAAGTTTTCAATTGTTGGGATTTGAATATTTATACATAACATATATAATAATAATTAAATAATATAATAATATATAAATTTTTAATATATAAAAATAAACAAATGTAAGTGTACATCTATATATTAAATTAGCTATGTGAACGTGTATAATGATTAAAATTTAAAATTATTGAGTATGTGTGCGTGCGTGTTTATAAGATAAAAAATAATTCGAATTTAAATAATTTTTTTTTGTTATTGTATGATTTTTTTGTCAAAAATTATGCTAGGTTCCGAACCCATCAAAATTTGTTTGCATGCAAGGGTATTCTTGTCAATTTAATGATTGAGGGTCTCGTAACATCCTTTTTGTTATAATGGGCTTTGTAATGACTAAGGAGTGGGCTTTTTTGATTTTCGTGAACGAGGGCTCACAAAATTTTGTAAGGGGGTCAAGTTTGCATTTGGTACAATGGTATTGAATCAAATTAATGTGTATTATAGTAGTGTGTTGAATATTAAATTTAATTAGTTGATTATATTTGTTTTGCAGAATTTGAACTTTTTTTTAATTAGGCATGTCGGTTATAGATTTTTTTTTTTTTCAAATAGGTTGTAGTATTTCTCATTTCCATTTAATTAAAGGAAGTTGTAACTTGATTTAAATGGTACGTAATACGTTGAAAATATAAAAGTTTTACAACTCTATTATTTTATTTTTGTTTTTATTTTCATAACCTTGACAATAATTAAAAGCCATTGCCTTAGGTGCCGTTGTTCTAAATCTTGAAAAATAAGAAATGTTATAACATTTGAGGAAAAAATGATATGATTTTATGGTTCAAAAGAAGTAATATATAAACTACAGAAATTAAAAATATATATATATAAATTAACTTTGAACTTTGTCATTACTTGAATTTGATTTAATTCAACTTTGGGGAAGACGAACTCAAGTTCAAATTTTAGTTGATGAGCAATGATATTGAGTTTGAATAAAATTTCAAAATTCAAGTTGGAGTTTGATAAGATGTCAAAACTTTTTAAATTTGATCATATTTAAGTCAAGTAATTTGAATTTGTTAATGCTTCAATCAATACAATATATTAAACCCAAATGTCACTACCAAATTGAATACAAAATTTTTGAATATTATATCCAATGTTAGTAGAGACTTAAAATTTTTCACAATGGATTTATTGAATTGTCAGAACCCCTATTCTTGCGAGAAGCTCCAAAGGTCAACATTGCCAAATTAATTCACTTAACTTAGATTTCCTTGTTGAAAATCTATTTGTTATATTGTTTATGGGTCACCTAACAATGTCTCGTATTATGACAAAGAGAAAAAGTAAAAGGTTGTTGAGTTTAATATAGTAATAATGGTGCTTTGGCGACAATGATGTTATTAACTTGACTCTATATATTTACATATATAGACATGCATAGGACATAACGCCTAACATGAATGCATGAATCCAACTTCCAGTCAAGAAAGCAATTGAGGATTTACTGTTAATTATTGAGGTATGGTTGGTCATTCCATGGGGATCACTGGAGAATTCAGATTTACAAACCCTAGGTTGACGATCCTACGCCAAATGGTCCAGGCCATACGTGTAGTCATTAATTAATTTAATTTGTGGGTTTCACATAAATCTTCAAAACTTGATATGTATGTCTTGATGAGTTTCAAGTTTTACTAAGTAAATAAATCGTGTCATTAAGGTAGTAATTTTAATGAACAGATTTTCTTATTTATAGGATTTGAATATCTCGTGTTTCTATTAGATTGACAGATTCGGTATGAAATGGATGAAATTGATGTTCAAATATTTCTTTCTAAAATGTATTAATAAGAGGGATAAAGAATGCCACTATCAGGATTCAAGACAATCTTTCCCATTGTTTGAAAGAGATTAGCAACTTAATAGTTGGGAGGTATTCCAAATTAATATTAAAGACAACGTTCGTGCAAATATTTGAAATATATAATTTAAAACATTGTCTTATGCAATTGATTATAACTATAGCAAATGTGACACTTGATACGCATGCATAATTTTATAAATAAATAACATTTTATATTATTTATAAAACGAAAAATAAAGACAAATAGAAAAAAAATTAAAATTAGAAGAAGAAATTAAAAGAAAACATAAATTATATTAAAGTTGAAGGACAATCAAAAAATCAAAATTAAGTAAAGTGAATGGAAATATATAAATAATTAAAATCATTTTATTTATTGCATATTATACAACTAAATTTCTTATATCTTTAATATATATTGTATGAATAAGTTAAAAAACATGAAATGCAAAATGAAATATAAAATTATCGCTAAGAAATCAGAATTACATATTGCTCTACACAACATTCTCAATCAAAATATACACGCATATACATATATACATAATAAACACACACACACACACACACACACACATTAGTAAAAGTGGCACATTCCATACGTGTATAAATCAACTTATAAATAATAAAAATTGTTGCTTTTTAAATAACAAAAATTTATTAAAATAAAAAATATAAAGAATACTTAAAAAAGGAAAAAGAAAAAAAGAATTTAAAAGGAAAATATTTGAAAGAAAATAAATAAAATAATAAGTTAAAAGAAAATGATAGTTTTGTGATTCTATAACGTGCAATAAAAAAGCCTTAGTTTTATAATAATATAGTGTAGATATATATTAAAAGTAAAAACAATACCTAAGGATAAGGAAAAGAAAGGTGAGAAGAATTTGAAGGAGATAAAAACTTGAGAGAAAAACAAATAAAAGTATCAACATAAAAGAAAAGGAAAGAAAAATAAAAAAAAATAAATTAAGGGTGGTTGTGTAATATTTAAATTTTCAATTAAAAAGTTTTATTTTTCATGATAATTCAAGTAAATATAAACATATAATTGGAATTATGTTTGAGTTTGTTTGGCTGTTGTAATTAAGTGTAATGATGTAAATTTAGTAATTAAGAAAAATACTGTAAATTCATAATGTGCAATCAAATTAGACTTAAAGACTTAATGATATAGTATGTAATATGTTTGTTAGCCATCTTTTAAACTTGACACAACTTATTAAACTTTATGCAACTAAATATATTATATAATAAAATTTTCCTTCAAATTCAAATTCAAATTCAAAATTTTCTTCTTTTACGAGTATGATTAATTAATTATTCTTTAATCATTACACATATTAACAATCAAATCAATATACACACATACACTTACATTCATATATATTTACAGACTTAAAATTCATCATTGTTTATATATATATATATATTATCACATCAACTAATTATTATCACATATTTCAAACATTTATTTAAATAAATCAAAATGTTTAATTCATCAAAATCTTAAATTAAATATAGTATTTATTACAACTCAACATCATCTCTCAACAAAATCCATCTTCTAAGTACAGCCATAGGCGGGCGTGTGTGTAATGTTCTGTAATCTATATCACAATTCACTATGAATAATTGAGAAGTTGGCATCATCATCGTGATTGGCGTTCCCCATTGTCATTTGGATCCTGAATTCTCAAACCCTTTTTTAACTAACATTGACCCCCAAAACAATAATAATAATAATAAGTTATTGATAAATAAATATTCGTGTCCTATATTCTTCCATGTTCAACCCCAACCAACTTATTCCGTATCTGTGTTTATGTGAGGGAAATATAACCCACTGTGGATGTATCCCAAAACCCTTTTTTGAAAAAGAAAAATCCCTCTTTCTAAATCAACTTTATTCTTCAAACAAAGACATGGAGGTCAGAAGGCATCGAAGAATAAGTTTTTTTTTTTTTAAATAAGGGGAGCAATTCTTTGTTTGCTCTCACTAAACTTTGGGCTTTATATATATATATATATATATATATATATATATATTCATCAACTAGCCAAAAAGACATGAATGAAAATTTTGTTTACATTCTCATGACCAAGGATTTTATCTAATTATCAAATTTATCATTACTTATTGATGAGAGGGACAGTTGGTATTAACTAGTTTATGTGCTGAGTTAGTCTCTATTATGCATAAGGATTAGGGACTTCCAAAAGAGACAGAATTAATATATATGTGTGTGTAAACAAGAACTGTCTTCTTCTTCTTCTTTTTTCTTTTCTTCCCAATCCTTCACTTGCTTCAAAAGCTAATACTAATATTATAAAATTACGAGGAGTTGTTTAGCGTCTTAATTAGTTTGAATGTTTATTTTTGTTACGGAAAAAGGATTACCTAAAAATCAATCAGATTCAAGATGTATTTTCAACCCTGTGGACATTGTCCACACTTGTATCTATTCTATGTGAAGGACAAATAACAGGCTTTTAATTATTTTTTTAGTGCAATGTCAAATGTATTTTAAATAGAGTCATGAGTTGGACTATGACTACAAAATTCAAACAAAATTCCCGATAGAACACTTGTGCTCAAAAAGTTTTAAGTATTCTTTTTTTTTTTAATTATTATTATTTATGTACTATACCATTTAAACCAAATATTTTCCCCTTTCATATGGTGTAAATTAAATATCACAAAAAGAAATGGAGACCCCATATATGTAGATTTTCTCCCGGAAGTTAATTAATTTTCATGAAATATATAGAGTTGGAAGTTTGTGTGACTACAGATGTGCATGATACTGTTGATAATTGATTTAGGTTGTGTCTTATTATGGGCCATCCTTTTTATTATGATTATTATTATGAAGGGTAAGAATAATTTACTGCCGTGACACCTTTTCTGGATTTTTTAAAATTTTTATCTTTACACAAATAAGACATTGATTTATAGAGACTCTAATAAAACAATTATATATTACACAAATAAAAGTTCTTATTAATGGAAATTAATAAGGAATGGAGCAATAATCATTCATTAATTAATTCATGGTAGAAATCAATAAAAATTTGTGGAGAGAATTATTAATCAGATGAGACAAGCGTTGCTTTTGCATGCAAGCCAAATCTCGATTATGCATAATCATTGATATAGTCAAGGTGTTTATTTAGTCATGGTATGCTTAATGAAACAAATACCTTGATATTCATGTGGTTGGTCTTCCGATTGAAATTTTGCGTTCATTTGACTATGGCCAACACCTACTAGTGAAGAAATATTGGCTATTCCTCCAAAACCAAGAAAAACATATATGAAAAGAAATTCTATGTGAGTTTGTGATATTGACCAAGTTTAATCTACACATGTTGGACTTATGCATTCTTATTATGAGAAGAAAAAAGGGTAGATTGACTTTCTTCCAAATGTTGAATTTTTTTTAACATAATTCTAGTGAGGCTCAAATTATTTTGACTTATTGACATTAATTAAAACTCAAAGTAGCTACACCACCAATTACCAATAAATGCAACAATCGTCCACCTCTTTTCACTTTGAAGAAATTAGAATAAGTCTCATGCTAAGTATGGATTTTTTTACAATTTAATATTTTTTAAAATTGAAGGAGCAACTTTTACATTTAACAAAAAAACTAAATTTGTATGGATTTTTAAATGAATTTCAATTTATGTGAAAAATATTAAATGTAACATCAACTTATATGTTCAAATCAAAGTTTCGTAGCTTATATATTAACTGGTAATTTTTGTACACTCCAATACATGTGCAACTAAAATTTAAAGTTTATTGTATATATTAAATTTATTTTTCTTGCATAAATATCTTGAAATATACTGTATATGTGTTTTATTTTTATAATTTATAATATAAGAAAAATCACTCACATAAATATGCAGAATTATCAAATGTAAAATTATACGAATATAAAAAGGAGAAATAAATGACACAAAATGGAAAAAATGGATGAGAGTACAATTGTTACCTTATTGGTGATTTAATGATAATAATCGAAACACAACATTATATTATAAATTTTACAAAAAAAATAAGAAATAAAAAAAAGATAGGAAGGTAATGAAAGATAAAAGAATGTAAATAACCAAGGAAAAATAAAGAAGAAAGTTACACTGATGGTCTTGTGCTCAATAATACAACATTAGACTATTAAAAATATTGGCATATTCAATGGTGTGCAATTTTTTTAATAAAATCATTATGTTTTATTAACAAATTACAACCAAATAAGATGAATTTTGGAGTCAAAGTATACGAAAAATCAACAGAAAGAAGAGAGAATTGAAAAAATATAGAAGATATTAGAGAAAAATTATAGAATTATATTAAAAGAGTAAAAATATCCAAATAAAACCATTATAGTAATTCAATATTTTACAACCAAAATATTTAATCTTGATTAATAAAATAATTGAAAATAAATCAAAATTAACAAGATAGTGAAATAAATAAAAATAGAAGGAGTATGGCGAAAAGGATTAAGTAAGAAATTAAGCATATCTAAGTAATTAGACAAAATAATTATGATGCAATTGAAATTTAACTTATAGAATTATAATTGTTTGTCAATCAGTTTACAAAATAATTATTTCATTAAAGTTGAGAAAGTAATGACTTTATCCAACATCAGATTATTGTAGAAATTAAATATAGCATTGAATACGATTAATGAAAAAAGCAACTATATATATAATTTGATATATAACAACCAAGAGCAAATTTTTTAAAATATATTTATGTGTGTGAAAGTGGCTGAACATAGAAAAAAAAAAGTATTCGAAATTAAATAATATAAGAATATGTATTAGATGGTTTTGGAATAAAATAAAAAGGAATACCAACTTATTGTATAGAATTCGGTTTGAATGCCATTGGAGTGTGGCAGATTGCCCGTGAGTATAAAAAACTTATTATATAGAATTTGATATATTATTATAATAAATAAATCATAACTCATATATTTTGCAAGAAAGAGAAAGAAAAAAAACAATAACGGCAACATTACAACAGTGAATAAATATTTATAATTCAGCATATATTAACAATAGAAACAATTAATGAAAAAATTAATAAATAAATACAAATATGCAAGGAATTAGTTGCACAATTAAAGACAACTAAAAAATCAACCACTGAATTTAATTATGCAAAAATAAGACTAACCGAATATATGACACAGTGTTAACAACGTAATAATTTTCTTTTAAAAAATAATTGTCGTGATCTAAGAATTTAAGTAATTTTTAAATCACACCAAAACGATAAAAGAAATTGATGAGGAGGCACTAGGTTTTATACGTACAATGTCCACACACACACACACACATGTATATATATTGTTTGGAGTACAAGAACAATGAGTACTTTAGATGTACAATGTCTTCGACCTACCATGTTATAAATTAAAAACAAAAAAAATGAATTAATTACTTTGCTAGTTTGTAGAATTAATTATTAAAAACATTAAATTCTATAATGCTTTCAAGTTGAAAACTTATTAATACGTAAAAAATTTAAAAAAAAATTGAGGTTATGACATAATTGTTAATTAATAAAAAGCTACCAACATGATATATAATCCTAGCATGCTATATATGGAAAATTTTTAAAGTCGCATTAATCCCCTGGGCAGTTTCTAAAATTTAATTATGAAAAAGCAGTAAGTTTTAAAAAGCTTTTAAGTAGAAAACTTATTAATAATTTTAAAAAGTAAAAAAAAAATCTCAAACTTAAGAATTTAGTTGCACATTTAGTAATTATTAAATTATCTTTTGTTCTTTGTATATTCTCTTTCATTCTATTCTCTCAAATTTCATTTATTACATTAACTTCCCTATTAATTACATGCATATAAATTGAGTGTCCAATTTTTCTTTACTCTAATTTTTCTTTTCTAAAGTTTTTATTTATCTCTTATTTTATAAATGTTATAAAATATTATTTATTTATTTATATAATCATATACATGCATCAATATAATTATGTACGCATATGGAGTATGGTTTTTTTTTTTTTATGAGTATGGATACTGTGAGTATGATTTTGTGACTTAATTATTGCAATTAATAAATGTTCATGTATATGCGCGTACCCAAAGTGACTGTTGTAGTATTTTAACCACTGAATTTTCATAACTAATACTAGATTGAGAATGTTGCCAACTTTATAAAATCTTATTATGACCATGCAAAGTTAGGTTGTCCTTATCGTGTGATTTTCTTTTCTTTTTCCTAGCCAAATATTATTTGCCTTTTTTCAACATAAATTCCTTGGGTTAGATAAAATAATTTTTAGCGGAATATGTAAGTTGTGTATACACACACACATATATAATTAGGAGTGATAAACAATTATTTATAGGTTTAAAGGAAGCAAGAGTTTAAGTTAATCGTTTTAGTCTAAAAAATATGAATATACTAATAATTCAGAAAAGGGTTCTCTCTCTGTCTCTCCACGCACTAGCAAATGGGGTTTTCTGATGAATTTGAATTATATATATATATATAAAAAAAAAAAAAAACTGAGGTTTTCCCCTTTATTAAATTAAAATTATTTGATTGATTAACAATCCCAAATCTTTTTGAACAATTACTTAAGATTGTTTTGGAAAACGATATTGTTGTTGCTATGAAAAATGAAATACTTGATTACTTATTGAGACAATGGAATGTTTTAAATAAGATTTTCTTTATAAAATAATATTACAAAAATTTAAATAAGATTACCATGACTAAAAATAGCAAAAGAATTGAGAAAAGACAACATACATCTTTTTATTCGCTCTGTTTTTGTTTGTTTGTTTGTTCTTTTCTTCTCATTTTCTCATCTTACGAGACTTCAACACTTTTTATTTTTATTTATCTAGACTTAAATTTATAGTTCTTGATTTATTTTAAGTTGAAATGAATCACAGAATCAGCAGTGCGCATAAACCCATTTAAAACGCCTATAAACCATCTGTAAACCATCAATTTTATTTTTTAATAAATAATAGTAATTTACAAATATTAAAACCCATCACATTCAAGTTGGGTGGTGAGTTTAATAGTTACAATTCGCCTAACTCGCTACCTAACTACTAGTATTAGTTTAATAATATGTACATATTTGTTTTTTCTTTCGGTTTAAAATATAACTATATTTTTTTTTTATTTTTTAGTTATGATTTATATATTTGGATAAAATTAATTGTATATTTATCAAATTTGTTGGTTAACTCAAAATGCACTTGTTACTATATTTAAGTCAATTTTTAACTTTTTATTCTTAATTATTTGATGCTTTATGTTCATAGTATTATAATATAATAACTTTTTCATAATTTTGATATAATGTCTTTAGATTTTATTCTAATAATTTGATTTTTATATAAACGTTTTAAAGAATCAAGTAGTTTTAAAATTTTCAATGTAAAAGTTTTATTAAATTTATGAATCATTTTAAAATTTATGTGTGGAATTAATTATAGAATAGATATAAAACTGAATGCAAGATAAAGTCGTAGTTTTGTTTAATTTATAAGAATTTTACTTTTACATAATATACTAGTTGATAATAAATTATTATATTATATACAATTAAAATGTTTCAAGTTTACTTTTAAATAATAAACATAAAATTTGTAATATGTCAACCCACTAACTCGATCGCCAAATAATATCAAACCGCCTAACCACCAATTGACCCACAAACTGTTGGGTTGGAAAAAATTTATAATCCAATATAATTTAAACTTTTTGTAATCTCTATATATTGAATTGGATTGGGTAGAATTTTTATTATTAAACCATCCAAACTTAATTGTGAACACCTCTATGCAGAATTGGTATGTGGTGATTAAACAATATGCATGTTTTTGTATAGTACGGATATGAATAAGACTAAACAAAGTCCCTGAAAGGGCAATTTGTTGGTGCCATACAACTGAAATTTGGGGTGCCCAATTGTATGTCATATGTCTTCTTAATTTGAGAAAAAATTTCTAAATTTTCCTTTTTATAAATAAGAAATTTATTTTGAATGTGTCATTTATATATTTTGACGACCTTAATTATCTCTCAAATTTGATAAAAACAACTCCAACTATTCTGTGATTAAATTGTCAAAATTTTTGAATTTTTGTTATATTAAAAGACCTCTATATCTCGGTTATATGTAATCATATTTAATTTGGTTTACCAAATTCATTAATTTAGTGATTATAAATTGGGTCATTGAAATAAATTTAAAAAGTTGATATTTAATATAAAATTTTAAACTCACCAAATTAACTTTACTAATTTTGGCTTTCATTAGATGGCTTATTTATATAAATATTGCAAAACAAATAATAATTTATAAAATTATAGTTAACCAATAAAAATAATTATTTGTTGTAAAACATCTCAAAAGCAGGTTTCTTTTAAAAAGGTGGTTTTTCACACTTATTTTACCAGATTTAATTATTTTTTCAAAATAAATTATTATACATTACACAATCATCTATATTATATTAAAATTAATTATTATACATACATTCAATCATTATTTAATATTACGTGCACATATAAACAAGATAAATAAATCAACCACACAGCATAATTTTCTGTTGGAGGTATTAGAGAGTCTTATTTTGAATTATTCGGAGTAAAAAAGTCATAAAATTCATTTTTTGTTTCTTTAATTCTAAAAATTCAAAGCTCAAAAACCAAATCTACATAAAATAAGTAAGAGGAAATGAAATGAAATGAAATGGTCGTAGTTTGGCAGATAAACGTTCACACATGAAACTCTTAGTCCAAGTTTAATACTCTGTCTCATGTTGTCTCAATGGGATAGATCCAAATCCCAAACCCCACCACAAACATTGACTATTGAGAATAATAATATGGCCTGTAATCCCAAACCCAAATCATAATCAGTGGAAATGGAAATAAATCCATGGCATAAAGTGGGAGAAATAAATTGAAATCTGAAGAAAGAGGTGGAGAGGGACAGGGTGTAAAAAGCAGAGGCAGAAAGGGGTTTGGCTTTCTGTGCCTTGTGCCATTCATTGCTCTTTTCTTTGGCCTCTGCTAAGCATTCTTTCCTCACTCTTGTGCTCTTTTCTTCTCACTGCAAATCTCTGCCTTCTTGTTTTGTGGTATTCGTTTTCTGTTTTAATGTTTTCTATTGTCAGGTTTCTCCGTTCTCTTGCTTTGAGTTATTGCAAGGTTGCTGTTTCCATTCATTTCTTAAACTGAAGATCATTTGCTTGTAGCTCTGATTCTTCTTTCGTATTTTTGCTATTCTTTCTGGCATTGGTTGTTTCTAAAAAGACTTAATTTTTTTTCAACTGACAAGATTCTTACTTGGTTTTTCATTCCCGGGCTTCTGTTTTCAATTTTTGTGTCCAAGATCGAGTTTTGAGGCATTGTCTATACTATTTTCCTTCTTGAGTTCCTGACATTGCAGGAATTCATTTACCTTCCAATGCTCTGAAGGTTCATCAGTTGTCTTGATCACAAACCATTAGATTTTTAATTCAACTTTGGTTTTACTTATTTTCTTGAACTTGATTCCATGGGGATGTGTCATGGAAGACCCATCGGAGCCCCTGAAGATCTGTATGACGACGATCAAATAGGAAACAAAGACTTTATATTAAATCCCTCACCTCTGAGAACACCCAACAACCCTTTCGGTAGCCCAAGTCCCCTGCCTAGTGCATTCAAGACTTCCCCTGCCACTTCTAGCAGTGTCTCTTCAACCCCTAGCCGTTTCTTTAAACGCCTTCCACCTCCATCACCAGCTAAGCATATCAAGGCCTTGCTTACAAGGAGGCATACCTCTGTTAAGCCCAATGAGGCCACTATACCGGAAGGCAGTGAAAGTAAGAGTGTCGGGTTGGACAAAAATTTTGGATTTGCGAAGAATTTCGGCAGCCATTATGATCTTGGAGAGGAGTTGGGTAAGGGTCACTTTGGTTATACTTGTTGTGCTAGAGGGAAGAAGGGAAGCTTGAAAGGGCAACATGTGGCTGTTAAAGTGATCCCAAAAACAAAGGTCAATTGGTTTAGCGTTGATGATTAGAACATATATTTAATGTTGAAAAAAGAATGTGTTTGCGAATTGCTTCTTCCTTTCTTCGTTGTTATAGTTTCGTCAATCTCTGTTTGTTCATGTATTTCAGCTGATTGCAGCTTCTGTTTTGTCTTCCTTTTCTTGATTGTTGAATATGTTGGCGGTTATGTATCACCGGATTTTGTCTCTTATTTATGTTGATTTATGTCTTGTTTATAATTTCCTTTCATGACGAGAAGGTCCTCTGGCAGTGCACTTGCAATTATTTGTATCTTATGAGTTATGTTGCATATATTGACCATATTACTTTACATGCAACAATTTACATTCTCCCCAGCAGTTGGTGAGGTTGATCTTCAGCTGTGTACACGCAATCATATCATTTAACAAAATGATTGCATTTGGGAAAGAGAAGTTGATATAACATCCATGTTGTCAGCTATTTCATGAAGAATATATCTTTGTATAATTTAGGGCCAAGCGTGGATATCTGCAGATTGCTTGTTTCCATGTTTCAGATTTTTATTTTTTTTGTGGTTTTTGATTACTTGTTATTGCAGAGTTGATTATGGAAGTGCCACCACTCTTGTATATTTTCAAGCACCGTGCAATTATGCATTTGAACTTAATCACCTGTGTTCCAAAAATAGATTGTAAAAGTGATTGAGAAAAAGATAAAGATTCTAATGGAATCTTCCACAAAAATTTGTGCAGATGACTACAGCAATTGCCATAGAGGATGTGAGAAGAGAAGTGAAGATATTACGTGCATTATCTGGTCATAAGAACTTAGTGGAATTCTATGATGCCTTTGAGGATGAAGACAATGTCTATATAGTGATGGAGTAAGTTTGAACTTTGGACCATTCCAACGTCATTGACAGGGTCTGTTTTGGCTACATTTCTTGTATATAATCTTTATGCAAATCCCATATGATTTCATATGACCTTGATACGAAGGCAAATCTAGCTTCGTTCCTTTGTGGAGTCAACATTGCAGTAGCCAGACTGGTGTATTATTTAAAGTGAACTGCATTTATTTCTGTTTTGCAGGGTTGATGCTTTGTAATGATAATATTAAGCTTTTCTTCTCATGTATATATGCTCTAGTGCGACAACGGTGTTGTGGCTGTTCCATGTTGTAAATTGCTTATAATGACTTTGTGGCTATTTCACATCAAAATAACAAAATAACAAGATTGAATTTTGCAGTTTGAATTTTTTTGAAGTGGTCTTAAATGTACACATCTCATTTAGTATCTAAGTCGTGCTTCTCACCTCTATATTTTCCCTTTTCCAGATTATGCAAAGGAGGAGAACTACTGGACCGCATCCTTGCGCAGTATGGTTAATGTTTTGAATTTCTGGTGATAGTTTTCTCATGCTTCCAAGCCTTTTAAGTAATTTTTCCGTTTTTCTCCAGGGGTGGGAAATACCCAGAAGAAGAAGCGAAAATTATCATGATACAGATTTTGAACGTGGTTGCGTACTGTCATCTCCAAGGCGTGGTTCACCGAGATTTAAAACCTGAGGTAGAGCTACTGATGTCCCTGACTATGGTGGTTTTTTCCTCCACTCGTGTGTGTGTGTGGAAAGTGCCTTGTTGTCAATAGTTGTTTTCCTTTTATTTTTGGGATACATCTTGGCTACATTTCTTGTTTATTTGTTCTCTAATTTTGAGACCTGTTGATTGAAGTACTGCACCTTGTATCAGATGGCAAATTCAACTGATGCAGACATTTCAAATCTTTGATCTATTCCTGGATATTTCATAGAATCCATGTAGCATATTTATTGATTTTAAACTTTGGGTCAGAAAGCTATATCTGATGGAATGTGTTGGCACTTGTGTTAGTAATTCCAAAATTCTTGAGTCCTTTCATTTATCAACTTATGCATATAACTATAAATTTTTCTTGTTGACATGGATTTGTTAAATTTTCTCAGAATTTTCTCTTTATTTCAAAAGATGAGCATTCCCCTCTTAAGGCCATTGACTTTGGACTCTCCGATTATGTAAAGCCAGGTCAAGTCCATTGCTATATATATACATAGGTTTTCTTGTTCTCATACTAGGTTAGAGTAGAGTTTGATGAGTACATTTTTGGTGCAGATGAAAAGCTGAATGATATTGTTGGGAGTGCTTACTATGTGGCACCTGAAGTCTTGCACAGATCATACGGAACAGAGGCCGATATGTGGAGTATTGGTGTGATTGCTTATATTCTTATCTGTGGAAGCAGGCCCTTCTGGGCGAGGACGGAATCTGGAATCTTCCGGGCTGTTCTAAAGGCTGACCCAAACTTCAACATAGACCCATGGCCTTCAGCGTCTGTTGAGGCCATAGATTTTGTGAAACGACTTTTGAACAAGGACTACCGTAAAAGGCTAACAGCAGCCCAAGCACTTAGTAAGTAGTTTGACAATATTATTGTCTCCATAATGATTTACTCCCAAGCTGAATCAAATATGAGCTCTTGCAGTTTGACAATATATGTGTATCCTTTTGCCTCACTCGTATCATTCTGTCTTTTTAAAGGTGTGTATATTGTCAAAGGAATGAAAGGCCTAAGTAGCAAAGTGCACTGAATTCACCAAGATATGAAGCTACATGTTTTGTCTTCTTTGGCATAAAATTCTAATCCAATTGCTGTGTCTAGGTCATCCATGGCTGGCTGGGCACCATGACGTGAAACCCTCTCTGGATATGATAATATATAAGCTTGTGAAAGGTTATATATCTTCTACTTCTTTGAGAAAGGCTGCTTTGAGGGTATGTATGTTTTCGCTGCAGATAGAAACCTCTTTGAATGACACTTCTATGATGAGAATTCATTTTTCACTAATTGCTACTCTGTTGTGTTACTTTTTTCCCTTTTTTTCTCTGAAGAAATGTATTCATGTTTATATTGATTGGGGGGGAGAGGGTATCCTAAAATGAATCTGTAATCAATTATCTGGGGTTTGTGATTTCAATCTGAGAGCAGTCACTTCTTCTTCCTGAAACTAAACATGTCTTCTTACAGACTCTTTGTTTATGTTGCATTTTTAGTTGGCACGACCTTAACCTACATACAAAACCCCTGCACTTGTTCAGTTTCTCTTGTTTGGCCAATTGCATATCAGTTTTCTCATCTTGGCTATACTTGGTTGATGTAAATGTTGATTGATGACTGTGCGGTCCCATAGTCCTAAAAGATTGTCCTTTTTAAGTTTGTGGGAATTCATCAAATGAAATTTTAGGCTCTCTTTGATTTCACAAGCCTGGGCTTAGTCCTCTTTCTGCAACTGCAACAGGCCCTCTCAAAAACATTGACAGTACCTCAGCTAGCCTATTTCCAGGAACAGTTTACACTGTTGGGGCCAAATAAAAACGGATTTATATCCCTACAGAACTTCAAATTGGTCAGCTCTCTCTCTCTCTCTCTCTCTCGCTCTCTCTATTGCTGTGTGCAGGGGTCTGCTGGCACAATCCTTTTGCTGTTTGCCTTAGTCTAGCAATTTAATTTTTCTGCAGGCTATGGAAAAGAATTTCACAGATGCAATGGTGGATTCGCGGCTTGTGGACTATGTCAATGGGGTAAAACTTCCAGTAACCTTTCTAGTAAAATGTTCATTTGAGTTTTATAAATGTTGCCAAACAGCATCGGTTACTGCTTAGTCTTGCTAGTGATTGAAAATTGGGAATCGTGTTCTTGTGTCATGCAGCTGAGTTCTCTTAATTACAAAAAAATGGATTTTGAAGAATTCTGTGCCGCAGCAATAAGCATACATCAGTTGGAAGGGATGGAAAGCTGGGAACATCATGCGCGTTACGCATATCAAATTTTTGAGAAGGATGGGAACAGAACCATGAAGATAGAGGAACTTGCTTCAGTATGTCCCCGCGCCCCCACCCCCTCTCCTCTCTGTCACGTATGAATTTACAAAATTTACCTTGACAGAGCCATTAAAAATCAATCTTAGGCAAGAGCAAAGCTGGTCAAGGCTGATCCTGTGTCTTCACAGACCCTGGAATATCTCTCACTTGTCATAAACTATAATTAAATGGACTTCAGCCTTTGAATTGATCTGATTAGTTCAAGGAATTCTGATACACATCTGCTCATTGAACAGGAACTTGGGCTCAGTTCATCTGTTTCTATCAACGTCGTTCTACAGGAGTGGATAAGACACTCTGACGGAAAGCTTAGCTTCTTCGGTTTCATAAGACTTCTTCATGGAGTGTCCTCCCAAGCACTACAGAAGGCTTGACACACGATCCAACTTCAGATCGGATGATTTTTCAATGTCATTGGGGACTTCGTTGCCATAATAGATCAATGAAGGACCACTCGGAAGGAGCTCGAACTACATACATGTTAAACTTTGCAGTTGACATTGAAGCTGTAGCCAGTCTGCAGCAAATTTGCTTCAGTATGCTGCAACTTCAGGTGGAAATGAGAGATGTGGAAAAGTGTACAGATGAGGGCAGATCACAGAAATGTAGTTAAGGGGGGAAGAACGTATGAAAGCTGATGTGGGTTTTATGTCTGAAGTGTATCTCGTCTACCCTACCCTCTGCAGTTAGCTTCTCAATAAATCATATACTTGTCAAGTCAAGAAACAAACAGTTATGAAGCATTGTCACTGAAATCATACTACATTGTGTGATCCACATTATTATTACTATTATTTTTGTCAATTTCCAGTTTTAACTTAGCAAGAAGTGAGGACAGTACTAATATTTGATATAATAAATAGTTGCCTTGTGATGAAACTGCAAGTTTGGTTATTTGAATGCGAGTGAGATGCAAGTGTGTGTGTGTGTGTGTGTGTGTGTTGAATTTTGACATAATATTTAAAAATAAATTTCAGATATTCTATAATATGATTAGCCTTAAAATTTGTTATTGAGACTTGATTGTGTCGTATTATGACTTCATATTGTAGTATCTAAAAGCACAAAATTTTGATCATTATCAAAAGCATGACATGATATCTTACATTCAAAATGTTTATCAGCGTAGAATAATAAAAAAAAAATCACAAAGTGGAGTAAAATACAAAACAAGAGGAAAAATTTTTTAAAAAATAAATAAATCTAAACCTGATCTTGTCACCGTCCGCCTTCCTTCGTGGGTATGTTTGGTTTGTTACTAGAGTGTGTATGAAAATTTTGGTAATTTGAATTGGTAGGAAAATTATATTTGATACTAAGTTGTAAAAGAGTAGAAAATTTTAAATTATATATATTTAATATATAATAATGATTAGATAATGTGCTAGTATATATATTTATAAGTTGTTAATATATATGAATGTGAGTGAGAAAATTATAAGGATATATGTTGATTTAATTGTAAAGAGGTATAATAGTTAAAAAATAATTAGTTAGTTATTTAAAGTAAGAAATGGAAAATTTTGAGTTTGATTTGAACAAAGTTTGTAAGATAAAATTTTTCATTTTTTATTTTTTTCCGTGAAATTTTTCAATGGGGCTGAATAGCTTTTAGTAAGGAGCCAAACATAGCCCTTTAGTCTTGCTTGTGGTATGCAATTTCAAGTGATTCAAGGATTCAATCCCTTTGCATGTTTCATTTTCATCATTGTTTGGATTCGACATCTTTGGCTGTTGATTTTCATGTTGGATGTTTGGTGGATATGCAAATAAATAATCAACCTTAGTGGGTTGCTGGACCATTGGTCTTGACTATCATTCGTGTGCTGTGCTGCGCCCAACATTGGCACTTCACCAAATGTTAATTTTAATACTAAGAGAAGGAATAAAAACAAAGCAAAAATCTTAAAATTCGTCCAACACTTTGGTAGCAACACATGTTTGTGGGTGCCATTGCAAACAATGAAAAAACAGGCAAGGACCACTGACAAAGTACCAGGATCTCTTTATGTTTAAATGTCATAATAAAGGGAAACATCACTGTCCAAAATATGGACATAAAGACTGGAAATGGGTTGTGAGAAAAAAGATGTTTTTTTGTTGAAAATGGTGGGCTGTCTGCAGTTCATCAGAGCAACTGTCGAGATCAGCATAAAAAGAAGCTCCTCACTGAATGATGGAGCTGTAGGACAAAAGTAAACCACATGACTGTAGTTACATCATCTCATGCTTGTTCTGTATAAAATTAAAATATTAACATTTTTTAAAATTAATTTATTGTATCTACTGGTTTACATTTTATTTTAATAAGACTATTTTCGTTGGAAAGGTATATTAAGTGGATCTTTTTCTTTTTTTTTTTTGTGAATTAGTTACACTTAATGAATTATACAACACTATAAATTATCAACAACTAATAATTTATAATTAAAAAATCTGAATATTTCAGAACCTTAATAATTAACTTGATTTTTGGGGCTGTCACGTTACTTATTTAAGGTAGTTGAAAAAAGCCATGACACTCTCAACTTTGATCTTTTATTAGGGATTTCATAGACAATATGACAAATATAGGTTGGACCAAAAAAAAGAAAATGATAAATATTTCTCATATAAATAAACCATGTTTTATATGCAAACATATCACATGCAAACCTTTGATGATAGAATCCATTGTGTGGTGATAGTACTGGAGGAACCATATTTGGAATCTCGGAGTCCCCAAAAAAAAAAACGACAAATTGCTTATTCCCCAAATGCTAAGTGTTTGATGATAATTCTGTGTTGCACATTTCATTTTGAAAGATAGGGTTAAAGGAAAATTGAAAATGAACTGTTGAAATTTGAGTTTGATTGGATGAGCTTTGTGAGAAAAAAAAAACATAATGGTAATATTTTTAGATTAAAATAATTATTTTTGCATAGACTATTATATTTGTTTTTTAATATTAATGTGATATGTTGTTCGAATAAAATTTTGAGAGTGGGTTTATAGATATTTCAATGAATGCATGAGATTTTTTTTTTTTTTTTCAAAATAAAATGGATATAAGTTAAGCACATGAAGAGAAAATTCTGGGCCAAAATTCTTCTAAAAGATTTTATTTATCCCTAATAAGGTCTAATGAAACATTTTCTCAAAGAGAATGGCAAATGACACACCATCTCTAAGAATAGAGTGTCAGCCAATAGCCACCTCAAATTCTCTTCGTGTTGCTCAAATCCCTCTCTTTTTGATGAACTTAAAGCATTCAGTAGTCTGTTGTAACTTTTGCTGGATTCAATTCCATACCCTCAAAAAAATAATGGACAGGAGGAATAAGGAATATGAAAAATGGAAGGCCAAAGTCAAAAAGGTTTCAAATTTATGATAACGCAATTATTTATAACCTGAACTATAATAGTAAAGTAAAATACAATGCATGGAAATCAGTTTATCAAATGCTTATTTTATTGGGTCTGCTCTTAACAAACTGTGACCAAAACAATTGTAATTTTGACATACAGGACAGTAAAGATGCATACTTACTTCGGCAAACAGCAGGAAAAATGATTATGAGTTGATTTTGCAAAAAATCCCTGCATATCTAAGCTCTAAGCTGCATGTAAATCTAATCACTGAATTTTATTTCGCAACTCACAATTGAAGCCTGGAATTTAGTCCATTGCCATCAGATTATTGCCAAAATTTGAAGAATAAAGGAAAGTGCATGCTATATAAAGTTCTAAGCCCGAGCACCAAGCTCCAGCAAGAGAGTGTGATTGCTTTTATCTGATGTAGGACCATGATACTGAAGAGGACCTGCCAAAGTTTTTAACACGAAAGCAAAAACTGGTTCAATGTATTATTCCTGGTGAAATTTTGTACGATAGTCATGCAATATGTGAGGAGAAAAGGGCGATTTGTGACTCTTGAAAAGTCACACAGGTTGCTGATCAGACATATTATCCTTCTCCTGTTGCTGATTTATTGATCAGATAGCTGCCGATCTTGGATCTAATGCTAAATTGATATGTGGAAGTTGAGTGTATCATGCTGGCTATCATAAAATGTGTGTGCGTGTTTTTCTTTAAAGGCAACTCAAGACATAAATCAATCTGACTAGCAAATCTAATAAGCCACAATACCACTATAGTGGTACAACATGACATCCATAAAGCTAATGACAACTTTACCTGGACTGAAATATTGATTCTTCATGGCCCATTCCTCACGCATGGATACAAACTTTTTGAAAGGAGCACCTAGTAGTTTAAAAGATTGTCAAATACTGAATCTCAAAAAACCAGCCTCAGAAAGATTAACACTGTCTCCAGTGAGTGACATAAATGCCATTTGGCCATGGGTAAAAATGTAGATCCAGTAGTAGAAGTTACCTTGAAGTTCCACCATTGCCTTCTTAATCACTGGCTTAAACTTCCCTGTAAAGAGATGGACATGCGGTTAGAAAACAGAAAGGAATTCGTTGTTTCAAGGTGGCAAGGTAAAGGTTGAGGAAATTTTATTGTAATTTAATATCATTTTAAATTCCTGTTTTCTTCTTTTTCCTCTATTTCCATTTTTTTATATTGTATACTGTCTTCCTTCCAGTCTTCTAGGACATTAAAACAACCAGCTAGGTGAATGTAGTTTTATTGTACAAATGAACACTGTCACTGCACATGATTGCTCGGCATCTCATATTTGCATTTAGGAAGGAAGATTACCATGTCTTCTTTCCACATCCATCAAAGACGTCAATGGTGTTCCACAGACAGTCCATTTTTCAACCGGAGCACTCAAGTTCCCGACCTGAATCATGCACACAGAATTTGAAATTGATGTTATCATACATTACCGAGATGAATTATGTAAGAAAAAAGTATGATAACAGCACATACCGAGGAGATAAGGCCAGTCTTTCCAGAATGAATGAGTGCCCCAGCAGCATAGCCTAATGCATAGCAGTAGTTGGAGTCAAAGTTCGAAGGTAAACCACATCTGCCTTCATATCTGGAAGGAAATAAGAAATGAAACCAAGACGTCAAGTTGGCCATTGTTCCTGTTCCTTACCTTTGCTTCTGAATTCTTCAGACGAAGTGGAATGAGGAAATCTGATTTAGTATCTCTGGGGCTGTCTTAATCTATTAGCCGAGAGTTTTTACTTACCCAAAAAAATGAGATTGTCCCTTGAACACATTTTTGAATAAACCTTGCTTTCTTCTGGACTCTAACTGAGTCTCCACCATTTCAATAAGCATTTTTTCCGTTTCTATTCTAGCAACCTAGATAATAGAACAGAGTAACAGCTCTTTAGGATCATAAATAAATACCATGAATCAGTATCATGTTAGCTTGACTGAACTGAAGAAGTTCAGATAAGAGGACAGAAGAGGAAACTACATTAACTATGCATTTACTTCCCTAGTATAGTACCAATAGCATGAATACCTGCACATTTCCATGTGGATCTCTTTCCAGTAGCAACTGTTCCTGAATTGCTTGTGGTAGAAATTCAAAAAGCTTGAGAGATTGGTTACTGAGTTTCTTTTTCCACATTCCACCTTCATCAACAGGATCATGCGCAAGGATTTCATTCAGCTCTGCAATCAGTTGTTGCACCTGTAAGGAAAATATAATGTCAACAACATTTCATAACTTCTAACTTCTTTGGTGACTTGGAAATTAGCAAGTGAGTGTGAGAGTTAAAAAGAAGCCAGAAGGATCAGTACATCGTATAGTACTTATGGTAGCATTACAGACCTCTGGGATAAAATCAATTAAGCCTTCTGGTATAAGTATAACCCCATAGTTGTAACCATTTTCAGCACGTTTGCAGATCACATCTGCAATATAGTCGGTAACGTTCTTCAGAGTCTGTTTCTTTGCGGCAACCTGCAGTGAGAAAACTACATGATAATGCATCATATATGTTAAACGAGAAGAATGATACTGTATTCATTTAGATAGCTTCAAAAATCAGAAACAAAATAAGAAGGTTGCTTTCAGTTGGTCTCTGTAACAGTTTCACACACATATACACGTAAGATTCATCCTAGAGAATGGAGAGTCTCTCATGGAGGATCATATAACCATCCATTTGGCGCATGAAATGGACCTATTTTGGAAAGTTGGATCCTTGATTCTGCGTTTCAGTGAGCAAATAGTCCATTCCCATATGGAGATTCTAATAAAGTTATGAGAAAAAATCTAAGTTTGAACAGCTTCTAACAAAAGCTTGAGGGGGAATTCAAGTGATTATCTGAAGTTTTTGGAGTTGGCATTGCAACTTTCCCTCTTCCCAAATGACTGATCAGTTTTTATGCTGTTTGAAGTACAAGAAAAGAAAAAAGAAAAAAGTGGCAGAAAAGAACTAAAGAATACCTCTTCACCAATGATAGTTATGTTAGGATGAGTCTGCAAACTGCATTCCAATGTTATGTGAGAAGCAGCTCGGCCCATAAGCCTCACAACTGCACAGGATATCACTCTAGTCACATTTTTTTTAAAAAAAAAAAAGAAAAAGTGACAGCCTCTAAAGCCTAATCTCACTTCAAGGTGGCCACTTGAGTAAAAACAGATTAAGAAAATGGCTGTTCCTACACTTACAATGATAATATTTTCCAGTTGAGCAAGCATCAATCATAACGTTTCCAATCATTTCTGCATATATCTGTATTTTCCGAAAATACATATAATTGGTTTGTTGAACATTTAATGACGAATGAAAGAAAGAAAACAAAAAAGAAAGAAATGGAAGAGCGGGAGAAGTTTCAGCATCGGACACCCAATAATCCAGAAGGTTAAAATAGAATGGAAAACTAAGAGGAGTCACCCATTTGAGGTGATAAAAATAATATTTAAGCAAAAGCAAGAGGAAATCACTATCATGAAGCTGAATTGTGTCGGTATCTTGAAACACTGATGATTCAACTTCAATATCAATCAACTTGCACACGCTGGTATATACTTAAAAAATTTATAAAGCAGTACAGCTTTTCAACTTGTATCTAGACTAATGTTGGAACTTACGGCCTCCCACATGCAATTCCAGTGTTCTGATGAGTCTGTTTCGCTGCATATACAATGATATTGATTCAAAAATATGTAACCGCTGTGACTAGAAATTTAATTAATATTATGTTTTTTTTTTCTTGTCTTTAATGGCTTATTCTTTAACCAAATCATCTGCAGGTGTTTAAATGACAACAACAGATCATAGCTGCCACAGTACCGGCCAGCAGAAAAATGACCCAAAGCACAATGATTGCATGATGAGTTCACCTTGCATGCAGTATCAAATCCAAAACTTGTAGGAACTTCTTTGCATTTTAAATCACCATCAATTGTCTTGGGGCATCCAATAACTCGGGTTTTCATTTTCTTTCCCCTGAAATGGTTTATTAGATGAAAATATTTAAGCACACATGGAGCAAAAAATATATATATATCCTACAAGAAACATGTCTACCTAAAGTTCTCAGCAAGAAGACAGGCGTTAGTGTTTGAATCATCCCCTCCTATGACAACTAGTCCATCTAAATCAAGCTTCATTGCTGTCTCTTCTGCCTGCTTGAACTGATAGGTGACACAATGTAAGAAGTGTCAGTAAATGAAAAATTAGTTCCTATGCCATGATGCTTGTAAGTTTGGTTTGATGGTTTCATCAATCAACCAAGCAATCAATTGATAAAACAAATACATTATAACCAAGGAACAAAAATTTTATAAGTTGCAGTCAGCTGACATATGCCTAAAGGAAAGAAGAAGCAATTCAACTAAAAAAGTAAAAATAGATGGAGGGTGCAAAAACAACGAGAGTGCTTTTTATCTGCCGTACGTGGACTTTTCTTTACACAGAGAGTTTCTTCATGCCAACTCAAAAAGTGTTCATATTACCATACATAAATGTTTAATTATAGTCCGTGAAGGATACCCCGGCACAAAGGGTTCACAAAACATACATGTTGCCAAGTCCGCCCATGCTTATGAAAAAGTACATTTGGATGGTTCATAAACCTGGACAGATTGGTACATATGCATTTCATAGAAATGACAAGGCACTTTATGGAAATGTATCCTGGTTTTAACAGATACACCTGATGCCTCTTCCAGTCAGATGGTTTGCATTGGTGGAAAAAATTAAATCAATTTTCTTTGCATTAGGAGACAATAATGATAAGTTACCTTAAAGCCCTTATTCATACATTTGAATGGATGAGATATATATAACCTACTTGTTCAGGGGTTTCTATCTTGTCTCTCCCGCTACAGATCATGTCAAAACCACCCTGTAGGGAAAAGAATGCTTTATCAAAATATATGAATATCTACACTTGCACAAATCGTTAGATGTTGAAGAAATTACCAATTAAATATTTGACAATACATTTCTCTATTAGCCTTTTAAATGCCAGTGTGATGCTTCATTTTCACAAAAACTGGATAGAAGTTCCAAGATTGATACTTTGGCTTAGTGAGTTTTCTCTTTGAGAATTTACTCATTTTATCAGAATGCCATGATTAAATTATTCGCGGAAAGCTCATTTTCGTTAAAATCAAATCAAAAGCCAAGACTGATAAAGAATCCTTACTTGGTTTCTATAAGGATAGATGAGGTCGGCAGTCAATACAACATATTTACACTTCATGATTCCTGCTGGACCACCCCTAAAACCATACAATGTGCTACCTTTTGTTCTGTCCTGCAAATAATCTGAAGGCAACAATATAGCATCAAGAAACTGAAGAATACCATCAGCAAGAAGTTACAATCACGTGTGATGGAACACTAAAGAGCTCACCAAAGAGTCCAGATATTACATTGTGCCCACCAGGAGCCTGTCCTCCAGAGAGCACAACACCAATTTTTAAGCTTTGATTGGAAGCAGCTGTAGATGTATCACCTGGCACAACCATAGCTGATGGCTGTCCAAAGAGGCTTGGGAAGAGCTTCGCAATTTCATCTATTGACACGACAACTCAACGAGTTAATTTTGTTATGAAATATAAAGGTAATGCTTTACATCATGTATGCATATTTATAGAAGCTAATGGCGGGGGGCTGGGGGGATCCCTTCTTCAGCGCGTTATGAAGGATCTTAAAATATCCCTTAACTGTAATTTTTCATTCCACCTGAATGTTCCGATTTCACCGGTATATTCCATTAATCTCGTCCATGGCTCAATTACTTGCTGTTTAACGCTACGGTAAACATCCGTTATTCTCTCATTTAAATGCTATCATTCGTTTAGGTTTTACAGTGTGTGGCATGCATGCCTTCACGTTTCTCCAACCAAAAAAGCAATAAGCGAGTGCAATAATGCACAAAATTTTCAAATCTCCCCATGCAATCCAGACTCAATACACGTAGAAGATGTTCGCACAAACCCGGACTTCCGGCGGCCGAACTCGGGGGACCATCGATGACTTTGAAGGAGTTCCTGAGCACCTCCGGGAGCGGCAGTGAGACTTCGAGTCGGCTGGCCTGCACTTCGCTGTAGTCCGAGACCGAACGCTTCGACGCCATTGCACCGTTTGCGGCAGTTTACCTATCGGAAGACGACGGAACAGAGAGATTGGGCGTGCGCATGTTCGTGGCGTGAGTAGTTTATATGTGGAACGTAGAGAGCTTGAATTATGGATCTGAGAATCGGTCATCTCGTGGATTTGTAATCTTGACACATGATTGGTGATTAGCTTTATCGGTTCATATAATACTAAGTAAAAATTACCAAAAAATATATTTTATTTGAAATAATAAAAATAAAAATGTTTTAAATTGAAAGTATAAAAAATATATTTTAAAAGAGGAAAAAAAATTTTCTAAAAAACAATGAGACTAAGTTAAGTGTGTGGGATTAATTTTGTTAAATTGGTGTGTTTTTTTTAAATTTAATATTTATCTATATTCTTTTTGGTATGTATTAACGTATATCTCAATTTTGCCCTTATTATCATCTTATGCATCAGTTATTTCAAAGTTAGAAAGCAAACATAGCTATCATTTTCTCCGTACAAACTCATCCACAGTCCTCCAGAGAAAGTGCCAGAATTGACCTTGAACACTAATACTAATGCTACGTTTGTTCTGCAATTTTAGCTATTAAAAACACACTTATTTATTATAATTTTTTAAATTTTATTTAGTATTTCTATTATTTTTATATCATTTTTAAAATAAAAATATTTAAAAATCTAACTAATCTTATTTGGAACAGAAGGTGGGAGTGAACGTGAGCTGTGTGAGTAAATTTTTCAAATGTGAAATGATAACTAAAATAGCATGAGAACATAGGTAAAGGACCGATACGAAATTAATCGCATTTTTACAAGACTTAGCGTAATAAATTAATACACTAATTAATTAAGTATATATATAATGCAATAAAATATACCAATTAAAATTTTCATCACATTTCAAAATTTCAATTCAATAAATATCTAATTTTTTTAAAAATTAATACTCGACATATAAAAAGCTTTAATTTTGACTTAATATGGAATAAATTAGACTTAATTGGAGGTCTCTTTAATTAAAATATGTCCAAAAAAAAATCACTTTAATTAAATTGTAACCATACCGTTCTAAAATATCTTCTTCTATGTAAATATAACAAATTTCCAACATATATACTTCCTCTCTCGCTCTCTCTCTCTCTCTCTCTCTCTCTCTCTCTCTCTCTCGATGCCTATGTTATGCCAATAATTATATTTGATTAGTTTTTATCTTGAAATCCGTAAATAAAGTCATTCGTATTTATATTTGACTAAGTTTTTTATATTAAAATACATTAATTAAGTCGATTTTTAGGCGTTAAACAAATATAAAAATTAATTTTAATACCTATAGAATTCATTTTAATTAACCGATGGCTTAGAAGCTAAAAATGTGTTACAATTTTGAGTTTAAATAAAAAATAAATAATGAATTATAAAATTAAAATTTTTCTCACTTGGCACAACAGTTTATTTTACTCCTTAAAAAAAATCTAAAATAGAAAGGAGCAGTCATACCATTACAAACTTCAGGTGATCTTTTATAAAATTATTTAGAAGTTGAGGGAGCAATCTGAAAACTAACTATTGTGTGTATGTATATATATATATACTTTAACCCCTCCGAAAGGGTTTTTAGGGTTTTAATACGTCTCGCCTGCATTTCTTCGACATCTCAGTTACTGTAATTTTGGGGTATCAAATTTTGGAATTTCGACAAATTTCATGTGGGCACTACGAAGAGCCTCGATTCATCTTAGGTAATTAATCAATCCTTGTGTCTAATTGTAAGAGCATGTGGCTTTAATTAGTTTTTGGGCCTCTTGTATCCCCTTATGGGTATTATTGTTGTTGGTGTCATTGCTAGTTCGTTTAATTGCTTTTTCCAGTGGTGACTGCTCTATGGTCGTTATTGTTACATTTCTTTCTTCCCGACATAACTAGAAATTGCTTGCACTATTCCTAATCTTCTCATCATAATTGTAATGTGCCTTTACTTTCCAGAAATCGAGGACTGAGTTCGGTGGCCACCCGAATTTTCTGTGTGAAATCTGAGATAGCAAGATGTTATGTGGATAATTACAATGCTGGATTTATTGAACCTCAAGGTAGCCAATGGGATGAATTGGTATATTCAACAAGATTTTACAACACATCATGTATTTCATCAAAGTTATACCCGGAAGTCCGCAGTTTTTCTTCGCAATCCGGTGTGAAGAGCAATGGGGAGCAAGGTGACGACTTGGAGGATGCTTTTTCTGAGCTTGAAACTCCTTACAATGCTGTCTCAGAAGCTGCTTCCAGAGATGAGATTGATAATGAATCAATTTCTGAATCTGAGTTTTCTGAAGATGAGAATGTCGCTGATGATATGCAAAATGGGTTGGAGCCTTCAGGCACTGAGACTGATGCTGCAGAGAAAGTATCTCCCAAAAATAGAGTAATTTCGGAAATGACTCAGGCCATACTTTCTGCTCCTGCCTCGTCAGTGAGGAAAGTTTTGGATAAATGGGTTGAAGAAGGAAATGAAGTGACCCAAACAGAAGTATCGTTAACCATGCTTCATCTTCGCAAGCGGCGGATGTTTGTTAAGGCTTTGCAGGTGTGCATTCTACTGCTTCAATTATATCAGTTGATTTGTTTAGCCGTCATCTGGAATTTTGTATATATTCACATATTTAAGATCCAACAAAGACCAATAGTGATCTGGTTGGACCTTTAATGCCTATCGCATATAAACTGAGGAAGGAAGCCTTAATGTAGTCAATTAAGAGCGTTTACAGAGCATGAGAGATGCTCTCTCTTTCTTGGAAGGAATCAATTGGTATCTCATCTTTCCAAGCAAAAATTAATGATCTTGAAGCTAGTTAGATGACACATTTTCCTATGCTAGTTAGTTCTCTAACTACGATCTTGTAGTTGTAGGCCTTCATGTGTTTCATTGAAGTTTGGAAGTATTTATCCGCCATTGTTGTGATACATTATATCTCGCTTCATTTGGATGTTTGTTGAATCCAAATGCTTCACATCCTGCTCCCGCTAAATGAAGCTGTTTCTTGAATTTCCCTCTATGACATGGGCTAATAGAAAAGAAAATGGAAATTTTAATGCTCCATTTTCCATGGGGAAATTTTACAATTTGTTTGGGTTCTTTCCGAAAGCTGTTTTTTTTCCCTTTTGTCATGGATGGAACATTAAATTTTCCTAGTTTTACTGTTTCGAGTTCATGTATGATAACTGATATATGAGATTTGGAGGGGTACTTAATCTTTACTTCGAATTTTGCAGCTGTCAGAATGGTTGGAATCAACAAAGCATCTTGAATTTCTTGAGAGTAATCATGCTTCTCGTGTTGATCTAATTGCCAAAGTGCGTGGCATCTTTAAGGCAGAAGAGTACATTCAAAAGATTCCTGAATCTTTTAGAGGTGAATTAGTGTACCGCACCCTTTTGGCCAATTGTGTCTCTGTAACTAATGTGAAAAAATCTAAGGAGGTGTTTAATAAGATGAAGAATTTGTTCCCTTTAACATGCTTTTCTTGCAATCAGTTGTTACTTCTGTACAAGAGGACTGACAAGAAGAAAATTGCTGACGTTTTGTCGTTGATGGAGAAAGAAAACATCATGCCATCCTTTTTCACGTATCGGATTTTGATTGATGTGAAAGGGCAGTCTAATGACATAAATGGGATGGAGCAAATTGTTGAGACAATGAAGTCTGAAGGGTTGGAACCTAAAACTCAAATTCAGGCATCCTTGGCTCGGTACTATGCTGCTGCTGGGCTAAAGGATAAGGCTGAGGCTGTATTGAAAGAGATGGAAGGAGATGATTTAACAAAAAATCGTTGGGTTTGTCAATTGCTGCTTCCCATTTATGCTTCCCTTGGAAGAGAGGATGAAGTTGGGAGAATCTGGAAGGTATGTGAATCTAATCCACGGTTGAAAGAATGCATGGGCGCTATTGAAGCTTGGGGACAGCTCAATAGAATTGAAGATGCTGAGGCAGCTTTTGAGAAAGTTGTGAAAAAATTAAAGAGGCCCGCCTCAAAGTATTTTGCTGTTCTACTAAATGTCTATGCGAATCACAAAATGTTATCCAAAGGGAAGAATCTCGTGAGGCGAATGGTGGAAAGTAGTAGCACTGTTGGGCCCTTCACTTGGGATGCACTTGTGAAGCTCTATGTCAGTGCTGGAGAAGTGAAAAAGGCGGACTCTATACTTGAGAAGGCCCTTGAACAGAAAAAGGGGAAACCACTTTTCACTTCCTACTTTGCTATATTGGATCAGTATGCGAAGAGAGGGGACATACACAATGCTGAGAAGATATTCCTTAAGTTGAGGCAGGCAGGGTATGCCTCACTAGCACGGCCTTACCAGTCACTCCTCCAAGCCTACATAAATGGCAAAGCCCCAGCTTATGGGTTCAAAGAGAGAATGCAGGCTGACAAAGTTGTACCAAATAAAGCATTGGCTGGAGTGTTGGCTCAAGCAGACGCATTTAGAAAATCTGCGGTTGCTGAATTGCTGGAATAAAGGAAACTGGACTTCTCTTGAGGTAGCTAGTTAAAAAAGGCTTAAGGTTCATTCTTGCTATTACTATTTTGGTGGTGGTGATAAAAATTTGTTATACGCCGTTGCTCTTCATACTCTTGTTTCTTTCTGGAAAAGAGAAATGTAAGGGAGTAGGGTTTTTACTCTAGATTAATAGAAATTATTGTTGTATTTATCTAGTTTCTTTTGTGCAGGTTACAAATAGTGTGATCTTACACCATCTGGGTCCAACAAAACAGACAAATTAATGTAACTGATGTAATGTTAACATGTCCTAATGAATGCTGGGTTTAATAATTATTTTCTAATTCTCTGTTGCTCTGTATTTTGTGTATAAAGATTGTTGGGTTTAAAGATTTGAATTAATTGTTTGCTATTTGGAACAAATCAAATGAATTTAGTAGAATATTAGATGCACTAATTAAATGAATAGTGAAATAATATTGTTCAATTATTTTATTAAATTTTTAATAGTCATATGTAATATCTATACTCTATCATTATTGTTCATTATAGAGAATGAATTTATGCAAGTATTCTTATTTTATTTTTGTTGTTTTTCTATTCTTTGCTTTCTTCCTTTCAGTTTTTTTGAAACTTTCTACCATTTATGTTCTCTCTCAAATTTTCTCTCCTTTTAAATTATTTTCAACTTTCTTTATTTAACTATTTTAAATATTTTTTTCACAATTTAAAATTATAGAAGTAACCCTACTATAAATTCTTTTCTTTTTCTATATCTTAGTATCTCTCGTTTCTTTGGTCTTTCTTATTTTACATTCTCACTCTTGGCAATTATTTGGTCTTTCTTTATTTTCTTATTTCATACATTCTTTATGTTTCAAATTTTGAATGATTTTATCTTAGTTATTTAAATTTTATAATTTATCAATAAATTATCACACACATACAGCGTGAAATGTTTACTAGTAAAAATAATTTTCATTATATATCTAGATTTTATAACTCTAAGTGTGTGTGTGTGTGTGTGTGTGTAAATATATTTTTTGCATTACAAAGTAGATACTTTGAATGTCATAAATTGCACTATTACGCTTTAATAGATGTGTTGTTGGTTTAGAGTTCCAACTCTTATGCAGTGATTTATTATTAAAGCATAAATATTACGTTTTTCTAAGGAACAAATATAGGGAAAATTCACATTTTTTATAAAGCATAATATAAATAGGCAATAGAACAGAACACATAGAATTAACACTTCTATACATAGCATAATATGGATTTATACAAGTTGCTCGCACTCATTAATGCACAAAATGGGATTTAGATATCATCAATATTTTCTTTCTTTTCAACCATCTACCCATGTGATCAATCCAACTAAATCTTAGAACAATCACACCTCTTCACACTTGTATCGATCCTCAGCTGGTTGATCAAACTTCTAGTCCCTTCACTCAGTTGATCTCAATCAATCCTCACGGATGGATCAATATTCTTGTGCCGTTCTCCTTCTGAATCAAAATCAACGCGATCAACAACTAGTGTAACAATTGACAATCTGGTGATCTTAGTCTACCTCACCGGTTCTTAATGCCTCTACTCGACTGGACATACTTTTCTCCAATTTTGGTCGTGTTTTACCCAACTTTTGTCTACTTCCCTTTTTACTTGAAATACATTAAACTTATGAAATTCAACTCAAATCTCTACAAGAATTATATGCTTTCCTTAAAAACATCAGCCAAAGCTTTCATAACAAACTTTGCTTGCTGCCTTACGAAAAAATATACAAAAAAGGCATGTATATAAGCAAAAACTACTGATAATACAAGAATTCGAAGGAAACAAAAAAAATTTCACCCAACTCATTTAACAAATCAATATATCTTGAAATTCATTTTAAGTAAATTGCAATGGACATTCCAATAATCAGCAACCTATCTACCTATTTTCTCTCCACAGTAAAGAATCAAAGAGCATGCACAGAATTCACAGTAAAAAAAAAAGGAAAATTTCATTCTCAACGAAAAAAATTCTAACGGAAACCGTTTCTTTCAAAAATAAAAAATATAATATTCAACTCAAAACACAGAATGACCTCGAATTTCATTTTCAAGATGATTGAGCTCCACGGGCACTGGATCGGAGCCATGCAATAGCGTGATGATGTCATCCACCTCCGAGCCGGCTTGGGCCGGCTTTTTCTTACCCTTGGACGAAGCAAATGACGCCGCCTTCCGCAATTCCACTTCTCCATTAGCAGAATTCTGGAAACTTCCCATTTAATCCAGCACAATACGTATACCAAAAACACCGAGAGAAAGCTTTACTATAGTGAAATACCAGAAACTACTCCGCACATGCGCAAGAAACCTTCATTATACGTAAAATTATGGATGCGTAGAATGCATGTGAAGAGAAGGAGAGGGAGATAAGGAGTGGAGAGGTGGCATCAGTGTGTTGTCGCAATTGATGCAGAGGCAGAAAGTGATGAGCGTAGTGGGGCGTCTAGACGGAATTTTAAATTTTAATGGGGCAGAATTATAATTAATTTTTTCTTTGTTTTGGAGAACTATGATTTGAGAAACAGATAGTGAAAAAACGTTTAAATTCAATTTACTGTTAAAATTTATTTTTAATAATTTAAAAAGTCATGTTGATATTTTTAATAAATAAAATATGTATATTCAAACGTTTGAGTGATCTAATGATTAGTGTAGTAGTGAAGTCTACATGCATGGGACAAAATAGTCATTCTGTAAAAATTTTAATCTACATTTTTAAAAAAAGATACCCAAAGATATCACGTACTAAATTGCAATTTTCATGGGTATTATTAGCTAATACTTTATTTTGTGGCATTGTGTATTTCTAATAACTAATTAATTTCACGTGTCATGAAATTAATGGGCAAGGTTGAATCAAGTTTTGCATTATAATATTTCCAAATATATTATGCAAATATTTAACTAATTTTGTTAAACGTGTATAGATACACAATTGAACATCAATAAAGAAAAGGACACTTATATTTCAAGTATGCGTGTTAATAAATAAAATTATTTGACTTAAATTTGATTAAACTCGAAAATAATTGCGTCTTATTAAAACCAAACTCAAATTTAAAGAACTTTTTTGAACACAATATCAAGTCAACCTCTATAAAATTTAGTCCAACTGGAATAATTATCGAACCTAATTTACTAATTAGCAATGTTTAATGAATGGACCGTCACAACATTGTTAATTCAAAGTCATAATTGACATGGGTGCTTTCCTATGACTTGCCCAAAATTCCCAATCTTAAAATCATAATTAACTACCCAGTCAATGAAAATAAACACTTTGCACCAATATCCAATCCCGTTTTGTGATTTTAAGACCAAAACACTAATCGAGATATGCGCACGCGCGCGCGCGCGTGTATTGCATTTAGGATAATACAAACTTCTCCCTGATTTACAGCTATAGTTCTCTGTTCCTTAATTTCAATGCTGTTTGAACAGTTCACTTAGCTAAACAACAACGGTCATGTTTAGTTCCTTATTACAATGGTTAAGAAAATTTTGTGATTTGAGTGAATAAAAAATTATGTTTAGTATTAGAATTTGAATGGATAAAACATATATTTATATATATATATATATATATGCAATAATAACTAGGTAATGTAATGAGCTTATAAGATATAAAAAAGATGAATGACTAAAAATACATACATATATATATATATATATAAATATTAATTTAATTGTGAATAAATATAATAATTAAAAATAATTATTTAATTATAAAAACTAAAAGAAAATAATATGAGTTTAAATTTAAATAAAATATACATAATAAGATATCCAAAGTTTGGAACCTGGCTTTCGATACAACTCCCACCACACACCACACATTAACCTCGACTAATACTCCCCTCCCAAAAATAGCCTTGGTTCGTAAATTTTTTGAGCAGGGGTGAACACTGCAAACCAAATAACCAAACAACGCCAGTGCGATCCTTTGACAAGGGACAATAGTCTGAAAACAAGTAACCAAACAGAGCCAATGGGATCCATTGACATGGGACAATAGTCCGAAGGCAGTAGGTGGCCAACGTGTACATGACTTGACATGAGATGCCACATGAATAACAATCCCAGCTGCAAAACAAACGACGAACAAATCCCAGACTGAATTCAAAACAGCAGCAGAAGTAGAGAGATCACAGTTGGTCTAAACAGTAGGACAGCATGCACAGGTTAACCTGCAACTTCTAGCAATACACAGATTTGGTCCAGAAAATGTCATGAGAAGATCCAATCTCCTGTTGGTGGATAGACGCGGGACGTGAAGAAGCAGAAAACTAAGTTCCTTGAAGTTAAAATACCATCTGGCTTTCTTCTACACATCTATCTTTTCCTCCTATATACTAGCTCTAGTACATCAAAGGATTCGTGAACAATTATTGATCCTTTTCTACCGAACACAAGAATCACGGTATAAACACCTAACTAGTAATTTCACGTGTGCTGATGGAAGTGATACTTTACAACAACATTCTTGTATCATTGACAGTCGCTACAGCAATTCTAGCACCCGTAAGCACCAATGGAGGGCCCAACCGAGCAAGTAGATCTATTCTCCAGAGACAAGTGATTCAATTTACCATATCATTCTCGAGGCCTTGCATGCCAAAGGGAGCTGAGGGCTCGAAGCCTTGAAAAATAGTCATTTATCAACAGAAGTGCACGAGCTGATTGTCTGGTTGTCAATGTGCGGTGCATCTGTTGTAGGGTCTGTTGCCGCAAGTTGTCAGCCTAGATAAATGCCCAGAAAGAATGGAAACAGAAGAAGAATTCAGTCAGATAAAGTTCATTAAAACATTGATCTTTTCAAGGCATTTTACATATATCTGTGCCAGACATATTCTGAACTTGATGGGTGGGTGTGGGAGGGGGGGGCGCTCATTGATGGAAGACTATCACCTGTCGCAGAAAACCCTCTAGAGTTCCCAACTTGCCCATGGCCATTGCCATTTGACCCATATAACTAGCGACATGCCCAGACGAGCCTTCAGGTGCCGGAGAACCATCAGCTAAAGTTTCGGCTAGAGATTGCTGCAATGCCTCCATACCTTGTGTAAGGGCTTCTTCTGCCTGTTGTGATGATTGCTGCAAATTGTATATCCCTGTCAACTGCTGCTCTGTCAGGGGCTCCAGTTGGTTTGCAAGCAGCTGCATTGCCATCAAGTGCCAATGAAAAACCCACAAAATACACGCAAACTGAAGAACAACGGCAGGAATCTTTTGAGGGTTTGCATAACATTGATGAACTCAGAATCCAGCTCTCTTATATAGTGGACGATGAAGAATATATTTGCTAAAATAAAGAATTTAGAGCAATACTTATTATCATACTTTTAAGTAGCCTATACAAACGTATAGGGAACTTCTAATCGACATGCATGGGCAAACATCCCAAAATTCCTTTCACATGTTGTCTGTGGTGCATCTACATTTAACAAGAGTTTTTCTAGACAGACTTGCAACAGCGAAATTTCAAAGAGCATGAGCAAAAAATTTCAGTGAACAATTTCAAGGACATATCAAATTAGCACACTGTAAGCAAATAGAATTCAGTGCTTCATACACCAATGCCATCCTTTTTCCCCATGTTGATTTATAATATAACTATTGCAAATTATTCTACAAGTAATTGAACTCCCTAGATAAAATAGTGCAGCCTACATAAATGGGACAAACCTTCAGAAGTTCAGACGGACGAAAACCACCAATCCACAAAAAACACCTTTCGGCAGGTGTTTTCCACATTCCAGATAAGATGTGAAATACATCAGCCTTGGCTGCATCACCTTTCAACCTGAAAACGTCGTTGAATTGTGTCGTCACGTTGTCCACAATTGTATGAAGTTCTGCATCACTAGCGTGTGAATTGACTGCTGTTCTCAGCTCATTTATCCTTCTCTTCTGCTCTTCCATCCACCTTGCGTATTCCACATCAAATGTTAAGGCCCCTGCACAATAAGATGCCTCAATTAGGCATTTATAACTGGGAGAGAAGAAAAGTAAACTCTCCTTTGGGGGCAAAAAGGATCTGTACAACACACCCACACACACACCCAAACGACAGAAAACACCATAAAATGGAAATCAAATTTTCCTAAAGCAAGATAACCCCGCTATGCATATATGTTGAATATAAAACTTCAATAATAAACCTTCTAAAATTAAAATGTAATGCTTATTTTTTGAATATGCATTCATTAAAGAAATTACTAAAAATTGAAGCACAAGCAGGAAAGAGAATACACCATTGCCACTCCCCGAATTATTTTGATCTCCAGTGTTCGAGATGAATATGCCCTGTTGACGCGCCTTTTGTAATTCCTGCTCAAGCTGAGTTAGCTTCAGACGACTATTTTCCAGCTGCTGTACATAGGCCTAGAGAGTACATTTAAAGCCAGTAACAATTATCTTAACTAATCTAAGACTTCCAACGTTTCTTATCAATGTTGAGAAAGTGATAAGACTTCAATAAGGACTCTAATAACCTACTTTCTTCCTCAGTCTGCTTTTCCTAGCAGCTTCACGATTTTGGGCAAGCCTTCGCAGTGTCTAGATATCAAATCATAAAAGATAGATCAAAATCCTACTTGTGTACTCAGTGAATTGACAATTAATATAACAGAGCAACCTTCTGATCATGAGTTTTTTCTTTTGATTTATCGCTGGAATCAGATACCGCAGGAGCAGCAGATTGACCCATTTCCAGCTGCACGGGGAGCACAATAGTATTAGGCACAAAAGCAAAAAAAGGAAATTCGATTCATGTAATATAAATCCAGTTCTCTAGAGACTTTATGCAGGATTAATGAGATACAGAGAAAATGGAAATTTTAAGGGACTCCTTGAAGGAATGATAGAACAGGTTTTCAAGCAAATCACCCTTTTATTTTTATCATCTGGGTCCATATCTGTTGAAGTATCAGTATGGGAACTTGAATCTGCCATGTTAGACTCCCCCCAATTCTCATTTTGAGTTCCAGATGCACATGCTAGATTCGGCTGCACTCCCTTTTGCAATTGTGCTGCTTGAGAACCCGGAAAAGTCATAGAAAATTTCATGCTGGTTGAAGCAAGAGACTGCATAGTTCATGGATAGGGGATGTCAAAAAAAGACATTGCAAACTGGACAGTACACATGGTCAAACAATGCAACAAGTTACCTTATTGAATGCACCAGACTGGAGATCAGGCACTGTTTGACCATTCACAGGTGAATTAAACACTGCGCCTGTGTCAGAACAACTTACTTGTAGAGATGTGGAAATGCACCAGAGAAAGAGGAGCTATTGAACATGCCCAATTATCATTTTTAAAAGGCAGTTACTGAAAGAATATATTCTACTTATTCTACACCACAAAATGTTTAAAAATGGGCCTGAATTGTATGTCCGACTAAAATCTTGAAAGTATATGGTTTGAACCCATAAATTTGCGCTGGCCAACAAAAGCATTACTTCGTAGGAAGCTTCAGCTTCCCCATCATATGCCAAAGCTATTCATGCAAAAGCTTAGGACATTCTGCTATTATGTAGAATTCATTCGATCCATCCTGATTTTATACAAATATTTAAGGCTTTTTTTGAATGAAATAATTTATATTTCGAAAGAAGGGTTTTAAATCACTCCATTTCAGGCAGTTCCATATCCAACAGAATGACTAAAGAAAGCTCGAAATAGGAACTTGAGGATTTGAAATCCAATGGCATTGTTTGTTTTTAAATTTTAGTGTATATTTTTAGGTGTTCTAGCCTCAGGAATTGTGAAAGAGTAAGAAATGTGTAAAAGTAAGAAAGAGAAAGAGATTAAAAAAAAAAGAAAAAAGAGTAACAATTGAGTGTGTGTTTTTGGAGAATCCATAATTGCAAAACAAACAAAGCCAATGTAATATGAAGTTACCCAAACAAGCTGAATGGTTTTGTTACTATAGATTTGAAATTCTAGGTTTCAAAACCATTTATAAAAATATAAAATTAGACTCCACGGGGAGCTTAGAAAAGTAGCAAAAAGCGTGATTTGTACCATGTTTGTTTTGATTTTTTGTTTTTATGTGTATTTTTCTTGGAAAGTTTGTAAAAATAAGAGAGAGAGAGAGATAAAATTTAAAAAGTGTAATTATTGTAGTGTGTGTTTTTTGGGTGAAAAAATAAAAACAAACATAAACTACATGGGATGACAAAAATTTCAAAAAGAGAAGCTTATATGGATTTTATTTGACTGTGATTCATTTTACTGGTTAATTAGAGGCGTGTTTGAAGTGTTCCGTACTTTCCATCGCTATTAAATATCCAAAAGTAAGAGCCAAATCACCACTAAATTATTCCCACTGATTAAGAGAACATCAGTTGAAAACATAGAGGAAAAGGTCATTCAATTTCATGCAATAGAACATACACCTTAATTTAGCGCATAAATCCAGATATACCCCCTAAACAGTAGTCCCTTGAAATTTTAGCTAATCAATACAATAAAGCATGCTGGCATGAAAAGAAGACTAGGAGTACGTAATAACAATCAATTACAAAGAGAACTAAGACACATAAAACTTACTTCGAGTACTATTAGCAGCATCGCCAACCCCGAATCCAATATATTGCTCAAAGACCCCCAACTCAGAAGGTGTAGAAGATTGGGTTGAATTTGCCTCCTTACTTCTGCAATTTTCAAGTTAAACTTTGTTATTAGAAGATTGTTCAACCCTTTAATACCACACTTATAGCCCTAAAGCGCTGTTTCTCTACCTTAACGCTATAGTTACTTCTGCAGCAGTTAGTTACTAATCAAAACAATTACTTCGGCAACACCACCACATGTATACTTAATTCAGTCTCAAACTAAATTGAAAAACAAATGAAAGAACTCTAAATTCGAAGTTTAACATCAATCAAATGATACTACCATGAGGACACTCAAACACAAGATGCAGAGTTATCGATTAATCCAAATAGTCGCCAAAGGCAAAGAAATTACTTGGAATTGGAAACCGGTGCCTGAGAAATGAAGCTTGGCATCCCCGAAGTAGGTCTGCTATTGTGCTCAGCACCAAAATTTATTGTTGTGCTACCCATAAATCAACACCACCAACACCACAAATATTCAAAACTAAAAAGTCCAGAAGAACACACCAGACATACCGATATAAAGATAAAGCAAGCCAATACCGAGTCTAGTTTTCCCTAGAAACTTTCACAAATTAGTAAGTCAACAGGAACTCAGCACGAAGATCAAAACCTAAGAAATCCGAATATGAAATCCAACACGTAAAACTAAACTTTGAAACATCAATAAGATCACCACGAACACAGAACCTCGTAAACCCCTTTCACAAAAATCTCCAACCAGATAAAACCCAACACTGTGAAAAAGATCAACGGCCCCTCACAACAACTGAGCAAAACCCAGATGCCAAAATCTAGTCAAAAGCTCAAGAAAACCTGGACGGCTGAACCATATAGGTAAACGACATAAAGATTGGATCTTCTAAATTTTTGACTTTTCCTGAGCTTAATATTAGATGGCCCATTCCCATTAGAGGTGCAATTAGCACGCATACTCTGATTTCATCTAGAAATTTCCCCTCCCTCCGGGGAAAGGCCCTGTTTTAGCACAAAATTCAAGGGACCCATTTGTAGTTCAAACGTATTTCCATTTTAATAATATATATAATATAATATAATATTTTGCAGGATTCGTTCATTTACGTGTTTATGAGCCATAGAGAGACGTGACGTTCCATCATACCAAGATTTGCGTCATTTTCGGCTGAAGCATTCTCCCACTTTCCCAAGGCCCTCCCCATTTTGACTGCTCTTAGTGCCCAACTGTTATGCGTTTTGCAAGAATTTCAGTTGAGTACATGAAATTTAGTTATTATTATTTTCACCCCTTATTTTTTTCAGATTCATCACAGTACAAACTAAATTCGTTTTACTTTTAAACTAGTGAATATGATACACTTAATGAGTGTAAAATCATGGACAAAACATATAATTTTTAATTATTATTTTTTTAATAATGGAAATAATTTCATTTAAAAATAATAAAAATCTTATAAAATGAAAAAATAAAATAAAAGAGAAATGAAAATGGTGGAAGAGAGAAAGAATAAGAAACAAACAAAAATATGTTGACAAAAATAAATAAATAAGAATAAAAATAATTTGTAAATTTAAATAAGGATATTTTAAAAAATCAACAAATGACAATTAAAAAGTAGAGATACATGTATATTTAACGGGATTCCCTGTTATGTTTTGAACTTCACACGTGAAAATTATAGTAACATTGAACAATATCAAATATAAAAATAATAAGCGTGACTATTTATAATTATTTTGAAAAAAGAGAAATAAATTAGGTAAAAACTTTTATTTTACATGAAAATCTCTAGTATATTAGTTTAGGAAGATGTAACACTAGACTTTAGCTTTTTGACGATTAGGATGATGTATGAACTTGCTTTTATGATTTTTAATTTAATTATTTTTACTATAATTAAGAATAATAATATGTTTATTTGATTTGATACATTCTTTCACATCACTTCTAATCTCTCTCTCTCTATGATTTTTAATTTAATTATTTTTACTATAATTAAGAATAATAATATGTTTATTTGATTTGATACACTCTCTCTCTCTCTCTCATTTTTTGATATTTATCATATGCCCGTATTATTATTATTAAAAAAAAGTAAAACTTTTTAGTTGTACAAATAAGATTATACAATTATTTTTATTTTTATTTATATTTTTATTTTTATATAAATTTTATGCCTTTTCTTCCAACTGACTATTTTTATATATATTTTCTCTCTTTTCAAATTATTTGATATTGTTATTTTTTTTATATTGAATATTTTTATATGTTTAACCTAAATCTAGTATATATATCAAACAAATAAAGAAAACCATATGTATGATTTATAGTCAGTTATAAACCCTTAAATCTTTATGTATTATCTTCTCACTCTTTTTTCATTTTTTTTATGCACTTACCAGTTTTAATTTATTTTATTTTTAATTTTTTTATTTATTTTATTATAGTACATTGAAGACATGATTTTTATTGTATAATGTTATTATTTAAATTTTTTATTTTTTTATATTTATTTATTCTCTTTTAATATGGCTTTATATCATTTTCTTATATTTTTTTATCTTTCAATCCACCTTTTTAACTTTTTAATTATTATTTTTATATACTTTTATTTTAAATTAATTTACACTTTTTAATTATTATTTTTATATACTTTTATTTTAAATTAATTTACTTTTTATTAATTTGTTATGATTAATGAAATATATTTATATGTATGATAGCTGTAGTCCTTCACAGAAATAAAACGAAATAGGGGTTGATTCCATAATTTGAGGATTCTGTGTGCTCATTTTTCATATTAAGAATTTGCATGGGAAGGAACCACCATAAGAAAACTATGGGCGTCCCTTTCCTGCTCCATCTAATCATCCAGCGCCTACCTCAAATGACCATTTTGTCCTTTTCGATTGTCCGCACACAGTTTTGGTTATTAATTCTTTTTTCTATTTTCATTGATTTATTTTTATTTATAAATTATTAAATTGTTATATATTAATTAATAAAAATAAATTTACTTACCATGTCAAGTATACAGAACAGTTAAAATAATAAAAATATCAAAAGAATTAAAAAAGAGAAAATTTAAAAGAAGTGACAAACCAAAATAATAAGTTAAAAAGAAAAATACATATAAAAATAAAACTAAAATAAAAAAATTGTATAATTTTATATTATTTAAAAATATTTACAATAAAAAAATTAATAAAGAAAGAATTAAAAATTTGTAAAATTTTGAGAGAAGTCGTGAATATAAATTGTAAGTTAAAAAATTGATAAAATATAAAAATAAGTACGAAAATTCTCTTTGTACGGTTAAAAACTATTTTCTCTATAATAATTTAGTATAGTATAGATATGACGGCATAAAATATAAATAGATAAAATTTAATATTGTCAAATCGCAGAGGTGATCTTTTCCACTTTTCTAACATTATTATTTTAAATTATTTTGAAGTGACATGCAATTTAATTTGGCCATCATGGAGAACCTGAATTTGTTAAATCTTCATGCTCCAAAGTTTCTTCAAATTATTGAAGAAACGCAAAATAAGACGTATCTCTCGATACAAATTTTAAAAATAAATGAATTTCATCTTATCTTTACAATTACTAACTCCCCAAAAATCAAATGGTGATTTTTGATACGACTTAAAACATAAAATTAACAAATTTAAATTGAACGATCTCGAATTCAATTTAAAATTGAATCAAGTACAATTAACTTGAAAAGTAAATGGGATTAGTTTGGATCGACAGTTTTGTTTGGATTACCTGCATGTCTATTCAACATATCAATTGTTGATCTAATTTAATATTACGCGCAACTAAAATAAATCAATTCTGATAGGACGTTATTAAGCTTGAGTTAAGTATTGATTTCAAGTTAAAATATCCTAATTCGATGTACTTAAAAAATATATAGTTAAAATCAAATTAACAACTTGCTTAGAATATTTATATTTAATCAAGTCGCGTGACCTAACTTAATCGCCACCCTACCAAAAATAAAGCACTCTCCATTCCATCCACCAACTCTTCTATAGTTACCATGTCTCAGTTAAAGCCAAGATTTAGAGAATGATTGGAATCACAAAATTGCAAGGAAGAGAGTTGTGACTGACAAAAAATGGCATTCTTGAAATTAAGCAACAGGGTCAATTTGCTTTGAAATGAAAATGTCTTGTTTCAATTTACTCAACATGGCTTGCAGTTGGGAAGTTTGGATCAGTCGTTGGATTTTAATTCTTGCTCTAGCAGACCATCTACTTGACTTAAAATAGAAGAGTAGAACCAGAAAGGGCTTGAGAGAATACTATCATGTGTCTTGCTGGTTTGTCTGCTACAAAATTACTAGACAGGGTCTTATATTTTTATTAACACATGGGGACATAATCCAAGAACCCAAAAAGTATACAGTCGTGTGGCAGAGAACATTTCATACTTCAAGCATTTAGAAGTTAGTTTTACAAAAGAAATGGAAATAAATGCCATCCATAAGTTTCTTAATAAAATGCTAGCAGTTGGGCACAGTGGTTGTGTTGTGTGTGCAAATTTTAAAATTTATTAAGTTGATTAATTTACCCTAAAATTTTATTTGATGACATTTTTTACTACAATAGATGTGGATCAACAGATCATAGGAATGAATGCAAAGGTAAAGAAGATTGAGTCATTTCTGGTTTTCCATTTAAAAAGATGTGGCCTGCACTTAATTCTTTGTGAACGTGGAACAACTTTTCCCCACGCATGAGTCTTTTATGGGCTGGTTTTATTTTAAAAGTTGGGAGGGTGAGTAATTTTACTAATAAACTTTATAATATTATTTCTATAACAAAGAAATAAGTCTGTTCTTGTAATTGAATGTAGTAACCTAATGGTAGTTTTTGTAATCTATTATCTATTACTATATATCAAGGATATTGGGCCTTCTTGGTCATCAAAAGTGAATTTACTAAAAATAAGGGAGTTAGTTTAACATATTTCTCTTCCTTTGATGTAAATTAAAAAATTAAAATTAAAATTTGAGAACTATGAGTGTAATTACACAAACTTTCAAGTTGCGATTGAATATATGCTCTATTTTAGGGACAAAATGCTCCAGGGATAAAATGAGAAAAAGAGTGAGATAAAATATTTTAGAGATGTGGAATGTGAAAGTAGGATATTATTAGTAAAAATTTGTAGTGATGTAATAAATAGTTGTTTATGTAAAAATAAATATTTTTTAATTAATGTAATAAATATATATATATATATTACATATATATTATATATAATAAATGCAATATATGTTATAATAAATATATTATTTCTATAATACATATGTAACATATGTTATATAATATATATATATATATATATATAATATTATGTATTACAATATATGCAAACACACACACACACACACATATATATATTATATAATGATTATACACACACACACACACACACACACACATTTTATGCTACGAAAAGTAGACAGCGTAAATAATAAATGTATTATATATATCTATTGGGTTTCATTTGTTATGGGATGTAAAATTTTTTAAATTTTAATAAAAAAAATAATCAAAAAACACAATGGGATAAATAAATACAACCCAATCTATTTTTTGTCACCTGAAATGCATGAACATAAATTCTAGAATAGTTACGTAAATGAGTACTTAAAATTAAATCCTATAATTGGTTATGGCTCTCTAGCAAAACTCTACAAACTCCTTCATGAAATCCATTAATCTCATTAATTAAATTAAATGATTATTATGTTTTTAATTAATAATCTCTATTATTAATAACTATAATAGTTATAAAATAATTCTTTTGTGTTTTGTTTTTTTAATTTAATTAATTTCATTAATTAAATTAAAGGTCTAGCATCTTTTTAATTAATAGTTTCATCACTAACAAATCTAATGAGAAATAAATTATTCTAATTTGATTTAATTCAATCACAACCAAATTACATCCACTATAAGATTTCTCGAGATTTGTGATTAACAATTTGCAAATGATTCAAGTCATTGTCTTATTTTTATATGTGTGATTTTCTAGCTTCATCTTTAGGTGGCTATAAGCATAGCTGGAATTATATAAATAACACTTAGTATGTGACTCATATTATAGCCCATATAAGGTGAAGTAAATAGATCATAATTAACATTCCTAATTGTGAATATCATACGACATAGATATGTTGTCTTACTTTATCCCAATCGAATAAGAGTCATATATTTAGTCAAACTTACAAACTCGGTCATATGATTATGTAACATTTCCTCATGAGATTAATGTTTCTATAGAAAATTCATTTCTAATCACACACTATATTAGCTAAGAGTTAAAATATCAACTGCATAAAATAAAACCTTACTTACTTGCAATGAGACAAAATTTTTATTGAACGCACACATGCTTTTATGCACACATAGATAATTGTATTTTTGACTCATGACCTTATCCTATATCAAGATAGCTATTGGTTTTAATATATTAACAACATATTAACTGTTGTGTGAATACGACAATCATGTTGTTTCAGGTCTAAAATTTATACACACTTAATATGAATATAAAGCAAAACATTGACAGCAAATAGTGAATTCTATCTGTCTGTCTCATTCTGCAAATTATGTCCAAATGTTCATTCTTTAATGACGAATTCGTATACATGTATTCTCTGTATCTTATACTAAACAGCAAGGCACTTATCATAAAAATACAAGTCATACCGACTCTTTAATACTCTTTAAAGTGTTTATGATTCGCGAACTAGTTTTAGTGATTGTATACAAAAATAATATTGTGTTTATATTTATAATATTTTATGAATAAAATCTCTTAACACAATTACATAGACACATACAATACATTATACCATTAAAGATTTATATGCATAAAAAAACTATTAGAATATTAATAAAATAATCACTAACATATTATTAAATAATACCAACAATATATACAACTTATATTTTTTAATGTATCACTTGTTGATAATTTGACATTATAAGACATGTTACTACCAATATGTACATGAGAGAAATACAAAAGACAGATAGCATAGCATAGAAAAGGTGCACGATAAAAGAGGTAGTTGTTGAAAATAGTGATTAGTATGTAAGTGAACGTGGTAGGTACGAAAAAAAATGAAAAATTTCTAAAAACATGGCTTAAAGTGAGTCATATCTTAAGGAAAAAAATTTTCTACATGGAAAATGAGATACGAACGATCGTCCAATTCCAGCCTCAATTACTCAAGAAAACAAGCTAAATAAACAAACTATGAAACATGACATGGAATAATGGGTTTGTATAGTGGAGCCCACCTTTTAAATGTCTTTTATAACCATAACTTCTTACATATTGAGTTTTCAACTTTATAACCTTCCATCATATAGTTTTCTACATTTGAACTTTTAAATTTAGAATTACATTTAAACCAACCACTACAATTATAGGCTTAAATTTACTTGGGATTAAAAGAATACCAACATAAGTAGCATTATGCCTCCACAAGTATTTCATGTTCGGTTCTTAGTACTTAGGTCAGTTGGAGGTTTAATTCTTTAGATTATTAAATCAAAAGAATAATATATGAAATATTATTTTTATCACTTATTTTAATTGTGGTTTGTATATATTATTAATTGTAATTTTTTTGAATTTGATGTAAATTTATAATCAACTAATATAATTAAATTATACTAAATATTATAAAAATATAATTAATTTAAATAATATTATCTATAGAATATTTTTTTATTGCACCCACAATGAGTGTGCCAAAATGATAGTTATATATAAAATGTGAACCCCAACAAACTGTTTTTTTTTTCTCACAAAATTTAATTCCTAAAATAACCTTGTTTCTTTTATTTAAAACAAAGATTAGCTAATATGAGTATAGATGTACAATCAAACTAGTCTCTGAACTTTAAATAATATTATACTATAGAAATAATATAGATATTAATTTTTAATAGAAATAAAACTGCACACTCATCCATGTGCATAGTTTTTAAAAGTTTATTTAATTTTATTAAATGTTAATTCTCAAAGGATAGAACCAAAATTTTAAAATTACGTAGAGTTTTTTTGAGAGGAAAAAGAAAGAAGATAATCATTAAAGAGATAAAAATAAAAAAAGGGAGAAAATGAAAATAATAGAAGAATAAAGTTATTTTATAAATTAAAGTTAATGTTTTGACTCTCGAAGGATTTTTGTTTATTTTTTAATACTCACACGTTCCACTGTTCTACACATATTAATTAGACAGTAGCCATTACGTAGATCACACACTAATTTAATAGAGGATAGTTATGTAAATAAACATTGCGCAACCAAAATTAACCCATAACAATAATACATGGTAATGGTAATGGATATCTATCTGTATATATATAATGGCTCAAGTCCTTAGAAAATTGTTTTGATACATAAAGTAGAATTACAAAATTAGCCTCTTTGACTGTGTACTGTAACAAAAAAAAAAAAAAAGGAGCTAATTAATTGGTAAAATTGCTTTCAAAATTATTTAGTTTAAAAATAAAAACAACACAGTTGATTTTGAAGGGGACTAAATTCTCTAATTAACAACCATAAAGTAGAAGAGAAATTGGGGACCAAAACACTACCACATGTAAACTGAAGTAAATGAAGCTACCAATTTATTGAGAAACACATTGTAGAAAGAGAGCTGTGTTTGTTTTGATTTTTAATTATATGTTTTTAAATGTATTTTTTTAAAAAATTATATAAAAATAAAAAATAAAAATAAATAAAAGTTAAAATATATATTGATTGAAGCCGTGTATTTTTTGAGATACAAAACAAATCAAACATAGACAAAACTTCTAGTATATGTAAGCAAAAAATACAAGTTAAAAAATTACTATAGCAAACCACAACTGTTATAAGTAGTGGAAAATAAATCATGAATGCAAAGTAACTTATAATTTTTCTAGAAATATAAAACTCAACTTATTGTTCTCTTTATCTTATAATTTTTCTTAAGGTATGAAATATATTATGATGAATGATACACTTCTTCATCGGGTATACGTTGATCGATATTGAATTTTATTTTTATTTAAATAATTTTTTTATTATTGCATTTATTTGAACGATGTATATTTACTTGAATTTTCCTTTTGTGCCTTTAATTAACTATTGCCTGAGGTCTGAGGGCTCAAAAAAGTCGTTGAGAGTTGGAGCCGTCTCCCTCCTAAACAGGGAAAAAGCCATTTTCTTTTATCCTCTTCGTGATTCTTTGCTTCACGGGCTGGCTCATCTCATCGATCTCTACCCCTTTTGCTCCTTTACATTTTTGACAGATCATTGCTCCTCTGACCTTTTCCCTTTTTTTCCTTCACGCAGCAATCAAAGCTTCGGAAGCATTGCGCTAGTATTGACGGCCGATGGCCAGTGAAATCCCATTCGTCGAAACCCTTTCTGTCTTTCTTTTTTTTTTTAAAAAATATTTAACCCTGGGAATCTAATTTGTGTATTTAAGAATTTTCCTTTACTGGCTATTTTTAGAGATTCATGCATTGAATCTGCTTATTTTGCCCCCCTTTTTTGCTGGGTTTCTTCAGAAATTTGCCAGCTTTTTGGTGGTGGGGCTTTTGTCAAATTCAGTGCTCGGTGTGTTTTCCTTTCGAGGGACGGAGTTCATTTTCGTCAATTCGCGTCTAGGTTTTTTTTTTCTTGAATTCTAATATTTTAATTATCACAGGCTTTTCTGGAAATTTCTTTAAGTTGTGGGTTCTTAATTTAAACTTGGTTTGGTTGTCTATGCAGGTGATGAATCATAGCAATAGTAACAGTAGTAATCAAGAAGACGGGGATAAGAACCCATCAACAGCGTTCAAAGGTGCTGGGGCCACCAGGTCATGGGGCATCACTGTTTCTGGTCAATCGATGTCCACCAGCGGCAGCGTGGGATCTCCTTCCAGCCGAAGTGAAATTGCCATGGCAAATACTGCCAGTGACGGTACGTTCGTGCGGTTGAACAGTCAAGATAACCAAGGCGATGATGCAGGATCCCAGGGGACTGCTGGGTTAGCCTTTGAATCACTACTTTCATTTTTTTTTGTTTTTTTTGTTTTTTGCGTTTGTTCTATGATAGTTGATCGTTGAAATTGCTTATAAAGCTAATTCAAGGTGCGTAGTTGAAGCCTTGGTTGCTCCGTAGATTTTTCTGCAGAACCTTAGATATGTAAATGGCTTCATGTGATGTGATTGTTGTTAAAATTCAAGTTACGGTGAGGCTGATACCCAGCTATTACCTGATGGAGATGTTGGGAGTAATCAGCTGAGGAAATTCGTAAAAGATTTTATGTTTGTTTGGTCAACGAATATGCTTGGCTGGAGCTCAATGGAGGTCCATATAGTGAAGTCCATGTAGTATGAGTGATACTGTGTTAAATTGATTTATCTATTGCTTTGATGATGAAATTGGGTCAATTTTGGCGTTATACCATGGATCATCATAACACTTAGTTGCCATATTTTATGCTTTGGCTTTTCTTGTGCAACAAACAAAAAAAGGCTTTTTAATTAGACAGGGAAATTATTGATATTTTTATTACTAAAATGTAACTTGCTGCAACAAATATGGTGTTTTACAGACTGAAGCTGAACTTATTTTAAAGTGATCTTTAATCAACAATGATACAAGTCTTTTAGGTATTTCATAAAACTTAGTATAAAGTGCTTTTTAATTGACTATGATACTAATCTTTAAGGTATTTTTATACAAGTGTTAAGGCATGACATTAGCTGTGAATATTTTTGTCTTTGCATTCTGCCATTGTAATTGGTTACAATAATCTGAACAGAAACAGGAAGAAAAAAAGAGCACAACGTGCAGTTGGAGGTGATAAGAGTGGTCGAGGGCTTCGTCAGTTTAGCATGAAAGGTTTTTGTTTCTCGTCTTGCATTGTTGCATTGTTTTATTGTTTACTAAGGCTGTGGTTATATTTAAGTCTTAGTGTGGCTTGATGGTTGGAGAACCTTTTTAGTATTTTCTCTTGAGATAATTTCTAGTGCTAATAATATTTCGAGGGTTGTCTGAGATTCTAAGGAAACCTTTCTTGAGCATCTTTGTAACCAGGATTAAGAGACAGAAATAAATTCCCTTTCTATGTTAGAAAATTAGATGAAAAGAAGACAAAGGAGGGTTATGGTCAGTTACTCATCTGCTACTTTGTAGAAATGATATAATTTATACTACACATGACAGGTAGTATAGTTTGCTTTGTGGTTAACTCTTTATAAATTATATACAAAGTCTTCGCCTCTTTGTATGAGGGGAGTATAGCTTGAATTTATTTCAGAGCCTGTTGCTATTTTTTGGCTGGATCTCATAGGACACAAAAGCAAGATTCTTGTATTGTAATTTTATGACTTTTAGTATGAGTTGCATATTGATTGTTTTTTGTTCTTCTTGTGAACAGTGTGTGAGAAAGTGGAAAGCAAAGGGAGAACTACATATAATGAGGTTAGATCTTTGCAATTCAATCTTTTTTTGATTGGTCCTTGGTACACGCTCATTTTTCAGTGCGTTACAAAATTCCTCAAACATGCATGTGTCACAAAGCTGTTTCAACATGAATTATATCGACTCTGCTAAACACGAACAGATTGGAGCCTTGCGATGCTTGACTTCTTAAATCCTCATCTTGATATTGTCTCCAGTTTGTGATCTTATGATAACTTTATGTTCAATGTTAATACCAGTTTTTGCAGTTGAAATTCTTGATAGTATCTATTATCTTAAACTGTAATAAATTATGTCTTTCCAGGTGGCTGATGAACTTGTTACTGAATTTGCTGATCCAAACAGTAGTCTTGCATCTCCTGATCAGGTTTATGGCCATTCTGATGTTCATTTCTTGTGCATGTGGTAGAGGTGAAACTGATATTCAGCCATAATTATGACTGTACACAGCAACAATATGATGAGAAAAACATACGTCGGAGAGTATATGATGCTCTAAATGTGCTAATGGCAATGGATATAATCTCTAAGGATAAGAAGGAAATACAGTGGAAGGGTCTACCTCGAACTAGTTTGAATGACATTGAAGAACTGAAGGTTAGATATATGATCCATTGTTGCTTGTTTTTTTTTTTTTTCCTGAATTCTTTTATTTCTCTGATGAGATAATGAATTCTTAATGACCTGGATCATTAAATTTAATCTTTTATATGTAACTGATTGCAGACTGAACGACTTGCACTTCGAAATCGCATTGAGAAGAAAGCAGCCTATCTGCAAGAGCTGGAGGAACAAGTAAGATATCATGAGAGGATATTATGCATTTCTGAGTTTGGCAGGAAGTTGGTCTCCTAATGTGCATCATATGTTAGGATATTAATCATATTGGCAACTGGCACTGCTAACAATTTACCCATTCTTTCCTTTATTGTTGTTGCAGTATGTTGGTCTTCAAAACCTCATACAGCGCAATGAGCAACTGTATGGCTCAGGAAATGCTCCAAGTGGTGGAGTTGCATTGCCTTTTATTTTGGTCCAGGTAGAGTTGATTGGTAGATACTGATTTGCTTGTATCATTCTCCAATAAAAACTACAAAAATAAGTGCTTGTTGCTTGCATGGATAAATATGTCTCACCAGCCTATTCTTTCGCCTTTTGCCAGAAATTAAAATGTTTTACATTCTCAGCTGGCTCTTAACATTAATATTAAAGTTGTCAGTTTTATGTTCTGAGCACGAATCAGAACATTATCTCACATAATAAAGCATGCTAATATGTAATTTACCATCCAGGAGTTGCTTTGAGCAATGAAACAAGTGTTAGAAGTAGTGGAATGTTTTCCCCACTAATTTCATACGTTGTTTCCTATTTTATAGGAAAGGTAATTACTGTGTTTCTTTAGAGTGTTTTCTTTCCTTTATAATAGGACTGGAATTTCGGTTAAATCGTGTTTTTATTTTTGGTAATTACTGTAATTGGTTCCCAACTTCACACCATAAATTGAGGTGGAATTTTCATCAATAGAGCACAATTTAATTCTTTAAATTCTCTCGCAACATGGTACCAGTGCAAGTATTTCTGAACCTGTTTTGAAAGTTTAGGAGCAGTCCGAACTAGTCCTAGTTTTCCCTAAAATCCATGTCTGAACAAGCTGTTATTCCTAAACTCAAGCCTTAGCCACAATTACTCTAAATCCACCCTCACCTCCACCCGACCCTCTAGGCTGTGCGCCACCTCTCTTTTGTTATGCCACCAACTATCTAAGCGCTAATCAAGAATGAAGCATTGCCACCATTGTCATTTTGTGGTGCCATTGTTGCCCAGCCTGTGTGAGCTCGCTAAATAGAGATCTTAATCACCATGATTCTATTAGGTCTTTTTCAGCATTGCCTCTGCCCTGGGTATGCCCGTGTTGCACCATCGCTGCCTCTCAGTGTTGAAACCACATTGTGCACCATTGCCTAATCAATCTGTTACAGTGTGGCAGGCTACACCTTTTGGCCTCCTAAAACCACATGCCTGTGGCCTGTCAATGCTGCCACCTTTTGTGTGCAAGTATCCTAATCGCACAAAGCTTTAGCTCTCCTGCAGTTGTGTGTATCCCATGGCCTTCCCATGCCAGGTTCTCTGTGATGCCATTGCTGTAGCAGCTGCACCTAGTAGCCGCTGTGTGCTGCTATGTGACTGAGGCTGAAAATTTTGATTTGCTGAACCTGAATTTTGTATGTGTTTTGGTATTTGTGGGTTTGTTCAAACTTTTTTAGGTTAAATTCTTTTTTTAATTTGGACCAAGAGCTGGGTTGGGTTTCTCTTATAGTTGTTGTTTGTTGTTTTTGTTTGTATATTGTGGGCTGAAATTTAGGTTAATTTGTGGTATTTAAAATTGTGGTTAATGGTTTAACTGCAAGGTTTTGGAGTAGATTTATTGTGGGCTAGTTATTTGATTTAGGTTTGTGGGCTAGTCAAGTTCTCTGTTATGGGTTTCATTGTGTTAGGTGATTTTATTGGTTGTGGGTTATTGTTGTGAATTGTGGATAATCCTTTGCTTGGCCTCATTTGTCAGTCAAGCCTCAAGTTTTGAAAGTAAGGGTATTGTTGGGAATACTATTAACTTAAATGGGGAAAGATCATGTGTTGTGGACTCAAGCCTTTAAGTTATTTTGAGGATCTCAAAATAAATTAAATCGCATAATGTCTGCTCCTCGAGCCCCAAAATGCAAAGTATTCAACATGACTACAAGCTGATTGCTTTGCTATAACTTGGCTCTTAAATAGTATGGAAGAGTCTGTGGCAGCTAATTTCATATTTTAGGGTTCAGCTAAGGAGATGTGGGATGCTTTGTGTTAGATGTATTCTCAATAGAAGAATGTTTCTCACGTGTTTGAGTTGTATGAGAAACTATGCCCTGTCAAACAAGAAGGTTAGTCAGTAATTGATTATTTTGCCTCTCTTAAAGGAGTTGTGAATGAAATTCATTGTATTATCTGTTAAATTATGATGCTCAAACCTATAAAACCTAGCAGGAGGAAAAATTAGTTGATAAGTTTTTGTTTGGACTTGATTCCTCTCCAAATTCAGTGGGAGAATATTTGTTACTGGGTGACAGTGTTCCTATCCCATCTAATGCTCTGTCAAAAGTTCTTTGTGTTGTTGTAGCCAATTCTAGTTCTACTTTTGCCCTAATAAATGAAAGCTCTAGCAGTTAAGGCTCATCGACTATCCAGTGGTTGCAAGTCAGAGTAAAGACAGTAATAAGAAAGTGGATGAAACTAAAGATCAAAGGCAATGTGATTATTGTAGCAAAACCAATCATACCTCTGAAAAGTGTTGGGATAAGATTGGTGTACCTTAGTGGGCCAAAAGGTTTGTTGCTAAGACTTAGAATACTACTCCAATGCCTGCCTCAACTTCAGAAATGGTTTCTTTAACTCATGAAGATTATAAGCTGGTGCATCATCATACTGTTATGTCTGTTGCCTCTCCTTCTACTATGGCTTGTTTTGTGCCTCATAAAGTTGCAAACAAGGAATATGATTGGTGCCTAAATGCATGATTTGTGTCACTTTTGTGGTATCACTACTCGTTAGCATTCAGTACTTATTAGTGTTGAAAGTTCAAATTAAACGTTTTGAATGTTGTCGTTGTTCAACTTGAGGGGAGTTGTCTGTGTTCAATTTGAGAGTAAGTGTTAGAAGTTGTAGAATTTTTTCATATTTATTTCATACGTGGTTATCTATTTTATAGGAATGGTAATAATTGTGTTTTCTAAGTGCCTCATTTCCTTTATAATAAGACCAGAATTTTTGTTAAGTTGTGTCGTTATTTTTGGTAATCACCATAATTGGTTCCCAACTACACCCCATTGAGTGAGGTGAGGTTTTCATCAATAGAGCATGGTTTAGTGCTTTCAATTCTCTCAACAAGAAGAAAATAGAATCAAGCGGAATATGACATCTGAAAGCATGGAGGAAGGACAATATCTTGAGCTTCCTCCGCATTGAAGATTTTAACTTCCTTAACTAGAACTTCGCTACCTGATTGGTATTCATGGAGCTTGATCTTTCAGTAGATAAATCAAGCTTATAAACAGAAATCAAGTATTATTCAATGTAATGCATATGTTACAACTTTTTCCTGGACAACTCTTATCCCTGATCCCTTTCTATTACGTTAAGTAAATTTCATTGGAATTTTTTATTTCTTGGTATTGTTTTATGAGATATTCAAATAGGTTTTGAGAGTACTTAAGCTTGATATGGGTGTATTTCGATGATTGTATGGTTGTAAACCTTCTCAAGCCTATGTAAGGATCCTGCATTTAATTTGTTACCATGCTTGTGCAGGTTTTACTATTGAAATACCTCTTCATAATTAATGTTTTGACCTCTGTAAGATTTAATTTTCAAATTAATCTCATGCTTCTCAATTATGTGTTTGTAAAACTGTAGACTCGTCCTCATGCTACTGTGGAGGTGGAAATATCAGAAGACATGCAGCTGGTGCATTTTGATTTCAATAGGTAAGAATACCATAAATTTCATCGGTTACCTGAGCAAGTTCTTATGAAGGGCTTTCTGTTGGGACAACATAATGCTAACTAGGTTTCTGAAAAGCTTCGCTTTGAAATGGCATTAGTACTGCAAAAAATGTGATCCGATGTTATAAAAGAAGTCCATGGAATTGTGCTTTTGAGATTTCCACACAACGCTGCCACTGTGATCTACTTGACATGTTCTGGAAACATTACATTCCAATATCTCTCAGCATGATTGGTTTATTTTGTCTTAACTGAGCACAATTGGTTATTTTCCTCTATTGCAGCACTCCTTTTGAGCTACACGATGATAATTATGTTCTCAAGACTATGAAATTTCGTGAAAAAACACAAATTGATGGACAAATTGATGGTGTGGCACAAAGTAATCCTTCTGATGGGGGTGAGAGCTCTGGCATAACCAATTCGTTCCAATCTCAAATACCTCTCCCATCAAGGTCAAACATGTCCAGTAGGCCTCCCACCTCACCCCCTCTTCCTGGAATATTAAAGGCACGTGTTAAGCACGAGCATTAGGTTGACACCTGAAAGCTTGAATTCCTCAGTGATACCGTCTTGTCACATTTGTGCATCATGTAAAATATGAAATGGCAGCAGGCTGGGGCTGTCTGTAGCTTTAGTCACCTCAAGAGTTTTTGTATGGCTGATGGATCGGAAGGTCGTATAATTTCTTTACAGCCTAGACAGTGTCTATTGTCATTATTGGATCACAGATTCTCTTGTTCTTAACACACACTAGGCGTCTAAAATTATCCCCTTGTTCTCTCCTTCGCATTGTACAAATTGAAGTTCCCGCAGTAAGCTACTGTACTGGATTCTTGATGTTCTGGAGAAATGTTGAGCTGCAAGATCTTTGGTATTTCGAACAAAAAGATCTTTGTGAACTTTTTATGTTTAAATATATCTATATACTTCAGTATGCATTTATCCCTCGTGTTAAAGTGCTTAACGGAGACGTCGAGACTTCTTCTGTGTGACTCTTGGAGAAACAGTGATTGAACCAACTTATAAATTAGTCCTTTTAGGGTAAGCGGTGCTTTAAGAATGGATTGGTTGTATTATTAGAGAAGGGTTTCGATGCCAAAGTAGAATTATACGTCCAACTTGCCTGAAGAGGTTCACGTATGTGAGGTTAACTAAGGAGATCTGCGTGATGATGTATGTGAATTTAGGTGAGAAATAATTTGACTTGTGCTTTGAAGATGATATGTGTGAATTTAGGTGAGAAATAATTTGACTTGTGCTTTGAAGATGACATGTGTGAATTTAGGTGAGTAGTAATTTGACTTCTGCTTCGATTCAAGAAAAGTTTTTGAATTAACTTATAAATTGAATTAATATTTTTGTTTAACAACCGAGTTTTTAAGGATGGATCACAAGGTATGGCATTTGGTTGTCCAGTTTGTTTCAAGACTTTATTCCACATACTGCATGCCATCATACTTGGTCGGTATACATGCATGTGGGTTCATTTCTAAAATTTTCTTAATTATCTAAGAAAAATAATGATTTGTTAAAAAATAGTAAGAATATGTTATAATTTGTGTATTTTTTTTTAACTGAGAAAGAGTTGCCGTTTATAAAATACACCAATCTTGATAGTTTGCCATTATAATTCAATTTATTGTTAGATTAATCGTTTTATGATAAGTTTGTCGTGCGAAGAGTAATATCAAACTGCAAGTGTCTCAGGACACATCATATATAAAATAAATATTGTTATGTGGGTGAATTGATGCATATGATACCTAGATTGCACAAAGCACCATGATGTGAGTTGTATGGATAGAAATTTGGGAATAGGTCATGGTTTTGAGGGGACACTTGAACGTGAACGAAGTGACCTTACACAGAGAAAGTACCCTTGTTGCAACTTACAAGTGGCCATGCTCATTAATTCCTCTCGTACCACAAATTATTTTCATCATTATAAGTGGGACCGTTCAATTTCTTTACTTCTTTCGAAATAAAATATGTACTAATATAAATGGCAATGAGATCTAATCTTAATTGAATGAATTTATACGAGAAAATAATAAATATGTATTAAATGTCAATATATATGATAAAATTTTCAAATATATGTAATTTCACATAATATGAATACATAAATAATTTATATATATAATGTAATTAAATAGTAGCTGTATTTACTGATGCTGAGAACGTGGAAATGAGTTGTATAATTAGTAAGGTCTTAACTGGCTTCCCAACGGCTACTTTTGGAAGAAAGTCCCTTTCGGCCTTGGAAATTCAATTTATATCTCAACAAATTTAGTGGCTTTGTTTGGAATCCAATTTCAACATTAAATATACCATACCACTGGTAAACATATAACTGAACAAAAATTTTATATAAATTTAAATTTAAATTTAAATTTTTTTAATTAATAAATTATTATTTCATCGTTACACTTATTTCTAATTAAATTAATAATTATATAGATACACTCACATTTATGTATATTTATACTTTATAAATTAATCATTATTTTTATATATTTTCATATCATCTAATTATTATTATATATTTTATATATTTTTTCAAATAATTTTTTTTTTAAACATCAAAAACACACCATCAAACACATTATTCATCTTACACAACTCAGAATAAACATTAACTTAACCAAAACCCTTTTTCCAAACATTGGTTTCTTGATTTCATTCAATATTTATTAATACTCTAGAAATAGAAGTTTGTTCTGATTACATAATTATCTTTATTTTGAAATTCTTTTTTTATCTCTTTCTTTTCCTTCTTTCTTGCTTTAACATATTTTATTTATGTATTGTCTTCAGTTTTCTCTCATTTTAATTTCTTGGGATATTTCTGTATTTCTTATTTTAAATATTTCATAATTTTTTTTTTAATAATATATAACAACATTGTCACTTATAAATAATTTTACACTGACATAAAAAAAAAAAAAAGTAAGCGAATTTGGTTAATTTGTATTAAATTTCTTAGATTGTTACTAAAAAGAAACAAAAATTATATTGTTTTTAAGTACACACTGTTTTTTTTCATGTAATAAGTTTAAGAATATATTCGGATACAGATATAAATATAGAAACGGGTATCTTTTTTTTTTTTTTTTCTCCTGGATCTATTTGAGGCTACTTTAGGTATTTCATATTCAACGGTTTTAACAGAGTCCAGGCAGTATTTGGTCTTAGTTTGATTTAAAAGTATTCTCAATAGTTTGTGTATCGTAAATCAATCTTATTGTATTTCTTGAAATCCTAACTTCGTATACCGTTTGTAAATGAGAACAAATGAAAATAAGTGGATCCATTGGGAAATTAATTTAACAAAAAATACAAACCTTAATTTTAAGTAGTTGTAATGAAAAAATATTGAAGAATTTGAAGACGTGTAACTGAATATCCCATTCCCAAATTCAAAAATCCATTAATTAATTTTCATGAAGAAGCAGCATTTCTGAGAATCCCAACCAATAAATATCCATCATCATGCATGGGACATACGTTCTAATCAATTATCTAACTTTTTTTTTGACAATTAATTCTCTAGATATGACTGGGGACTTAAAAGGGTCCTGACACCGCACAAAATTTATCCCAATATATTTTCTATTATTATCTTTTTTGGAAATGATGACATGACATAATTATAGTTATTTTTCTTTTGTTTTTTTTTTTTTTCAGTTTTCTCTTTAGATTTTGTGTTGTGTTCATTCAGAGTTTGGATATTTCTAATTTTCTAGAGTTCCTTTCGGCTCATCTAAATCACAAACACTCTAAACATAACATACTTTAGAAAATAATTTTATTTATTACATATAATAAGTAAAATTTTTAAGGTGATTATTATATCTCTAGAACTCTATTATTAGTTGTATTTATCACATTCACGTACTTTAAAAAATAATTATTATTTATATATGTTGTTATATTATTTATTTATTATATAATATTATTAACAAAAGACAATTTGAATATGGGTACTTAATTATATAGTCGAACAAATGATACTTTTAGATTTAAGTTCTATATGATGTATATGATAAGAAATCAATAAAGAAGCTTAAAAATAGAAAAAAATACAATTAATTTAAGAAAAGAAGAGGGAATTATTTAAACAAAATAAATTAAATTTGAGAAGGATTGAGCGTGTGTGCATATGAATAAAGTAATAATAAACTTTATATCATTCATAAGACTCGTATAATAATAAAAAGAATAAATTAAAATTGAAACTAAAGGAAGTGAATGAAATAAGCAAATATTAAATTAGTAGAGCGGAATTTAAAACGTATAAAAAATCAAAATATTTAAATAATTTGACGTATCTTACAAATATATAAACTTATATCGTTGATAATATAGCTTAAATAATTTACGGAGAGTGGACGTGCCGTGGGCGTTCTGTATTCTTTGAAAAAGACAAATCGAGGTTAAACAATGGTATTTCCAAAATTAGGACAAATTTCGAATAATGCAACACTGACGTTTTCTGAGGAATTCATTGACTGTTCGTGACACAGTCTGTTTCCCCAGAATAATTGTCATGTCAACACATTGTTTTTTTATTTTCTTTTATGCCAACACAAGTGTTTCTTGCATAATTAAATTGTTGTAAATCACATCCAATATTATTATTATTATTATTAAAAAATATTAATGGAGAAAAACTATTGATGAAATCAATGCACAAATGATCAAAATAACGAAAGATTATTATTGAAACTCGAATTTATTCCGCCGATGGCCATTATTTTAGATGACAAAATGCTTAATATCGATAAAAGCTGCATATTGTGTGCGAATTTATTTTAAATTATAAATTTATTATAAATAATAAAAATATATAATTAAAAGTTTAAAAAATATTTGATTAATATGAGAATAAATTTGATAGAGAACACAAATGAAAATAAAAAGTAAAAAAAATGAAAAATCAAAGTATAAAGATAATATCAAATAGAATAGTTGTGTAATTTAACCTTTCACAACTAAAAATTTTTATTATATAGTATAGGTAAATATATCTGTGCGTGTGTGTGTGTATAGTGTGTGTACACATATCTGTACATGTTGAAATAAGTTAAAAGCTCAATTAAAATGCATTTGTCGCTCGTTAATTAGTGAGAAGTCACATGCCATAAGGATACATAATTAATAAATAAGTTAATATTCTTTTAAAAAAAATTTCAGTTTAAATTATTTACAAAACGAGCCAAAAGGTTTACAAATCGAAATTAAAGAAAGAGAACAAAATAAACGAAGATAAAAGAAAATATTCGAGATTATGTTTGGAACCCAACTTACAAACACAAAACAACATATCAAATTTCTTACTATCAAACATGTTATTCAATAATATTTTAATTTAAATTCAAATTTAAAATTATTTTATTTCATATGTATTAATTAATTAATTATTAATTATTACACATATTCACATTTATTTTTATTTATGTTATATAATACAATCATTATTCTTATAAATATTATATATTTTATACATATATTCAAATAATTATACTATTTATTTTAATAAAATATTTTTTCAAATGAATTACTCATGTTAACACACTTTTACCAAATATCAAATCAAACAAAAATCTCTCTCCCAAACGTAGCCCTAAGGAATAGGAAGATATTTTTGACCATTATTGAATTGGAAGCTGTTAGACACGTGTCTCTATCAAGACTGCCATCTACACTAACGGCGGTCCCGAAAATATGTACCCGCTGCGTTTTGTGTAAATTCGTAATCAAATTGTCATTTTTATCCTGAGATTGATTTTTTTTTGAATTTTTTGTTAGTAATAAAAAAAATTAAATTTACAGGATACTCGTCTGGGCAACTTGCAAGTTAGGTTTTTCTTCTATCCCCTTAACCTATCGGCCAATGTTTGTTTGTATTTTTTATATCTAAAAAATATACATTATAATTATTATATTTTTTAAAATTTAGTTTTTTTTATTCTTACATAATTCTAAAAAAATACGCACTCAAAAATGAAAAATTAAAACCTTTTTTATTAAGAGCTACAAATTAATAAAAATAATTAAATTGATAATTAATGCAATTATTATTGGATAAAAATTACGTATATGCTTGTTTGCATTTTTGACATAAAATACATGCACTGCAATGATTATGGTTATGTTTTTTTTTGTTTTTTTTTTTATATATGTTTTTAAATATATATATTTTTAAAACATATAAAAGTAAAAAAGAAATAATAATGAACTTTAAAAAATATAATAATTGGAGTGTATATTTTGAGCTGAAACAATGAAAACAAACACAGCCTACATTTTACTAAATATATTTTATATATTTTTTATTTTTACACAAATTTTTTTTAAAAAAAAGGCCCTCAACCCTCCCACGTCCTTAATATTTTGCCACACAAAGTAATTAATTCGTCATAATTTCTCAAACCCTCAAATTTTGACATTCACGTGCATATCTCTTACTTCAATATTTATCGGATTGGTCGATTCAATCGATAAAATCGTGTATATATATATATACACAACCGGTCATGAGTCAAAGAGTACAAAAAACAAAGAAAGAAAGAAAGAACAGAGAGTTGCAGAGAAAAAGAGAATTGTTTGCGTCTCAAGCCAGCGTCTTGCTTGCATTCATCGTCCGAATTTATCGCCCGCCGGTATTGACATCATTTTTGTCCAAATAATTTTAGCTCCAAGTTCCTTCAAAGCATTCACTGTGCCCATTTTTTACTTGCTCGTTGGAATTGGAAGACAATATGTTCTTTTTCTTTTGGTTGAATTTTCAATTTTTTTTGTCTCCAATGAGGAATGGCAGTTGGATGTAGGTTTGAGTCCATGTACACTAAGGCTACGTTTGGATGCAGGAACAGTGGTTGAGTGGTGCAGCATTTATTATTAATTCTATGTACACTAGGGTTATGTTTGGATGCAAATTACTTCCTCTTTGTTGAACCCACGTACATATAATAATATATTTACAGTCCGAATAAATCGAATTAGTGGTTTAATGAACTAATAAATTATCTGATTCGATCGCCAATTGATCCTATTTGAAAACGTTGTCTTAATTTTCTCTTCTTCTGTCTACTGGTTTATCAAAAATTAGAACCCTTTCTATTAAGAGCTACAAATTTATAATAAAAATAATTAAAGTGATGATAATTAACACAATTATTATAGGATAAAAATCGCAACATCCCCCCGTCGTTTTCAATGTTCGACTACGCGCCCTTCCATAGAGCTTCCCATGGAGCCGCCCCCTCTTTCATTTATTGTTCTTTAGTCTCTCTATATCCCACGGACCTTTATCTACGTACAAACCCCAATCTTCTTCCTCCTTCATCCCATCCATCTTTCCCTTTGCAGAAAACCCATTTCGTAATCATGGAGAAAATGCCCCCTGCCAACCCCAGAAGGCCAAACAAGGCGCACCCCGGGAATAAGAGAAAGCAGCCTCTCAAGGTTGTCTACATAACAAACCCTATCAAGGTCAAGACCAGCGCTTCAAGGTTCAGGGCCCTCGTCCAAGAACTCACCGGGCAAGACGCCTCCTACAGCTCCCCGGAATCCGTCGCGGATGCCGTCCGAGGCCGCAGCAGACGAGATGCCGCCGACGCCGACGCCGACGCTGTGAAAGCGGTGGCGGAGGACAATGTTAATGCACTGGACGAAGTGACGGCGGGTCGCCCCACTGATGGTGAAGTGGCGGAAAGAGGATCTGACCCGTATGCAGACGCGTTGGATGATGGAGCCCTTTATGGTCCACAGATGACAGAGAGTTTCGCAGGGCTAATGGGTTCAAACCTGCTTCATGATGCTCTCAAAAGCCTAGATGCAGTGTAATGTTAGGCTTGCTTTGATAGTTAGCCGCGCGCGCGTGTTACTGAAGATGTTCCATTAATTATTTGATAATTGTGTGATTTAGGGAGAATTTTAGTACAAGCTGGTTGTGCCTTCTTCTATTTAATGATATGTTACAAGGGGTTTTGTGGCACTTAATTTCCTAAAATTTGGTGCCGCAGCTTAATTAATTTGGTTTTAATTTATTGGGGGTCTTTGAAGATTAATGATTTATTAGTAATTAGTCCTTGTCTGGTCTGATTGTCTGATCACTTCGAGAGCTAATTAATATTATAAATAGTTTAAATTAGGCTCGTGTTAAGTCCGTTGTCATGTAAATGTTATATATTGAGGGATGGGATATACAGGAATAATGACAAATTTGATATATATATATACACACACACATGTAATATATATAGATTTTGATATGATTATTAATAGATGTAATAATTAAAAAATAATTAACTAATTGTATACGTGAGATAACGAAATTTTGAATTTGAATTTAGACCGAATGTTTTAAGAGTAGCATGTTAAGAAGTTTTAAATTTAAGACTATAATTCTGGGTTGGAAATTGGGTTAGAAATATAACCTTTCTATTTTGTCCATATTACTAATTTAACTAAGAAATTATAAATTCAATCATTAGTGCACTTGGATGGGTTTAAAAGTAAATACTTCCCAAATTACGAGGACGCGTTAAAATAAGGAAAAAAATGGCTTATAATAAATGGTATTTTTTATAATTATTTTTCATTTTCAAGAGCTGTATATTGAAGTAGCTTAGGCTTGTCTTAATATCAGGATTATAATAGCAAACTCCTATGAAGAAATAAAAAGGAATTAAAGTTTGCAAACATTCGTTGCAGCTGAACACAAAGACCCAAAATTTCTAATGAACATGTAGCTATAATTAATAAGGGACCAAAAATTCCTTATATGTAACTATAATATATGTATCCATTTATGCTTTTGAAGCGCAACTAGAAAAGGTTTAGAAATATATGAAGTCATTGTCTGAATTGTGCTAACCCAGTAAGCCCTACCCCTTTCTTCTCATTACATGTATTAATTCCAAAAATGAATTGGTGGTAGGAATCAATTTTCATGTGTTATCTAGAGGAAATTTTAGTCGAGATGAAGGCATTCAAAAATAGTCCCACAAATTGTAGCTTCGGCTTTCTGCGATGATAAGATTTCCCAATTCGTTTATTTTCTTGGAAGGGATGTATTTGCTGTGTTTCTTAGGTTTACTATATATATACGCAATAATTTGATTTGGTGGAAATTTATTAAGGTCAATGCACGTGCGTTGTATTTTGGACTTACTTTTGGAGACGCACCTTGCGCTGTCCAATAGTAGAGTTGTGCTGTCCCTAGTGATTTTAAGTATTTAATTTTATGTCTTCCATTTATATATAAACACACACACACACATCAATGTATTTAATGTTTGATCAATCTTACTTTTAAACAGTTTTAAGTTTTAAATGATAAATGTTATATATATATATATATATATATATGTTTATTAGGTCATAAACATCAAAGAATATCATTATACAAGTCTTGAAATTGGAAATAAAAAAAATAATTCTATGCTTCTTCCAACCCTAAATCTACTATTCTTTCTTCATAATTAAGAAATTGGTTTGCATATGTAATTGGATTAGTATGTGTAATTAAAACAAAACAAAGCAACCACTGCTCGTAAGTACTTTTTGATAGCTTAATTAGCACGATTTTGTGGCACATGGTAATCTTAATCCTATGAAACGATGGTTTAATTTCAAGGTCACGTTAGGCAACGTCATTAATTGAGCGCACCCACATGTAATAATCTGCTTGCCAGGTCAGGTTGACAGGTTCAATTCTGACCAAAGTACTCGTGCTGATTGCCAATTTGCCATTAATAATTAGATACATACGGGGAACTCTCTCTCTCTTCCTTCTCCAATTTCATGTTTTTTATTTTTTCCTCAAAAGATTTATTTTATATACAATTATAAGAGAAAATTGAGGTCATGTAAACCCCACGTCGCAAAAATCATTACGTTTGGATGCGTATTTCGAGAAATCGGGTCTAAGAGTGGTGTAAAAGTAAGTGAATAAAAAATATATAAAAAAAATATTATTTTAATTTATAACATATTTGGAGGTGATAGTGAAAATTATTGAAAAATATGCATCCACACATAATTATGTCTGCGGGGAATAAACGTCAATACTCCCCAAAAGAAGAAAAGTCTAAATACCCTACTTCTATGTTCTGACACCAAAATTGTGGTGAAAACTTAGAAGTCTAAAAAGAATCTGGCCGACGATTGGATGGGATTAGTTTCTCCATTTTTCATAATTGTGAAAAATTATCTCTAATTAAATATTTTAGAGATTAAAAAAATACATATTTCACACTATTTACCTCTATTTTTCAATTAATTTTTTTTACTCTATTCTTTCTTTCTAAGACATGTTCACGTGTCTATCTTCTCCACTCTCATTCTTGAATCCTCACTTTCTCTTTCACTTCTCTACTCAACTCTCTTCCATTGAACGCCACCCATCGCTATCAGAAATCTTAGAAAACGGTGAGATTTTACCACTTCTCTATTGACTAGTTTAAAATGTACAAAATGAGATCCATTTTCAACCTTTTTTGCTCTCTGTTCTAAAAAATTTTCATTGGTGTTTCACGGTGGCGGAGGTGGCATTTAGCACCATTGACCAATTCTTTGGGCCACCCCCTCACTTGCTCCAACCAGCTATTTTATGCGATCGTTGTCCGCATCTTCAAATAATGGCCTTCGGTTGTTCACCCTAAACAGGGATATTCTCCACGGCCAACTTCAATGGTGGCGACGACGAGTGGGGGCGGCCCAAAGACGATGCTCTAAAATGTTTGGTTGTTTTGTTCCGGTGTCTTCTTATAGAGGGGGCTCGGTTTGTTGGATTTCTTGGTTGTTCCATTTGTTGGGCTTTCCAAACGTGACCTTATCTCTTTCTCCATTTGGGTTCTTTGTTGTCGGTTGCTTTTTTGTATCCCTTCAGTGTCTATCATTGACGCCTTCCACCGTCGCTCGAGTTGTTGGTTCAATGTTGTTTTTAAGTCTCATGGTTGTTTTTTGAAAACAAAATTGTATGATTGTATGGTTATAACAAGGAAAGGCGTGTTTGAGGGCAGTAGTATTGGAGTTGAGCGTGGCATATCTTAACAGGGCAACTAGTAACAGTTTGCAGCCATGGTGTCATGCCTTCTTCCAGTGTACCTTAACAATGCAAACCTAAGTCACAAATATGAAAATTTTCCAATGGTGGCTAGCAGTTGTTGTGACTGTGTTATCTTATTTTGTTACAAATTTCAGGTTATGTTTGGAGAAAGAAAGGCGAACTATGATTATCATTTTAATTATTTATTAATTATGTTCTTTTAAGTTAATTAAGTATTAGCAAACTGTTGTTATTTTGACATAATTTCTATGGAGGTGTGTCAGCAAAAATTGTGGAAGATGGGCACAAAAGAAAAATTAGATTATGGAGCTGCAATTTTGACTGTTAGTGTTGAAATAGTGAAATAGTATTAGCTATAAGGGGTAGGGTGAACAGAGAATTTTGTATATAAAGTAGATATAGTAAGATATGTTTATTGATTATAAGTTGTAATCAATGTTGGCATTGTTGATGAACAATTTACATTTCTTCAGTTTTTTAAAATATTAGTATGTGCATATACTTCTTTACATTTACACTAATCCATTGCATTGTTTCTTTCCACATTCACGCTCATCCACTGCATTGTTTTTGATAGAGATAGATCTCTGCTTAGTTGATTTTCTTAGAGTAAAATAGTGTGTTGTTTTCTCGTGATTATATGAGGTATGTTATATTGTAACAATTGCAACTATGCATCCAAAGTAATGGGTAGGAACTGTTGTGAATTATTATTTTATAAAATTTATCTTTTATGTTATTATATTAGCTTTAAATTACATTACTTTTTCATGTGTACATTAATCTATTAATTAGTTATATGTGGCTATTGTTTATTCATGTTGATTGTATAGTGCATTTTAATATGTGGCTATTATTTAAAAGATTATGTTGAATGTATAAATGGTAATTATGTTTGCAATACTTTTAGAAAATTTCATCAAGTTGATTGATAAGAATAGGTTAATTCATGTATGGTAGAAAAACTTGACAACGCGGTAAGGTTGCACTACGAAGTTAAAATTATAGTTTATTACTTAATTGAATTTACAGGATCAAACAAAATATTTAATTGATTTTATTTTAATTTTAAATTTTTTTAAAAAATCATCCATGTTGAACACTGAAGGCAAAATTCAAGTATTTCTATTAATTAGTTTTTCGATATAAACAAATCAAATATGTAATAATATAGAGAATAGCAATAAATTAATAGTGATGAAAGTGGTAAGAAAGAACTTATCATATTACTATTTCAATTATATTAATATGTCAATAATCAAAATATGCTGAACTTATCAATTTAATTTAATTAAATAATTAAATTTATTAAATTCAGAAATTTATTATGGTTTACTCATTTTTTATTGTTAAATTATTAAATTTATTAATTAATTTTTGAAATTATTTGATCAATAAATTATTTAAGTTATTAATTAAATTATGAAGTTATTTAATAAATATTTAAATTAATAGTATTAAATATTAATATTATTAACCTGTTAGTGAAATTAAATAAAAATTTGAAAATGTTAATTATTAATAATATTATTTAATATTTAAATTAATCAAATATTGAAGTTATTAATTAAATATTTAAGTATTATTAATTTAAAATTTAAATTAATAATACTTAAATATTAATATTATTAAATTATTTAATATTATTACCCTATTAGAGAAATTATTTAATGATTTGAAAATATAAATTATGAATATTATTAATAAATATTTTTTAATATTTAAATTAATAAATTATTTCAGTTATTAATTAAATTATTAAGCTATTTATTTAAAATTTAAATTAATAATATTTAAATTTTAATATTACGAAATTGTTTAATATTATTAACTTGTTTTTAAAATTAATTGATAATTTAAAATTTTGAATTAGTAATAACGTTAATTAATATTATTTAATATTTAAATTAATAAGTTATTTAAGTTATTAATATTAATATTATTACATTATTTAATATTTTTAATTCATTAAATTATTAATTTCAATTATTACCTTATTTAATTAAAATTGACATAAATAAATTATTATTTAAGTTATTTCTATTAATATTAATAGTTAAATTCATATTTTAACTATAGTATTTAAATATTAACATTATTACATTATTTAATATAATTATAATTTAAAATTATTAATTTCAATTATTACTTTACATATTTAATATTTAAAATTTTTCATAATTTAGTATTGAACTTGTCAAAATAATTTGATTAAATTATTGAATTAATTGTTTAAAAAATTTAAATTTCTCATGGTACAACACAATTGTGATGATCAATTACTATTTCAATTATTAGACAATCGTGAAAGTAATTGAAAAAAACAAACTATAGTCTACAATAATGTTTATGACAATTAAATTACTTGTGGTTTTGATCTTAATTTTAGGTTTCAAAATATCAACACTATATTCATAGGCCACAAGAATGATCGGTGGGTTTGATGATGCCCATTGGCCAACTCAAAATACCAATATTTTCATCACTATCATGCACAATAAAGTCTTGCAGGGCAACCTTAAGGGTGCGACATTCACATCCTCTAAGTGGCAAGATATAATGATGAAAATGTGGAAAGCATGCCCTGACTTTAACTATATTACAAAACAATTTATTGGGAAATTTAATCGGTTGAAGGCAAAATGGAAGACATATTACTGTCTACTAGTTTCGGAGACAGGTTTTGGTTAGGATGATGTGAACAATAGGGTAATTAGAACTGAGGAAGTTTGGATATCATTGCTTACAGTATGTTATTAGCCTTTCACTTTACTATTTTCTATGCCCAAAGTCATAACATATTTAGATTCAAGTTTATAATTTATCACATCCCTCTCCCATAGGCAAACTCAAAGGATAAATCATTGTGTACAAAGGGTCTTTCACGATACAAGTATCTGTGTGAGATATTTTCCCCTCACATTGCGACTGGATACAGGGCACATGCCTCCACACAAGCCCTGTCGCCTCCCCTTGGTCGTCATCGCCGTGAAGAAGAAGATGAGTACAAGGTCGGGGATTCAAAGGATTTAGGCGTCGAGGCGCCCATGCAGTTATTGTATCCTAATTCACAATCTTCAAGCGGCCATATGTTAACAAGCCACGCATTTGCGTCCTCCTTCAGGCGTAAGAAGTTCACACCTTCTCCTGTTGTATCGGCATTATATTCTTGGGTGGGGGCAAATAACATGGTGGCCCCATAGGCAGATCCTAGCATTGTCACCACTATGGAGATGGGTATTAAGGCAGTTGAGGAGATGCTCGATCTACCAGAGGATGTGAACTACAATGCCATAATAAAGGTGGTAGAGGACCACATTTATCGTTGAATCTTCTTTGCTTTATCACCCTATAAGAGATGTGGCTACTTAGACAAGTTAGAGTAGTTTCTAGGACTACTTGTTAATATCTGTGTGAAGTGATGTATTATCTTGTATTGAATTGTTCTGTGCTTGTTGTGATGCATCTTACTCCAATAATTATTGGTCTTTGTGTTCCTAATAGTTCATGGCATACTTATTTTATCTTACGTTTCTTGCTATATATATCTTGTAAGCTTCTATTTTTTAATGTGAACATATTATCCCTCTGGATTTATGGATATAGATATGGTTAGCCCAGACAACGATCAATATAATGTCGAATTGAATGATGATGTATAGAACAACGTTATAGATGACATCGCCAATGATGTTGATGGATGTAGCAGATGGGCAAGGGAACATCTCAATAGGGGCAAGCAAAACTTCTCATTTTTTATCACGAGGGGGCATCTTGGTTTTTCGCCAACATGTTCAAATGCCCATTTCAAGATTTTCGATTTCGTGGGCTGGATTGGATAAATGAGTTACTCCTAGGTCACGATAATCGATTTTATGACGCATTATGCATAACTAAGCCCACCTACCTTCTACTATGTGAGAAGATAGTTTAGACTGGCTACTTGCCACAACACGATATGGTTCGTCTACTTTTAGAGGAAACTGTTGCCATATTTTTCAGAACCATTGCCATGCATCATCGGCATCGTGATGCAGCCAAGCGATTTCAGCACTCCCATGAGACAATTAGTTGTCACTTACACATGGTGAGTGATGTATTACGTTCATTGGCAATGGAGTACATCTACCCTCTAAACATGATGAATGTGCTCGAGCAAATACTCAATCATCCATAGTGGTATCTGTACTTTAAGGTTAGTGAATATCATGTCGTACTATTTATCTCTAAATTGTATATGTAATAGTACATTGGTGTGGCCTTGACTGTAACATGTCCTTTATTTTGGGGCAAGACTGTGTTGGTGCAATAAACGTGACCATTGTTCCTGTTTAGGTTTCTGCATCGAGGTCATCTGCATATTTGAGGAAATTGATTCTCAATCAAAACGTCATGGCTGCATACTCGTGCGGCCTAAAATTTTCTTTTGTAGTATCTGGCTGGGAGGGAAGTGCAGTGGATGCTCGAATACTTCAACACATACTACAAATTCCAGAATACAACTTCCCATGGCTTCCTCTAGGTATGAATGTTGATGCCTAAAAAGTTGCCATAAATACATGGTCGAATGAATGAATATGTCTGGTGTGCACTTATAGGAAAGCACTCTGTGGTAGATACTAGGTACGTGAACATCCCTAGATTTCTTGCACCGTGTGGCGGAGAGCGCTACCACATTGCAGAATGGCAAGGTCCTGGTTGAAACCCACAACCAATAAGAGAGTTGTTTAATCAGCGATATTCATCCATCTGCAACCACATAGAACGTTGCTTCGGAGTTTTAAAGAAACGCTTCCCAATACTGAGAGGGTTGATGCCAAACAACAACTTGGAAACCCAAGCACACATTGTAATTGCATTGTGTGTGGTCCACAATTTTGTCATCACATATTGTAATGATGATCGTTTCTTGACTAAGGTGGCAAATCCTGATTAGGTAGATGATGACCTTGAGGAACAAGCGCATTAGGAAGCACATAAAGAGTCTCCTTATCTAGATCTTTTGAAAGAGAGAATAATAGTTGGAAACCTCATTAGGGACTACAAGTACAACATATTTGGACAAACCAGTAGACTGAAGAAATTTAGTGAAATATCTATGTTGAGTGTATCTTGTACCATATTGAAATGTTTTGTATTTATGCTTATTGTTGTGACACTTGTTATGATATGAATCTTATGTGAATCTTATTCTATACTCAATCACACCTTTCGTTTATGTGGGTTGACATTTTAGGATTATGTGTTAGCAATTTTCTTATTCTTATTTGCGAATTGTGCACCTTACAGACACTTTAGTAATCTAATTTTTTAGATTATGTTGCAACTATACTATATGCTATCATGTTAAACATATATGCTATTGTTGTCATTTCCATTTATCACCACTATACGTTAAATTATACATATCATGGAAATGCATAAAACATCATTTTAAAAATTAACATACAAAATATAAGAACATACCACCCCGAAGGAATCCACACTATACTACATTGCGACCTCAGGCACAAGTATGGTCAGTTGATGAGGAGACCGCGATGATAGGAGCCTTGATGAATGTTCGTGCAAAGTGTCCACATGTATCTTTTATGAGAGACAATGATGCATATCTTATATGTGCCGACATCGCTAAGCAGATGACTTGTTAGTTTGGGCAAGAGTATACAGTTTTTCAAGTCATGTCAAAGTTGGCAAGCTTGCACCGTTATTACGTAGGATTTGCTAACTATATATCCATGCCTGGGATTATGTGTGATAGGGAGACACGTTAGGTCATTGTTGGGCCTACGTATTGGGAGGGTAACCGACAGGTAAGACCTACATTCAATTAAACACTTTATTACATATTTTATATTGTCTATGTATTTGTAGTGTGATATCTTATTATCATGTCTTCGTATAAATATGAAATTTTGTATAGGAGACACTGTCTCAGCGGTATTGGCGCACGTTTGGAGAGCCTTGGTACCTGGTGCTACGCACACTATTATCCGACCTACTATAGGCCCCAGTGGAGCCTCCTTCACAGACAGTTGTCAAAGAGCATGAGGTCGTTTGTTATGTAAATTCATTCACTATTACTACAACTATTAATAATATTAATAGTACATAATAATAATACTATTAACAGTAACAGACATTATGATAACCATGAATCTAATACTATCCATACTAATCATGTGGCGTTATTATAATAGTCCCAAACATTTATGATGCATCTAATTAATATTGCACATTTAATGCATGTGCACAAATATTTATAAATTATAAAATTTGTCTCACTTTTAAGTAACAATATGTATAAAAATTTAAAATACAATAAATATTTAAAATAAAACAATTTAAAGATAAGTGACTTTTAAGTAGTTACATTTATAGTGAGAATTTAGGACACTTAACATATTGAAAGTTAAGTGGATCTACTAATAATAATGCTAATAAAAACTCATGAAAATTAATATATTATAAAAATATTATGTCAACAAATGATTTTACCAATACTAACGAAATAATAATTATATGTTTACAATAATATTAGGTTAATAAATATTATATTAACAAAGTAATAATGATGATGATGATATTAACAAATAAATAAACATAACAATAACAATATAAATAATAATAATGATTGCAATGATAATAATAAAAATTAAAAATAATACAAATACTAACACTAATAATAATAATCATACAAAAAATAATGATTAGTTTAATTATAAGTCTAATGTTTATAATAATTCAATAATATATAATAACAATAATATTAACATTAAACCATTACATTACTAAATATATATTCACAACATTACCAACAACTATATAATTTTTAATCATCTCTAATATATATATATATATATATATACACACACATATATATTTGCAAAAACATATATAACCATCAGTTATATCAAGTGTACTCTTTAATAAATAACTACTTGTTACATTACAGTAATTATTTTATTATCTCTCAAACACCATTCATTCACGCAATTACTTCTTTTCTTTACTTCATTTTTCTTAAAAAAATTTCTCACTTTTTCTCAAGAGAAAAATTTCTCTAAAACAAAATTTTCATTCAATCACAATCATATTATTTTTTACCTTTTTTTAAAAAAAAAATTCTGAAGGGTATTTACCATTTTGCATTTTGGGTCTTCCTCGGTGTTCGCATCAACATTTGTGACAGCTAAAAATGCATCACCATCGGAGATACACTAAACATGCAGGCAATGTTTGTTTCCTAATTAAGGTGAGAGAAGAAAATTTGAATGATTTAAGTGAGAATGAAAATTATGTTTGGTTTGTAAGATTTGAATAGATAGAAAAATTATTTTTATATATATTTAATATATTATAATAATTGATTGATGTGATAGTATATAAATTTATAGAATAATAAAAAAAATAATTTTTTTAAATTCTAAATTATAAAACTAATTAAAAAAATAACCAAAAAAAAATCTTTGTAGAATTGGGCTATTGCCGGAAACCAGTTTCTGGCATTTGGCTAAGCTTTCATTTTTGTAATAGAGCAGTTTCTGGCTCTGATAAAAAAAATAAAAAAAAATAAAAACGCAAAAAAAAGTAAAAGAAAAATATAAATAATTTATATTAAAAAATAAATAATATATATATATTTTTATTTTTTCAAAAATAAAATATCAGACTCCATATTTTTAAAAAAAATATAAAGTTTTGACTCCCAATTTATACAATTATCATTGTGCTAATTATTTTTACTTTTCAACATTTTGGATAGTTTTATCAAATCATAGAATTTATAGTTATATTTTATAAATTTTATTATTTGTTAAATAATTTTGATATTATGTTGAATTTTAAATATTTATATTTATGTCATGCCAAATTTAAAATATTTATACACAAGTAATATAGATGATGAAATATGAGTAGAAAAATTCATGAAATAAATTATTATCGAAATATTAATTTAAACATGTAAAATATGATAATAAATCATAAAATAATAAAGAAATTTTAATCATAACATATACATATACGGCAAGAAATGTGACAACTCAAAAGAGAAACCCCAATCTCACTCTGATGATAGGCACCGTTTAAATCAAATTGTAGTGACTGCACTTGTTAAAGTTGGCCTCCACATTGACTTTTGTTGTATGCAAGTAGCACGTAGCTTTCAATAAAGACAGGCCCAACTCCATGATGGCATGGTCATTTGTGTGGGATTGGAGGTCATATTTCTTAAATTGTAAATTATTTGTTGTATGTGTTACAATTAATCTTTATCTATTTTTTTTTATAATTTATTATCTTATTTTACACGTGTAAATCAAGATTTTAGTAATAATTAACTTTTCTACTCATATTTTATTACCTATAATGCTCATGCATAAATATTTTGAATTCAACATAATATAAATATAAATATTTTACATTCAACATAATATCAAAATTATTTTACAAAAATAATACAGTTTGTAAAATATAAATATAAATACCATAGTTTGATAAAATCATCAAAAAGTATTGAAAAATAAAAGTAATTTACACAAAGGTACTTGTACAAATTGAGAGTCGAAAACTTTATATTTTAAAAAAATTAAATAAAACTTTATGTATTTTATTATTTATTTTTTAAGATAAATTATTTATATTTTTCTTTTACTTTATTTCTTTATTTTTGTGTTGGCTCTGTTAAAAAATCAAAGCTTAGCAAAATGCTGAAAACTCAGTTTCCGGCAATAGCCCAATTCTACAAAGGATTTTTTTTGGTTAATTTTTAAATTTGGATCTTTTAAAAAATTATAAAAATAAATATGATTAGAAAATTAAATTGTGATACAGATTGAATAGACGTGATGATTGAAAGATTATTAGTTAGTTATAAAAGATAAAAAAGAAAATTTAAAATTGAATAAAATTTGTATAATAAGATATTTAATTTGTAAGATTTTAAAGTGATCGTGAATAATAGATAAAAAGAAAGAAACAAGCATAGCCACAGTGTCTTGTAATCACATGATAATAAATTCTTGACTCAATATAATATTGCAAAATAGGTTTTCTTCCAGCATGCCCAACCACAAAAGTAGTTATACAGTCTTATTTTGGTACTTCCCCGGGTTGATGATCATAATCTTTAAGCATCTAAAGTGGATAATTATTTGAATTTATTTTGTAAAATAATAAGAATATGTTACGTAATAATAGTTGCGTAAATTTATTGTATATAATAAATTTTTTATTAATATAATAATATAGTATAAATATATTTTAATACAGCAAAGCCTGGTGATGGATATGTTCAGAGACAACGAAGGCGGGAAAGCAACTAGCCAAGTGGCCATGGCAACGTGTACCATGCATGTTTGATTGATGTCGGTAAAATTGTCTAATTATTATTGAATTGCAGAGACCCTTAATAGCCGTCGAAATGGGGCCTCCCTTAAATAAAAGAAGAGAAAAAAAAAAAAAAAAAGGAAGAAAAGAAAAAGTTCATTTCAATGGAGAAGACACAGTTGGCCTACCATACTAGCTACATATGATAAGACAAATGAAAAATTGATGTCTTGTCCAAAGGGCAAAGTTGAGAGGTTATGTCTTGTATAAAAAAAAGTCCATAGTTAATTTATATCTGTATTTGTTTCATATTATTGACAATGATGTAGTGGCACTTGAAATTAGAAATTTGAATGTAATGGCATTTGATATTAGAACAGCTAAGTTCTTTGGCAATGTTAAGATTTTGTTGAGTTGCATTTTGATCAAAATTTACACAATTTGAATATATTGCGTAGCAAAGTAATTATTTAAATTCAAATTTAATCTATTTCTTTTCTTATATATATATATTTGAAAATTTAAATTCATTCATCACATATATTATTATCAAATCAATATCTATATACGTATATGTATACACACATTTATACTATTGATTTAGCAGTCAATGTTTTTACTTATTAGTGCATTATTCAAATATTATATATATATATATATATATATATATTCACACACGCACACACAAATTCAAACAATCTTTCCAAGATCTTTAGACAATAAATTTAAAAATAAATATTTCTATATTTATAATTTATATTTTATTAAATATTTTTTACTTGTAAAATTTTTATATTTTAAAAATATTTTATAACAAAGGCATACCTTTAACATTTATTTTCACATAATAAAAAAAATTTCTATTTTATAATTAAAACAGAAAAAAATTTTAAGATTTATTTTGTTAGAGCATAAAATTTCATTTTCTAACTCATAAAAATAATTTAAAATTTCAATTTTAAAATTTCCTAAAAATGAAAAATAAATATTTATATTTTTATAAAAATTAAAAAATTCAAAATTTGATAATTATTACAAATATATTATTTGAATAATAAAAATATATTTTAAGAATTATATGCCATAAAATAAAATTTTTAATTGAATAAAATATAGAAAATATTAATTTAAAATATCTTCCAATTAAGATATTATAATATATTTTTTGAAATATAAAGTATTTAAAAAATAATTTTCATAAAAAAATATAAAAATAAATATTTATATTTTAAACTTGTAAACTATTAAAATATAAAATATATAATTAAAAGGGTAAAAGTGTCTTTTTGAAAATTTCTAAATTTTGATTTATTTTAATCCTTGGGTGTATATAGACGTATCAATCATTTTATGAATTTTGATCAAAAGTCGATGAACAAAATCAATGAAGGAGAGATGTCTATGATTTCTCATAAAAAAGATTATTGTGTATACCTCAACTTCTAGTAGGGGACGGCGTATATCTCCCTCTCCCTGCATCATAGGGAGGGAGAAACGAAGATACAAAACTAAATTAATTACTCCAAGAGTTGGGTTAGGTTTGCTTAAAAATTTCGAGAAGAATCGTAATTCTTATTGGATCTAAAATTGGATTCCGTTAACCCATTGCAATCTCATTTTTTGGGGGATGCAGACGTCACTTCAAATCCACGTCTTACATCATATATATGGTCATAGTTTCTCTTGAGTGCGTACGAGATTGTCCTATAATAAATACCACATTTGAAAAATAATAAAGGGAAGAAGGGGGAATAAATAAAAAACCAATCCCCTAATTTCTTTCGTAATGAAGTAGAGGGCCGTTTCCTTTTCTTGCCCAAGAGAGATGATGGGAAATGTGAGGCAGAGAAAACGTTCAAAAAACCTCCCTAGGGAGTCACCAAAACATCAGTAACTATTTGCAGCCTACTCTTTACTTCTTAGTCCTTCTGCATAGGAAATTATAAGGGCCAAAACAAAGAGGCACTAGAATCCCTAGATAGAAGTTCTCAAGATAGTTCCAGCGCCCATTTCAGGACAAACTGAGAAAACCATTTCTAGGCGATGTTGGGATCATACCATCGGCGTACCACGTTGAGAAAACAGTTTCAAGAGCCTCTCGCATCCACGCATGTCTGCAGCATCCTATGGCTTCAGGGATAGTCAGCCAACTTCTTTCCCGGCGGCTTTTTTCCGGCCAGGACTCCAGCTCTTCCTTCACGTGCAGAGCGTACATGGCAGCTTTACACAAACCGTCGGGACTATATTCATCCTGGAGTGTTTTGCTTTTGAATGAATAGCATCCTAGGAAATGCTGAAAAAAGAAAAAGTGCAGGGTTAGAGGGATGACTTTCAGATACCTTACCCATTCGTTTCACCAAGACAGCACCAGGAACAAATAAAACGTATTGTCTTCTAATGTCCTAAAAGGTCTGAATCGTCACTCTCAGTTTCTCTTCAGCTTAAAAAATCCTAGGCGTATCTTTAATTTGCTCTCTTATCAACATTGTGTCCTATGACCACAAATAAATTGCCACTCACACTGGAAAGGGACAAAATAAAAAAGGGAGAAAACAAGCCTCACCTCATACGTGAAAACCTAGTAATTTCTTTGTAATTTATTGAGACAAAGTATGCTGCAAGAAAGTAGAATTAACTGAGATAGCATCAAAAGATAAAACCTAGAGTCTATCATCCCTCTTTGCTATATTTTGGGTAAAAATATCAAGCAGAAGATAGTCTTTTCAAATATGTTAGTTGTTACAATAGACCAAGATTACAGCAGAACAAAACCTAAAAGATTGTATACAAAGCCGGGCAGACCAGAGCACCTTGTTCAACCAAGGCACTAAATATAACTACATCAGGCAGGGTAGGGAGTTATACCCATGCAATCAAATTATAACCAAGCAAAAGGTTGTTATTTATTACCACTAAATCCCCTCGAACACCAGCCTCTTCCACAGCTTCTCTTACTGCTGCCTCCTCAGCTGTTTCATCATTCTCCCACCCACCCTACAGAAAACAAAAAGGGCATAAATAATGAGGAATTTCTTGATATAATTAGGAACTCATCTCAGCAGGATGCTAAAAACCGTCAAAATCATGCAAGCAATACATTAACCCATTTATGTTACAGGCTTTCAGGTTGCTTTGGATGAAGACACAAATGAACTCATCTAATTTAACGTTCAGCTACAAGACTAAAGGAAAATATATTACTTACAGTCTTGTTCATCAATGATATAGAAAGTCTGAACTTAAACAGAGCATAAGACATAAATGTTGTTTCTGAAAAATACAAGAAAAGGAATATATCCAACTGAAATTTGTTTGCAGGTCCAACAACGTACTAGCCATATCATTAATTATCTCCACAAATCACATATGAATTATTAGTCATGGGTAGTAAAACAGATTACAAGATATAATGGATAGTAAATAAATATAACTACTAAGTAAACAATCATGACTTAACTAGTTTGATTTGGCAACGTTCAGTAGCTTCTGAAGTGTTTCACTTTCAAATTAATATAATTCAGAATTTTCCCCATATACAGCTCTGCTATAATATAGTTATATACCCATGCATACTAAAAGCTACCAGAAAACACTCAAAATCCAAAATCAAATAAGCATATCAATAAAATATATAATTTATTCCAATTTTTTTGGGACATTATCCATTTCCAAGTACATAGAATACTATAGGTCGAGATTCACCACAAAGACACTTGCTACGTCTCTGAGAAACAACAAAAATGTTCCTAGAACAAGACCACGGAGGTGAAAAGTATGTGTTATCATTCACAAGGAAAAACATAAAGAACCATTACCATAATTGTTACCACATATATATCTAACCAAAAGTTTAGCATGTCTTACAAGCATTGAGCAGTTCTCTGGAGCAACATCAAGCAAGCGGAATAAAATGTATATGTCCCAAAAAAATGAAGTGAAGTACTTTAATAGCTTGCTTTATTGCTGCTATAGTTTTAGAATCATGGTATATGATAAAAATAGTTGCTTCAATCTGAAGGTAATAGGGATAGAACAAATGAGAAGTTTTAAAGATGGTCATTGCTAAAAATAATGCAACATAGTAAATAAAGATATTCATTGACCATAGCAAAGGCTAGAAAATAGCCTCCTGATTCCTGTGAAACTCCATGAGTGTTATACCCAAGACGCACTCATGCCTGCTCCAATACAAAAAGAAAACAAATACATCCGAATCAAATCCCGTGCCAAAAATTAACCTCGAAACAGTTCTGGTTCCACGTTTCCTGGTTTAATCTTAAATCACACAATATTAATCTGAATTAATCTTGAATCCAATTGAAGTTCACAAGGAACATAACACTTTTTATTTTATGCTGATACAGTTTAATATACTAATTTAAACGTATCCCAAGAACAGAGTTTCAAGTAAATATCAACCTTGATCCTTGAAACGATATGGAAGAGCCAAAAGAATATGATTTTTTCCAGCACACTCAATAACAAACACAAAATTTGGTGCAGTGGGCTTAAACATAATCTTATCAGGAAGAATAAAAGAATTGAAGCCCGCATAAGGAGAACAATGGGATTAAAACTGCTTCGGTGCAATCTGCTTTCAATGACTTACAGACGCGTATGTGGACACTTTCTCACCTTTGGAAATAGTAGGCCAGGTCCACTAGTTGAGTTGATCATGAGTACTTCAACTATCTTCTCAGCCTTGCCATCATCTTCTTCATTCACAGTCCTGTATCTGAATGGAATACATCTGAAAAATGACTCTGGATCAGAGCATAAAAACCATGATGCGTGGTTATTCTAATTAACTCACAGGACCAAATAAGATCCAGAAAACAGCCTCAAGAAATCTCTCAAGAAGCTTTTGCCTTTTCTTCCAATTATAGACATAAATGCAGTGAAGATTTGTGAATGCTAATTCCTTCAACTCCACAGGCTTACAAGTGTGCATGAACGAAGTACAACTGAAGATGGATTAGTGTTATGTGTTTTATGTAGAAAACAAACAAATAAACACACAAACAAGCATATGCTTACAATTTTTTCAACTGCAAGAGATAATTGATCTTTCTGCTTGTCAATAGTTGGAAAATTTTACTCCCAAGTGCTTCTCATTGTAAGAATACTCTAAGATTGCCCATAGTCAATAGTCAGATACAGCTGATGGCATCAATAGCAGTCTACAATATCAAGCTTTTTAAAATTTTTCTTCTCGCACCAAACAAGAACATTCCAATAATATTAATTGAAAACGAAAGCTACCTCACAACAAAAACTCAAAAAGTCTTTATAAACAGAAAGATAACATGTGTGGCCATATCCTTCAACTTAAAGATTACTGAGGTTGAAAGGGCTATAAACCCTTTTTTTTTTTTGCTTCACTTAGAATTACTTCATGAATTATACAAGGAGTCAAGGACATCCATATCGTGAGATTTATTGGCTAGGTTTCCTGGCTGATGATATCGCATAGAAAATGAACTGCAGGTGAAAAGATACTTTTGGACTTTTTTCTCTAGCATTTCTATTTATTTTTTCCTTCACACACAAACCAGAGCAGGATACCCAAGAGCATCAAAATCAAACATCAAGTTTAGAGGATACAATTCAACTGTATAAACCTTATTGTTAAACACCATGCAACCAATCGACAAAAATAAATAAATTAACAAAATCGATAACCACATTGCAAAATACCAGATATATTACCAATGAAAAAACCCTGCTACATGAAAAAAATTTGCGCAAATTAAAAATACAAAACATTTGATCCACAATTTCCCCTTATTTTTTCTCCTGATTAAACAAAACAAGGTAGCCAAAATTACCCGCTCATTCCTATAACATTACAAACCTCAAAATTTCCCATTTTCTCAATTAAACAAAAACCCAATTGTTATTTAAGCAGTAAAAATTCACATAATCAGCTTCACTATTTCCACATTTTCCCAATTGGAAGCTCAACAAAATATACCCCATGCAGTCAAATACCCATCCACAAATAACCATGCATGTACACAAAAACACATCTGTAGATACAGGGACAGAGAGAGGAAGGGAGAGAACGAAAGATACCCAGCAATGAGGCGGTAACCATTCTCGTAACGCTGTTGAAGCCGACCAGTTCGAGCAACCAATTCAGACATTTATACCAATATTCAAACAAAATGTATGTACGAATATCTAAATCTGTATCCTCCTCCCCTTCCTATGGTTCGCGCATATACATACGAGTCACAATCTCCCCGTTTGATTAACGAGATAGAAGCAACATAATCATCCCTGAAAATGGCTCTAAAAATTCCTCATTGCTCCTCATTTTTTAGCTCATATAAATCCCAAAAAAATAAAAATCAAATTAGGTCGCATTATTCCCAAAGGACTACCAAAAATATTCCATTAACAACCCTTTTCTCAGCTCTTGTGGGAAGGCAGAGAAACATAGGAGTCCTCAATCAATGTTGGTCCCTATCAATTGAAAGGTCGGTTACGAGGAATACCGAAACACAACAAAAGCAATACCAAAATTAGAATAGCCCAAAGATTACGCAAATCCGATTTGCCAAATGGCAATTCAATCCCTGGAATTTCATATATTACCACGTAACCCCCAAAGGTAATTTTAAAAATACTTTAATTATATGTGATTGGTCAAATCAAATTTTTATTGAAAAGCTTTCATATTCCATATTTTTCTCCACTTCTGCGAAACTAGATGTAGAAAAAAAATCTTATGTTTTCTTATTGTAAGTTTCATACATATGTATGAAATATGTAAAATCTTCTATACTACTTAGAAAGTGCAAGACCCTCCTAATAATTGTTTTTGTTTCAATATTAAAATAATAAAATATGTGTGTTTTATTCAAATAATTTATTTATAAAATATTTTTTAATTATATATGTAACGAGGGTATTAAAACACCAATATATAGAATGCCAATAGTACTTGCACTCAATGTCAAATTTGTAAATATCATGGAAATAAGAAAACACGCATACAATTCTCACGTGAGAATTTTCTAGAGGAAATTTCTTCATTCACGCACGTGTTTTTTATTTGTATTAATAAAAACCAATATTATGGTGTTTTCATGTGGAAGATTTCATAAAACTTTTGTAATTTTTGACCCATAATCTATCTTGATATTTGTTATATTAAATATATGGAAAGTATCAAAAGAGAAATAAGTAATAGAGGGACCTTTTCTATTCCTAATAAAAGTCGCACCACCAACAATTTGCCGTGTAGATAATCAACTACTAATATACTTTGCCGAGTCATATGTGTAAATCATTACCGTTTTTTTCACTCCAAGATACTCACACATCATCCTAATGAGGATTTGAAAACTAAAATTATTGATAAATTTTATAATCATACTATGTATAATAATTATAGAATCATTATATTTTTATTTTGTATCCAATTCTTTGCTTGGGTGGAAAGCCAAAATTAAAAGTAAACATTTTGGAAACCTTCAAAAATATGATACGGTTTTAAAACGAAATTAATAAATTAGAGTTAAGCATTTATATTCATGATTTGTGTTAAATTGTATTAGACTTTATAAAGTCAAAAAATAAGCAAGTCGAGTTCACATTGGTGGTTAATTTAGGATATCAATATCTCACTTCAATTCCCCAACTTGTCATCCCAAATCGATCACACCTCCAAACAACAATTTCTAACGACTTTGTTTGAAAGAGGTATTTTGTGGTGATGAATGATCCAAAACTTGTCATTCAACTTGATCACACCCATAACTCACAATCACTAACGGCTACGTTTGAAAGGGATCGTTTCAATTTCAAATGGCTATGTTTAAAATAGATTTTTTTTGGTGAAGAATAATATTTGTTAAAATAAGTAATATACTTGAAAAAAAATTTTAATGAAATAAATAATACTACCTATTTTAATTTGTTTATTTAGAAAAATATAAAATATATAATAATAATAATTAAATAATACAATAAATTTGTAAAAATAATGATTCATTTATTTAATATAAATATGCATATATATGAACATAAATATGAATATATATATATATATGCATAAGTATTGATTTAATTATTAACAAATATAATAATTTTAAAAAAATAATTAATTATATATATATATTATATTTAAATTTAAATAAAATTTTTATTTAAATAACATATTTGATAACATAATATTTAATGGGTTGTGTGAAGTTCACAAAAAGGCTTTCAAACATAGTCAACATGATTTGACTACACCACTTAAACTTAACATCACATTAATGAGTTTGAGTACCTCTACAGTTTACAAGGATGCTGGATCGAATCCAAAGGCCCAAAAGAAAAGCGAATTATGTTGGCATTGACTTGCTGGAAACACCCAATCTACCGATTCGTGACCCACTTGATTGCCATCAACCTTACATGCATGACAGTACAATATAATACAGCACACAGCAAATTCACCAAGAAGCATTTTCTTAAAATTAGAACATCATCATAAATAAATTTGTTCACCATCCCTCCACCAAAGCACGCAAGAATCAAATCGAAGTCTCAGATTTCAATTGATAATCCTACGTTGCTCTCAGTCCACAAGTTTGAACGAGCAACTCCTTTGGAAACAAAGGCCAAAACTCGGCTTGAAAGATTCAAGGTAAAACTAATAACGCTTCTTCAAATGCCAAGGTATATCAGAACTTCTCCACAAGTTCTGAAATTGACCTGTAAGATCCCAAGACGGCGCTGACAGTACCCAAAGCAACAATGCCAACACTCAGTGTAATCTGAAAAGCAACAAAACCACATTGAATATAAACATCGGTGAAGAGTTAAGGATCAGTGGCCATCAGCAGCAGATCGCTTAAGCTTTGAGTCTCAATATAATGGACCAGAAGGTGAACTCTAAGTCTCGCATGCTTTACCACTGTTTCATTTCCAAAATGATGAAGAGACAAATTGAAAGCAGCATCATACATTAAACTAACAACCTGAGATTCTTCTGCTAATAATGACATCGTCAAGTACTCAACAAGGACAATGTTAAGCAAGCAACGTGTGTTCATTTTACACTTAAGGTCATGTTCATTCATTTGCACATGTAGCTCTTTTTACCGCATGCAAAGGCGACATTACAACTGTCGATTTTTACATGCATATAGTGACTTGAAGCCAACAAGAAGGCATCAAATCTGCACAAACAGCAATGTTACTTAAAATTTTCATTTTCCTTTCGCTTTGTGTAAGCACAAGCATAAAGTAACTGAAAAGCACTTGAATTTAGCATGGTTACCTGCGTTGATGTGGCATTCTTCCCCAAAATTCTCAAAAAGCACAAGGCTGGCATTATTACAGCCTGGAACAAAGCCACACTCAGCATATATTGAAGAAGAAACTTACAACAAAATTTGTCCAGGAAACGGAGAACAACAAATAGAAATGGAAGGAAAAAAAAAAACAAATAGGGTGTTTCCATGAGTCCATGTGCTGGCAATATCTACCAAGCGAAAAGGGCCTTAATGCCATTATAAAATTTACAGACATAGAATTTAGGTACCAAACACATGATAATAAAATTGAAACAATGGCTCTCGTTCTGCACATGGATACACATTTATATATTAACTTAATTGAATGGAGATACACATTTATTCAGCATTTCTCCAATGAGCATTGATTGGGTGGTTCCTCCAAGGTTACACCTTTAGAAAGTGGTATTTGATATAAATCAGTTGACCTCTAAATACAAATGATGATTTGAAAAGGAACTAGGTCAGTATGCCTCAACAAACAAATTGATCAGAAATTTTCACAGAAAGACTGTGTTTACCATAAGAACACTGAAGAGAGAACCGATTAGAGACATCAAAGTTCCTACAAAATGAAAAGAAATTAAAGTTGAAGTTACAGATATGTATCACAAGTGAACCAGACAATCTTATCTTGTGTAAAATAGCAACCTACCAAAAAACGGAATAACGAATGCGACGAGAACAGAAGATGCAACAAGTGCTGTCCGTATAAGAACAAAACACCCATAACTATTAGACAAGGTAGGAGGCAACAACTCGTCTATACTTCTGGCCAGAGGATTCATTAACAAGGAATATGTTTTTCAAGCTAAGGAAAAAAAAACTGTATTAAATTAAATAATCGCATGACAATATATCACATAAGAGTAAATAAATTTATGGAAGGATATTTGGTGAGTGGGTTGATAACCTGTAAAAAGACAAGCAATAAATTAGTATGGTGAAGTGGACAGAGCAATGACAGACAAATTTAAATGGAAAAATAAAGTGATAGAAATATATGGGAAAATGTAAAATAAAGGCTAATGTATCATCAAACAGAAGCTACCTATTAAACAAAGGCTAATATATCATAGGACTGAAACCACTGCACAAAAGTGGCTACTCAAAAACTAATGGGTTCTTTGCGATTAACACTTCATTTCACAAATTGAAGTTAGCATGACAGTAACCATGGAATGGTCATTGTGACAACACTCCGAAAGAGCTAAAATAGGGGATTTAGGAATTAGCACTCACTGTTGTCCATAGTGCAACTTTAGAACCAACAGTATGGGGTGGTAAATTCAACGTAACTTGTGACTTTGTGTCTTGACCATACATAAGAAATCCTAAAACTGCAGCTCCACCATAAAGCATGACACATACAGCAAAACTGCATAAAAATAAAACCCAACAATCATTAGAAACTTTAAGTTCGAAATAAACCAAATGCCTGTGACATAGAAAAAGCATTATAATAGTTCCTAAGAGGTCATAGTTCCTTCACCTTATTACTAGTGCAATAGTGAATTTGCTTTTATCAGCCATTGATTGGTAAATATTTGGAAATACTGAGTGCCCTGAGTAGCAGTACCCATAGATACCAATGGCAAAAGGAATGCCACTCCAATTTATGAGTTTACCACTTGGGTGAAATCCAACTCCATCTACAGTGCCAACAAAGAATAGACAAAGAACTACAACAATTGTTGAAATGACACCGCTAGCTGCCAAAAACAATAATTTACACTCAAAATGTGGTGCATTAGACAATCAAATGAGAGAATGAAGCAGAAGTTAAGTGCTCTAACACACCTGAGAGGTAAGAAATCAAGCGCAAATCTTTTACCAAAACTGTTGGTAAAATAATGAAGGCAATGAGAATTCCAAATAAATGTTTGGAATCCAAGTGCAAGCCAAATATGCTTAGAGATGTTCCAGGAAATATAGTTGAAAGGTTATCCCCTTCCAAGGTGATAAATTCCACGCACGAGGTCTGCATAAATGTGATGCGTTAAAAATCCAGACAAGTGTTCCACATAAGGCAATGAATCTGCAAATGCAGGTAATATAGCAGTTCGCTTACATATAGTTCTGAGTACAATATGATCTGCAACAAAAATAAAAATAATGTTAATACAATTACAGATACATTATAAAAGGTAAAAACATAAATAAATTGATCAAAATACTGGTTCAAAATCACGTATCAAACTTTTGTTTATAAGTTTCCTTCCGGATGCAGAATTATTGCCTATGATAGTCATCTTCCAAGAAACTTCAATAAGAAACCTTTGTATGCATATACCAAAACATGCAAACATTGTTCCATGGAAGTTCATCTAAAGCAGATTTCACAATAAAAACTTATCTAACAAAACACCAAGTGAAAATACTAAATGTATTATGTAGCAACAATCAATTGTAACTGTATGATACTTGCCACAGAAATTAGAAGTTATATCAACTTACAGATATAATAAAGCGTCCCCATTTACCAAATGCAGCTTCTCCCATATCAGCAAATGTCAAAATGCCTTGTGTGCTTTCGAAACAATATCTCATAAGGGTAGCAGTATAACAACAGATACATGCAAAGAGAAGAAGAACCAGCAAACTAACCCAACCGGCTTCTTTCACAGTATATGGTGTAGAAAGAAGTCCAACACCAGCCATAACATTAACACCTACATCATAGTAACCCATGTGAGAGGACTGTGAAAAAAATGCAAGAACTATGGAAGTATAAATTGGTAATATGTTGTGCTTCAAAAAGAAAATTATGCTTGTGAATATCTTTAAATTTTTTTTCACTCTTGATCATAAAATAACATGTGAATGTGATAGACTGAGTAAGGGGATTTTCTAGGAATTGGTCCCATTTCGAGTGCACAGCCATGCAAATCTTTTGGGAATGGAATACCAGGTCTACAATAAGATACTACATATAGCAAAGTATTTTTTTCATTCAACACATGAAATCCCTGATTACCCTTGTCTGAAACATCTCCATACATATATAATAACGTCTTGTGAGGTTAGAAGCAATGCACGCCGGAAAGCAAAACAAGAAGAAAAGGAAATTGGAAACAAGTCTTGCTGCCAATAAAGGTGGCTTGTAGGAGAGTCAATTGGCCTTAATTATGTCAATATGCAAAGAATACTGCAGGAAGTGTCTACATATGTGTGATTTCTAGCTCACCATTGAATATTGTTTGAAGTAAGTTACACCCATGGCCTAGTGGGTATTCTCCTGTTGGCTGCTTGCGCAATGATTCCTTACTGGACAAATATGACTGTGTTCTCAATCTGTCAAAATCTCCTTGCCAACGTCCTATCTTATAATCACCAAGCAAGGGCACCTTTCCGGACATGTCCAAGAAATTTTGACTGTGCAATACTGAACCACCCATACCAGATAGAGGAAGACGTGATCCAAAGTTTGGTGATGCAGCTATTGACAAATAATCAGTTGTTTCTCTGGAAGTTAAAAAATTAAGAAGCCATAAGGTACACAGTGCATTGAAATGGACCGTGCATCAAAAATATCTACTCATAATTTAACAATAGATGGATCCCTCAAGAACACACTCCACCTTCTTTCCAGTTAATGCAACAACATGGATATACCAATTACCTTTTGTATTCTTTTTACCCACTTCAGCAAAGATCTTGGGATTACTAAATGAAGAAGGCCATATTTTAGAGGAAAAAAAGAGAGAAAGTTCTTGCTTAAAGTTTGACCAGAAGAGAATGGTGGCACTTCCACACAGTACTAATGGAGCAACTATCAGCACTGATTTCCAACATAATTGGAGGGACGACAGATGTATGATTTTTTCCTCAAGAGTGACCATCATTGAACACTTCTAATTAACCTAAAAGCTTTTTCTTTGCAATGTTCCACTGCCACGATATGCTTGGTTTGAGTAACAGAAATCAGAACAATTTGCAACAAATAATACAACCAACTTTTCCACCTCTTGTCAAAAAGTGATGCAAAAAGAAGATAACAGAACAAAGGGAGTAATATGTTTGGAAACTTTACATGAAAATATATATACATATTAAAAAATTTTTTAAACGAAATGATTGAGATTAATTGTACTCTGGCAAGTTTGGTTTTTGGGGGGTGATGGGGGAACGGTAAAACAAATTTTATGTGCAGCAATGTTGCAAAAATATAATACATCTCAATTGAGTTTTTTCTTCAATCTTCATTCAAGATATAGTTTTTCATTTTTATTTTTCTGGGAAGACGTTGCATTCTACTTATGGTATATGCCAATTTAGCAGTATTTTGCGCTCTAGGCATTTCGAGCCCATCTAGTGCAAATTACAGTTCCCGAGTTCGTTCTGGTCTTTGAGAACGGGTTTAGTAAAAACGGAACTGATTTGTGAAACGTACATCCTAGTGCAATTGAATACTTAATCAAGTTTCCTCTGAAGCGGCAATCAATTGCACAGAATACTGACATTTTAGCGACAAAAAATATTTTCACTAGCATAGCTCACGTTAAAGTACACAAACCCAACATGGCACTAATCAAGGGAGTGAAGAGAATTTATAAGGGAGCAACAGGATCATGTACACAAATAACAATCATTCAAGCAATGGAACGAACCAAGAACAAACAGACAAGCACATACACGTACATATATATGCACAGAGAAACCAAATACTCGAGTAAGATTCATGGATTGAATAAGCAATCACGACGAATATAAACTACTTCAAATTTTAAAGCACAATTTTCATGCGTAATTAATCATAAAAAATAAATAAATAAAAGAAAAGCTAACTTCCACCCTCCCTAACTCTGATCCGCTTCGATTAAAGGAATATGTTTTTCAGACTTGAAAAACCTAGAATCTTGGTCGATCCCAAGCTCCTATACCTGAAACTCTGCGGCCACTGCTGGGAGACGAACGAAGCAGTGTGAGAAGCCCCACCACCTTCATTATTCGTCGCCGTATCATCGTCTTCTTCGTCAATGACGCTCTCCGCCGCACTGCTACCGTCTTCAACGTCAGATCCACCGTCTTCCATGAAATACTCCTCCGAATCTTTCTTCTCCGCCGCCATCTCTCAAGTTTCCAACCAAACCTAATTTCCCAAGAGGGTGCAGAATCAAAATACAAACAATAACCCAATAATCCCACACGGGCCGCGCAAATATCAGTTTTAGCCTCGCAAAAATCGTTAATCAAGGAAAAGGCAACAGGTAAGCTAGCGCGCGAGTCACCCTCCCCCAGTGCATGCACTCTTATCGCGTCCTATTCTAAACTGGCAATCAAGTCCTTCGGAATTCCTATTTATTGAGTCCACTAAAAAGGAATGTGCGTCACGGTCGTGAGAGAGAGAGAGCGAGACAGAGCGTGCGAGGCTGACACGACTCTTCAGCCATGAGTTTGTTGACGGGTGGCTCAAATTTCATTGAGCTGTCCCTGACAAGTGACGGGAAAACTCTGGAAAGCTGTTCTACGGATCTGCACAGCGTTAAGTGTATCATGCTTGTCGGTTTTTTTGCACCTTTATCCTTCTACTTTCATCAATTTCACTTTGGCACCTTTAGGGTTATTGTACGGCTTATGAAGAGGGGTGAGAGTAAACTAGTCGGGTCGAATTTGATCAAATTTAATAATATTTTTAAATTTAAATTTATTTTTTAAAAATTTAATACCACTATTTAATTCAAAATTTTAATTTTATAAAATTAAAATAAATAAAATTTAAATAATTGTTGAACCTGAATTATTATTAAAGCTCGACTCATTAGCCCTGCTCATGAACTGCTTTCACAGAACTGGACAAAACAAAAGTGAATTTTCAGTTGGCATATAAGATTTCTTTGTTTCTTTATATATTTATAACGCAAAGATATACTTTTTAAATTTATTTTTGTTTTATTTTTATATAATTTTCTGAAAAGACACACAAAAAAATACTTAAAAACAAAAATAGACGCGACTGATACTTTTTATAATCAAAATTCTACTTTTACCCTTTTTTTTTTTAATTTAGTTGATTGTATTTCAAAAACATATATATATATATATATATATATATTTTTTTTCTAAATGTCATGTATGCTCACATAATCACAGTTTCTTTTTGCAAGCCATAATCAGACTTCAATATTGAGAGAATCCTCTCCAGATTCTTTATTTACTACAAAAGGAGGACGACGTTAATGCCATGTGGTGCATTAATGTCGTTTTATTATCATTTAAAATTGATATAATTGACTATGAAAAAAAAATTAATTAGCTAAATACAAATAAAGTTCAAAATATACTTATATAACCAATATGCATTTATAATATTTTATATTACTTTTAATATTAATCTTAATTTATGCTAAATATGTAAACTGTTCATTGATGTATATGCATTCACAAAAAAACAAACATACTTAAACAACAGCACATAATTTAACCTAAATGATATAAAGTATATAAAACTATTAAATTAAATTTTAACAATAATATAAATATTTTCTAGTATAGTATATATTGATATACGTAACAACTATAAATGTAATAACACGAATATTTAATCGTGTGCGTGTTATCATAAGTGTTCACTATTTTGTGTAAAGACAGTTGATATAATTAAATTCATATATTTAGATTCTATATAAAGAATATAGATACAAAGTTAAAAATGAAACTATATAAATATTTTTTATAATAAACAAGTTAAATGTCAATTATTTTAACATACAGTAGGATCAGTTATATATGTTGTCCACGCATCTAATGTGTATGTAAATATATAATTTTTGTTTATAATATAATTGTTATTGTGTGGTGTTGTTATATTGGTATTGAATATTTATTAATACATAAAAAAGAAACAAAAATGTATTTAGTAATTTAATATTTGGATACAATTTTTATTAAAGTTTATTTCTTTTTTATTCATACTATTTAGGTTTAATTACCAAATATAATTGTAAAATAAAATAATAAAATTACAATTTATTTCTTTTCTCATCCCGCCACCATTCTTTGTGCATATCAAATACGGAATTTGTCAAAGTGTCTTATTTATATTTATTTTTATTTCACTTTAAAATTTATTTCATTCATGTCGTATTCTCATTTAGACTATTGGCATAAGAAAATTCGCAATAATAAATTAATGAAGGCAAATTTGGTTAAAGCGTGGGTATTTTCTTGTGTGAGAGTTTAGGATTGGTAAAATAATAGTTAATTACGTATGTGAGTTAATTGTTTTGTGTTTTATCTATAATATCCGTATTATTGTATTATTGATAGGTTCTCAATTGGTTTTTTAATGATTTATCTAATACATATCATTCATAATTAATTTATCCCTTTAAGAACTACACATTGTCTTTTAATATTTGACTAATTATATCTCTATTATCTTGATTGATTAACTAACACCATTCAACTTATCATATTTTTCTTTTCGAGATTGAATTGAGGTCTAATGACTTTATTTTTAAAATCATTCTAATTCATTTTTAATTATCAAAAAATCAAGGTTATTTATCTTTACCACAAATTCAAACAAATATTATATAATAAAATATAATGTTAATTATAGTGTAATTTTCAGTAATTTATTTTAAAAATCATGATGTAAATTTTTTTTATATTTATGTTAAAATTTGAATAAATTAAAGACTAAAATTTGTATGTGTTATGCTTAATATCGTTAGTTTGCTCTGTATTTTTTATTAATTTTGCCCTTTATTTGAGTTGTTCTTTTTTTTTTTTTTGGCAAATTGCCCAAAGCCTATGCTTTTAAATTTAAATATCAGATACCAAAATATTAATAGGAAGAAATCATAGGGAATGGTTGCTGAGTGGCCAATAGAATCAATAAACAACTAAACAAAAATAGTAGCGCGAGATAGCAACAAATGCATTTTTACACACTTTCCAATATTCTACCACATCAATTTTACAAAAAAAAAAAAAAAAAACCCATCATAAATACCTAGAATAACAACATCATGAAAATTCTTAACTGGCTCGAATACATTTCATGCTGTGGGAAAAGGTTAATCTTATGTTTCTTCTCTCTGCTTCTTCCTCAAATTCCCTTATTTCGTAACTTTTGTATCATTTTTGGCTGACCTTTTTACATGCATGCGACCAGCAAAAACTGAACAAAGAGGGGAAAAGAAGAAAACAGTGGAAAAGAATGGAAAGATGAATTCATGGCGAAAATTGGGTAATTACCATAATGACCCGTGAGTATCTATTCTTAGTGGTTGGATTAATATTTTTGGACGGGTTAATTTAGAGAATCAATTTAAATACCAAAAATAGTTATTATTAGGCCTTCATGCATTGTTAAATAATATATATACATTTATATATATATATATATATATTTATATTGCACATTAGTTGTGCACAATTTTTAAAATTCAAAGCATGTTTAGGATTGTTATTGTTTGTTTAAATAACATTAACGCAAGAACAAATATTTATTTTATTCTAGTTAAAAACAAACTAACACAGAAAACTATTCCTCAAGGACTTGTTTATTTTTAAGCATTATTCTTAATAAATTAATTTATTAAAGTTAATTAAATATTTACTTTAAGTGATAAAAACTTATGATAAAACATAGTTTCATATTAGTTTAACAAAATGTTAGATAAAATAATTTAACTCAATAAATATAATAAATTAAAGCATATTGATTCATTTGGTATACTCAATGTTGAGTTACCTTATAATTTAATCTATATTAGTAAACTTAAAATTAAATTATCTTATAATTAATTTATTTTTTAAAATAATTCCTAGAACCTTAACCTTATAACTAGCCCTAAGTTTTATGAACATTAAGAACAATTTTGGATATTACAGGGCATTGCTTTAAAGAAATTAACAAAACCCTAGTCAGCACTCAATAACTTCAAAGACTAGCATGGCACAATCCTACATGCGTAGGCTTCGTTAATTTTTTCCTTGGAATGGCGGAAGAAAATTTATATAATTTGAATGAAAATAAAACTTATATTTAATTTATAAAAATTAAATAAGTATAACAATTATATAAATAAATACATATATATATATACAAATACTTCATATATTATAATAATTAAAAACTATAATAATATACGGATTTATAAAGCAATAAAATAAATAAATAAAGTAAAATATTTATATAGATTAGTATTAATATACTTGCGAATAAATACTATAATTTAAAAATTATTAATTAATTATACATTACAAAAAAAGAAAATTTTTAAATTTAAATTTAAATAAAATTTATTTATGAAAATATTGAATTTATAAAAAATTTTAAGTGGTGATGAATAATCTGTAAAAAAGAACAGGCACAGCCATAGGAAATTCAAGATTAAATTTCTTGTTCTCGTTCCCAAAGCTGCACTCAGATCCAAAGTTCCCAAAAGACGTTTTCAACCCTGCAGTCCCTTCGGCTAATGTTTTTCTTCTTGTAGAGTCAAATAGCATGCGAATTGGTCGTAATTATGCACATGACTGAACAGAGCTTGCCTCATCTAATTATACAGAAATCAAGATAAGAAATTCATTAGAAGAACCAAGCAGATATCCATCAGGGAGTAGCATATGAGCAATTCTCAGAATCTCAGGACAACTGTAAAAGGACTTAAACAAGCATTTATAACAACACCATAGGAAATCCAAACAGCAAAATAGAACCACATCACAATATACTTGAGGAGCATCCAAAACATTCACCTAGAATTTCGGCTTCTGGGTTTGGCAAGGAAATCAACCCTGAAAGTTAAAATACCTTACTGCGTTCATAATCGCTTTACTTATTTAGATCTAACATCCAAAGAAAGACCCCCCACTGTTCAAAGAAAATTTTCCACCACTCCTCAAATTCCACTTTCGAACTTTGTTGACATACCCACAAGACCGCAAAGAATTACATGAGAAATTTTAGCTTTTCAAACTCCTTTGTCCTGCCATTTATGGCAGAGACTACAATGGCTTCCGATGAATAACCTTCACCAGCCACAGAGGTATAGAGTTTGCTAGAAGTTCTCTTAAAGTTCCATCTGGATGCCCATCACCGTCTACCACATCCCGATGTCCCTCAAGGCTTATCCCAACAGATGATCCATCCAGACAAAGCAATCAGAGCTTACAAAATTTCCAAGTGCTTGACCTGTTGAAATTATAAGTTCAATTCATCAGGTAAGCTTGGCACAAGCTGCGAGAGTAACAAACAAGAAATTTCAAGTGGCCCAGAGATGTAGAAGTGGCAAGACAGCAAGATGTCAAATCAATTGACATGAGAGCAGAAGCAAGTCAAGGGCAACAAAACATAAATAACCAATTGCAGCGCATAGGGTAAAAGATAAGCTCACCATGAGTTCCACAACCAATCATACCATTCATAGCTTGAACAAGGTGATCCCTTTTCATTTTTTGTTCGGGGTTGGAGATTGGTAATTAGGTCATTTTTTCTATCCTAGCATTCATATTGTACTCGTGCAGCAGTTAAATACAAGGTAATCATGACTGAGGTGCCGGATAAATGGGCATTTGAGTGCAGAGCATAGGGTAAAAGATAAGCCCACCATGAGTTCCACAACCAATCATACCATTCATAGCTAGAACAATGTGATCCCTTTTCATTTTTTGTTCGGGGTTGGAGATTGGTAATTGGGTCATTTTTTCTTCCTGGCATTCATATTGTACTTGCACAGCAGTTAAATACAAGGTAATCATGACTGAGGTGCCGGATAAATGAGCATTTGAGTGCAGAGCATAGGGTAAAAGATAAGCCCACCATGAGTTCCACAACCAATCATACCATTCATAGCTAGAACAACGTGATCCCTTTTCATTTTTTGTTCGGGGTTGGAGATTGGTAATTGGGTTATTTTTTCTATCCTGGCATTCATATTGTACTTGCACAGCAGTTAAATACAAGGTAATCATGATTGAGGTGCCGGATAAATGGGCATTTGAGTGCTAGTTGGTCATAACCAAGCAGAGTATTAAAAATCAAATATGCATGTGTATAAGGAACAAGAAGGCCAGATGATGTAAAAGAACAATTTCACCTGAGGCATGAGACTAAATGGCCAACCTTTGAAAGAATCCATTTACTTCACAGACAGAACAAATATGATTGAACTCCAGATGCACCCAAGTAGTCAACATCTAGACACAGCTAATTTGAAACACATCATAGTATGACTGACAACTCAAGACAACCACCAACTAGAGAGAGAGAGAGAGAGAGAGAGAGAGAGACCTATTCAACTGCATGTGCCTGCAGCATTCCAAACCACCATGCTCCATAAAAACTTAAAAACATTGGCCATTCTGCATCAGTGATGGATGAAATAACCGCAACCAACCATTGACATTTGCTGCAGTAAATTGATAGAGTCTTAATATGTAAAACCATAACAAATCGAGAAACTTTGGTTGTGAAACCTGTTGTAATAATTCAATTACTTGATAGAATGACATAAACAACTCATAGCAAAAGATTGTTCCTCAATCACAATAAAATTCATAAATGTACAAACACAGAAAACATACCTCTTTCATCAATGCATTCTTATTCATCTCACACAAAGAAACGACCTTCCCAGAAAGACTGTCCTTGATACTGCTGTGGTGGCCCAAGAGGCTGTTGGTTTCCCTTCTGAAATTGCTGCTGCTGCTCCTCATACTGCTTCATACGTTCTGAAAGTTGGTAGTCTGACCAGCCTTTCTGGTTTTCAAGCTGGACTTGCAGCGGTGAGGCTTGCTTCCCAGGAAAGGGGAAGGTTGGCATCCCCATTGAGCTATTGCTCTTACTCACAGAAGGGAATGCAGGGCCAGCATGATTCACTGAACTACTGAACCCAGCACTTTGATTTGATGAAGAAAACTGATACCCATCCAACCAGCTGTAATCATCCATTTGTGGAGTTGGAGGTGCTTCGTTTTTCAAGGCTAAGTTGTACAGTTGTTCATCCACAACTTTAGATGGAACAGAACCAAAACCAGGGGGTGGACCTAAGTGTCTAACAGGCCGACTCACTGGATTCTTCTTCACAGCTGGTGGAATGACTGAAGATGGTTTCACTGACAAGCCACCAGCAGACACTCCTGAGGGCATAATAGAATCTAACCTTGATTGTGCAGCAACATGTGGAATCTGAATGGAATAATTATGGCTGGCTCCACCATCAATAAACTGGGGGTAAGGCATGGAAAGAGTAGCAGGTTGAGAGACTCCAAACTTATCTTGCATCTCAGATGTTGGAAAGGGTCCATTTTCCATCAAATTCAACTGCGACAAACCACTCAAAACAGGAACATGTTCTACAGGCCACTTTGAGGTGTTAGCAGGCTGTGGAAACTGAGAAGTGCCATTAGCAACGGTAACAGCATCAGCAGCGGTTGCAGCTGTTACAAGAGGTTTTATGCTAGCACTTAATGCAGCCTGCAATACAAAACTATCTTGAGCCACAGAGAAGGCCCCATTTTCATTCCCAAAATCACTCTTTGCAGCCCCACCAACAGAAGCAAGAACCTCTGAAGAGTTCAATTTTGAAGAGAACTCGTCCCTATGCTTCTCGTTAGTGGATGGCTTAAAAACAATCACCTCATCCTCATCCTCGGCCTCCATGCCTATCTCAGTCCTTGATACAACACCCAAAGCCGTATGACCCGTTGCTGAAACGTCCAGTGAGTTAACACTCAAGTTGGGATCCAAATGACTGGTTAGCAAATGATCCTCAGAACTCTGAGGTTCATCACCAAACAAAAACTTCTTCAGCTTAGTATCAAAATAGACACCATCCTGGCCAATTCGAACAACATTAGCAAGAGCCTTTCCAGCAGCAATAATCCTCTGAACACGAGCAATCTTTACTTTATTGCCCACATCACTGACAAACGAGTGCTTCCTTGAAAAATCAAGAATGAGTTGAGCAGGAAGAAGAGGAAGAAATCCTCTCAATTCAAAGTCCTCGGGCAATGCAAGACGATTAGCAGTCTCACTCTCATCATACTTACTCATATTAGAAAAGCATGTTTCATCTTCATCCTCATTAATAAATGCATATCCACTTGATAATATCTTGTTTAGAAAGGAAATACATTTATCCCAGAAAAAGGATCTTGCATTCACTTCCTTCTCCTCCAGTTCACTGCCAACTGCAACATCGTGATGACAGGCCAACCATTCCACAAAAACCATAATCCCAGGCAATAAATAGCTTGAAGAGGGATCTTTTAACTGGCTACAACGTTCAACAATGAAGCCCATAAATTCAAAGATGGCAGTTAAAGCATTTTGAAGCAGGACTGAACGCTGTAGAATATCAGCATATGATTGGTTCTCATTCTCCCTGCTCACATTGTACACTGTAAATATTAGAATGGCATTCATCCTCACAATTGCAAGGCTACACTCAGCCGCATCTGAACCGAAGTTGAACTCTTCATTTGGCCCAGAAGAAAGAAGTTCCAATACATCATTTTTAACCATTGAGAGTACTTCAGCAAAGGTTTCCAGGCTGGGATCACAGCAAAAGTACAAGTATTAGGACAAAAACCATTTTGCAGTTAAAATTCTCCAATATCCTTGAAATTTCAGAACAAACCTTGTGCGTGTAAAGAGAATTCCATTCAACCTGACAAATCTCGTGATAAAGGCTTTGAGGGGTTCAAAATTATTTGGAGCTCCTTCCTTTACTGCACTAGCTTCCAACTTATTATCTTTCAAAGGAGGCTTCATTTCCCCTTTGCTTCTTCCTTTCCCAGGCATCCTTGAAGATGTCTTCACTTTAGTACTTTTAGCATCACCAAGTAATTGGGAATAATTCTGACGATTCTGCAAAGTAAAGGAAAAATGCTGATAAGAAACTTCTATTGCTGCAGAGAAAAAATCAATGTGTTATGTCTATCATTACTGGGATCTGCTTTATGCCTTTTACCAGAAACTAATGTCCCAATTTCCCAAGAACATATCAAACTGCTTACTAAAAAAATCACACCACAAAAGATTCCTAAGATTAACAGACAGCAATAGCCAATATCAAATAAAACATATGAACCACTTCAGACAATGCAACAGAAAGTAACACAAGGAAATGCTGATTAAGATAAATCAGGTCAACCTAAATTGCACACGCACAACAGCTCACTTGCCGTTAATATATTTAATTCTTGGTATTAAACCATTGCCAACGACTTGCCTGCTGGTTATACACTAAATCTGTGGTTCCCTAGAGTAATCACCAAGCCAAGCCCAGTTATGTTAAAAATGTTGACCAGTACAGGCAAATAAAACAGGCTACAAAATCCAAAAACATTAAGTGCATACAGGTATCACAAACATTATGCTGTCTCATTAAATAACATTTAAGTTTACCTTCTCAAATGCAATAATCAAGTTGTCTCGTGCAGTAATGAAAGGGCTATCAACTGCTAGACTGCGAAAATAGCGATAAATTGAGAGCAATTCATCATTAGAATACCCAGCCAGTATAGCAAGCTGAAAAGTAAAGAGGATAATTTCAGGTTAGATAAGCAATCAACAACTAAAACTCAACAAAGGCTTAATGACAAAAGTCAACAGTAGACCACAACAAAGATTTCATATAAATCACCTGATGATGTGGATTACCACTTGATGGCACCAGTGTAGAAGCTTGCATATAGTAACTTGATGCAGCAGCAAAATCCCGAGCTTTAGAATCCCCTTCCCCATATAACCCTTTGTAACGAGCAAGATCTCCCAGGTAAATCAAACAACGATGGCAAGACATCAAGCCTTTTTTCAATTCAGAAGATTTATTCCCATCTTTTGACAGTGGAATCTGATTATCTGGATCATCAGAAAAATATCCCAATGGCAGGCCATATTTTGCTCTTATTTTCAACATCAGATCATGATAAAATCCAGTTGCCTCAGAGAGAAAAGTCTTAAATTGGGAACGAATCTTTGTAAGTCGATCTGGTCCAGCACGAACTGAACCTTTCCCATTTTGGGTAGCAGCTGATCCAGAAGAAGCAAGAGCTGCATTGAATAGTGCCCTTAGCTCCTCAATCCTCCTATAATGCAATTGCCACAGAGCATATTCTATTTCATGTTGCTCAGAAAAAGCATGGTCTTCAAGGATAATTGCTTCATAATTTTCACGCATATTTTGCCATGTGTTAGGATCTGAAGGGATTCGGGCCTGTGCTGCTTTCCTCCGTTTGCTCTCCAACTCAACATTCTACAATAAAGAGTGAAGTTGTAAAGTAAAATACATAGCAAATAAAGATTTTGTTTTTTAACCAAACAAGTATACAAAAAGATGAAATAAATAAGGATGCAACCCAGTAGACGATGTTCTGATAAAGGAAAGTATCTTTTATCTATTAGTCCAATACCAAGACAAGTAACAATACAATACAAAATATAACTTTAGAAAAACATACCTTGTTAAAGAGGTGCTGCACACGCTCTCTGGTGGAATTTTCTTTGTTGTTATCCATCAGCATGGTCATTTTTCATTGAAAAACGGTTCATAAAAATGAAGTCCACTGTATGCAACCTCAGCAGAAACAAACATCTAAACCACCACAAACTGCCTGTTACATAAACACTTAATTGGGAGTGAATAAAGAAAAAAGAATGAAGACAAACTCATAACAATTGCCATGCTCAGTATGTACCATAGTACACTTCATTTCTCTCCCCACAACATGAATACACCAAATACCTGTAGATTCATACACAAATCAAACTTGATTGACGCAAAGATACCCATTTTCAAATAAGAAAATCACTACATTTTTAGATTGCAACGTACCAATATAGAATTATTATCTATAATAGATTTATAGCTTGAGCCTATTCAAGCAGGTCTGTTCATGCAGCATCAGTTTGCTAACTGCAACATTTATCTTGATTATGAAACCATTGTCAGTTAGGAAGAAACGTTGACTTGCAAAAGACATACCCAGGATATCAATTACCAACACCAGTTTGTAGTAAACGAACCAATTCACCCACTTATAGCCACAAGAAACAAAACTACCTCATCAATTTTCAGATATAAAAAGGTACAGTCAAGACTTGAACGCTCATCCCACCTAATTATGATCAAAAGACGACGGCAGAAATTTAATTTAAAAATAAAAAAGAAAAGAAAGGGCAGCAAGACAAATAAAACTTCTCACAGCTATTGACCCGTAAGCAAACCAATTTCAACCTAAAATCATTCCAATTCACCAACACATAAAAAAAGAAAACTAATAAATCAGCGAATCCAGAGTAGAAAGAACTTCCGATTAGAAAGAGAAAGCGATAACAATATATGAGTTTAACCACAATGATTGCCCAACAAGTCAATCAATTCAAAACCCTAAAATCAACCAACATCAGACACTCAAAGAATAAGAACATGATTGATTTATTTTATTTATTTAAAAAATTACGAAAACCAAATCTTCCAAGAACAAACGAAAAAAACAAGAATCAAACCACAAAACAACCAAAAATAACTTACCCAACCAATAAACCGCACCAGATCTGCAAAGATCCCAACAAAACCCCACTTGATTACCCCAATTTAGCGCCCCCTATATCCACATGCAGCAACAGACGGTGGGTTAGGGTTTCTAATTAAAGGCTCCAATCTTGCGGGCGTTTCCGTTCTTTGCTGGAAAAAAAAAAACCAATTCAAAGCTAAGGGTTGTCTGATGACTGACGAAGCCTAAGCAGAGAGTAGGTGAATCGAAAGGAAGAAGGTGAGAAAAGATGATGAAGAGGGCCGACTTTTCTACGTTCTTTCCTCTTATTTTGAATCCTTTTACGTGAATATCATCGAAATAAATACTTTTTTTTATATATTTTTGTGGTGTGGTCTAGTGTGGCTATGACTCTTCTTTTGTAGTCATCAGATTAAATTTTCTGATAAGAAAAAAAATAAAAGAACTACAATTTATGAAAACGTTTTTGTTACATTATCTTTTTATATTAAATTTATGATAAGTGAGAGGAAATAACTTAAATTTTTTTCCCAAAGATAATTATTTTCGATGATATCATAAGAAAATTTAGATGGTGATTGGCTTAATTTATTAAGTTTTTCAAAATATTTTATAAGTTTATTAAAGTGCTTAGTAAATTTTTTATACAATGGTTAATAAACATTAAAAATAAAATATTCAGTATTTATATTCATAAGCTACTCAAAAATTTAAAAATAAGTTATATCTTCCAAACTTATTTTGAAACTAGCTTTATAACTACCCACATGTGTGTGCATCTTAATTCATATTATAATATTTTTATTATACATAAAATTGGTTAAAATTATATAAATATTCTAAAGTATACTACACGTGTATTTTATATTAAAATTTGTCATTTAGAAAAAATTACATATTTTGTGTGTGAAAGTAATGGTAATAAAATATAAATCTATCATATATTTAAAAAATTAATAATAAAAAATCAATTAATTATCACAATAAAATAAAAATCTACTATATTTTTAAAACTTCAATGATAAAAATAAATTGTTTAAATTTACATTGGATAATTTATACAAAATGAGATGAAAAGAGTTGAAGAGACTCAAAGAATGTTATAATAGAGTTACCAAAAAAAAGGAATGTTATAATAGAGTTACCAAAAAAAAGGTTGAACAATAGAAAGGAGTGGGGATGAAAATGTTAATATAGTCTTGTGATATGCTTAAATTCATTTGTTTAAGGATGATGACATAAATCCATATTATTGAATTAAAAGTAACCGTGTAACTTTACATGGTATAGCCAAACTAGCTTCAAATTCTTAATAATATAGAATAGATTAAATATTATTTATAAAGATACAAAAATTAGAGTTGAAAAAAGTACGATAGAAAAATAAGTTCATTTTAAAGAGAGAATAATTTAAGATAAGAGTAATAAAGAGGAAACAGAAAAAAGAAATCAAAGGTATATCAATTCATTTATATTTCAACCAAAGATAGTTATTATATGAGATAATATAGAACATTGGTTATGAAGTGTATTTAGAAAAAAATCATTAAAAGACCAAATGAAGTTTTAGCAATATAGTGTATATTAATGATATTTAGTTTATTTTTTATAATTATTAAACGAAAGAATTATAATTATCTATACTTATAAATTTCAATAGAATTTTATAAGATGATGTTATTATTTTTATTCAAACATATTATTAACTTATTTTTAAAATAAAACATATGAGTTTATAAGTTTAAAAAAACATTGATAAGTTTAAATTTATTATATAAATAATTTGTATTATACAAGGTGTCAAGTAAATTAATTTTTAGGATATTTAGGCTATTCACATTGTTATGCTTAATAATGTTGTTTCTTGATTTCATTATTTGTAATAAAGATATAAAATGGGGCATTTAAACGAAATAAAAACTAGAAAAAGAAGAACAACCAATGACGTGGATGTTTGGATATTTATATTGCTAAATTTTGTAAGATAAAAATCATTACCAAAATCCACTGAATGGTGACAGTTTTGAGGGACAGGAAAAAGCCGTCTTAATTAGAACGGCACTGAAACTAATTTGAGATGATATAATGGAGTCAGCCATCTTAATTAGAAAGGCACTGAAACTAATTTGAAACGATGTAGTGGAGTCATCTTGAAGTTGTCTCAAATGCTATCTTAGAATTGTATTTGAAAAACCTATTATAAATCGGTCTCTATTTGCAACGGCAAAATAAGACAATCTCAGAAATTGCGATAGATAAGAAAATCCATTCCTTTTTGAGATGGCATATCCACAACCATCTCAAAAATTTGGGACGAGAATACACACCCATGCCTATTTGCGATAATCTCTGTGAAATCATTGCAAATTTTATAACAATTCTACTCAGCCATCCCAAATGGAGATAAGGTGAAGTTGTTGTCTCAAATTTTGAGACAGGTTGTAAAAAGCTGTATTAGAATTGTGATGGTTTTGATATAATTGTCATAAATTTTGAGATGGTAAATCGTCTAAAATGGAAATAGTAGTTTTTTATTACTATCCCAATTTGAAGTAGTTTTTTTATTACTATCTCAAAATTTTGAGTAGCTTTTATTTGCCATCGCAATTTGAGTTGACTTTGGGACACGGTTTGACTATCCCAATTTGAGTCGGCTTTGGAACATGGTTTGGGCGTCCCGATTTGCGAAAAAGTTTTATAATCATACCCTTCTCTCACATTTCATCCTTTCATCTTTAAGGTGTTATTCCACTTAGGTATGAGCCTTTTTATAATATTTTGTCATTATTTATGGTTATTTCATTATATTTATTAATTAAATGTATGCTCTTTAATTTGCCTTTTATTATACACCAAAAAAAAAAAAAACTTAGCTTTCGAATCTCTATTTCATTTGTTATGCAATGGGAAATTGCTCATTTCAGAATGAAAACTTCTCATATGTCACTGAACATGTTGTGTGGAATGTGCAAATTAAATTTACATATGGTGATTTGTTGATTTACATATGTGGTGGTGTTGACTATGTTGATATGTATATCAAATATGTGTGGTGGTGTTGACTATATGTTGATATGTATATCAAATATGTGTGGTGGTGTTGACTATGTTGATATATATATCAAATATAGATTAACCATTAGTTTGTAGATGTTGTGCTCCATTTTTCATTCTGTTGGCTAGAAATTGAATGTGATGAGGGTGTATTGTAAACAAAACGAAGAATATTAAGACAAATGAGGTCGTGGATATATCGTACAAATCAACTAGGCTGCTGAGATTTGAGGCCAAAGTATGAAAATAGTGTGAATGATTTTATGGATTGGGCAAGTGTACAATATGACTGTGTAGGTGGAAGCAAAATTAGATGTTCTCATGCTCAATGTAAGAATAGCAAATTTTTAAATCCAAATGAAGTAAGGATACACTTATTCAAAAAGGGGTTTTGTAATAATTATTTCAATTGTACTAGTTATAGCAAAGCTCTAGTTTAGGATACATTAACACAAGAGATGAACACTCATTTTGCAACTTCTAGTAGTGGTGAGGTAATGTTGAATTGGGCGTAGTACATGATTTATGATGTAATAGGATATCATAATAGCATGAGTATCATGTCAGTCAATTAAGTCAATTATGGGTGCAGATGATAAGTAGGGGACCGAGTTACGGGTGACCCAATATTGCTGGATTGACCAATTGATTCTTTAAGGTACTTCAAGTGGTAGACGAACAACTGTATAGTGGGTGTAAAAATTTCTTTCAACTCTTTGCCATTGTGAAACTAGTGAATATTAAAACGAAGCATAATATGTCATAGAACTGCTATAATAACATTTGTAAATTGATTAGTGATATGATTCCTAGTTGGTACTAAACCCCCCGCCCCCCTCTCTCTAACTTTTATAGCATAAAATGGTTGACAAGGGAGTTGGAATTTCCTGTTGTCAAGATTGATTATTGCAAAAGAAATTGCATGTTGTTTTGGAAGGGAGAGGCAGAACTTGAGAACTATAAGTTCTGTGGAGAAGTTAGATAAAAAAGCAAGACAGGGTTTTTCATCTCATGAGAAGCGGGCTCTACAAGTATGGTTGCATTATATACCTTTAATCTTGAGGTTGCAATGGTTATGTGCCTTAAATACGACGGTAAAGTACATGACATGGCATACACATTACTATACCATTGAGGGTTCTTTGTACCAACCATCAAACACCAAAACATAGAGGCACTTTGATAGAACATATCCCGAATTTTATAGCTAAAACATATAACATGCATCTAGAGCTATGTGCAAATGGATTTTCCAATCATGGTTCCAATGGGCAAATACATTCCTATTGGCCAGTTGTGCTAACTCTCCATGACTTGTCCCTAGGGATGTTCATGATCGCTCCTTACATCTTTTTGTGATTAGTGACACATCATCCCGCAAATCCAAAAATGCTTATAGATGTGCAAATCCAAAAATGCTTATAGATGTGCACATTTAACCACTTATTGATGAATTGTTGCAGGCATAGCATGAGAGGGAGATGACATAAGATGCTTACACTGGGATGTACTTCAAGATGTGGGCGGCGCTTATGTGGACAATTAATAACTTACTCGCTTACTCAATGCTTGGTGGATGGAGTTGTGTTAGGCTATAGGTTGTCCAATTTGCATGGACAAGTAGAGCATTCTACCTGTAGTATGGTCAGAAGTTTTAGTACTTTGACTACTATCGTCAATGTCTACCATAAGACCATCCATATAGGAGAAATAAGAAGAATGTTATAAGAGGCAGTGTAGAGAGAAGGCTTGTGCCTATAAGGGAATTCGATAAGGAGACATGGTAGCGTGTATGCAAAATTGACCTTGTTATTGACAATCTGATTAATTAGAGTTTCAATTTTTAGGTAGGAGACATGGCACATTGAAGCGTGTATGCCACATTGGCAAGGAGACATGGCAACGTGTATGCCACATTGTTTAGGATTTGTCGTACCGATAGTCCAATCTAATTCGACAAACTTGGATGTCATGTATATCGAGAAAAATGTGTTTGATAATATAATATACACGATATTGGGTGAGAGGGAAAGTTGAAAGACAATTTGAATGCTTAAAAAGATCTTGGCGTTATTTATGATCGATCAGAATTAGCTTCCTATTAGATAGCGATAAACCAAAATTGAAGGACATTTACACACTGAATTGAGATAAATAAACACATTTCCTGTGCGAGTGGTTGGTCGAGCTAAAGTTTCCAGCTGAGTATGCCTCAAATATAGGTAAATGTGTTGACACGTGGGAGTTGAAAATTACGTGGCATGAAGTCTCATGACTACCATGTTTTTATGGAATGACTGCTACCTATTACGTTCAAAAATTTGTTGTCTAATTATGTGTAGAACGCATTGACAGATGTGAATTTCTGTTCCAATAATTGTGCATGCTCATGATGAGTGTGCAATCACTAAAGGACGTCAAGAAAAATATAGTGTTAATTATCTACAATTTGGAAAAAAAAAACCTTTCCTCCTACTTTTTCGACTCCATGAAGCATTTGATGGTGCACTTGCCATGGGAGACACTTGTAGGTGGCCCCATATAGTATCGATAAATGTATCCTTTTGAGAGGTTAGTAAGTGACTTATATTAGGTTGTTATCAAGTGATTAACACGTACTTATTATAAGTTTGTCTTTGTGGCAGATTTCTATACAGTTTAAACAAGAAAGTAAAGAACAAGGAACATGTGAAGGTCTTGATTATAGAGACTTATACAGTGGAAGAGATAGACATATTCACTGTCTTCTATTTTCAGACAAATGTGGCATCCATTTTCAACTATCTGGGGAAAGCATTTGGCAAGCTAACTACTAGTTGTCTTATGGGTGAGGAGTGCCACATTACAAAGACATATGTATAACTAAACTATCGTGAAGTTGGGTTACTTTATAGGCGTGAAGCCTTTTTGTAGTGTTAATGTATTATGTAGCTACATGACATATGTTTGTTATGTATAATTCATCCATTACCTTGTTAAACTCAGAGTGTTTGTTGACCAATATAATGATGTAATTGTTAACATAGATGAAGTAGTGGCCAACCATTTCCTACAATGGTTTAGGGACTATGTGAGTTCAGTTGTACATTGCATGTTTCATGGTTCTATTGATTTTTTTCAAAGCAAATGGTTTCATAAGCATCGCCATCCGTGCAAGTGTTGGACGTGAATAATCATATTTCAGACCTCTATTCCATAGCTTAGCATTGGGATCATCTAGCCATGTGACGACTATGCATGCATGTACCGTAAATGAGTTCAAGTTTCACATCACATTTTGTGGGTAGGACATCCAATCCAAAATTATGGTATGTGTGCATAGCTCAACTTATGATAACTCTAAGTATGACTTTTATGGAGTAATCGAAGAAATATTATATTTGGATAAGAAAGATTTGCTTGATATGACCGCAATCTTGTTTTGGTGTTAGCATGTCGATCCTATGAAAGGGTAAAGAGCACACCCAAAGTAGCAAGTTGTAGAAGAGAATCACAAGAGCATTTATTGAAAGAATGAATGATTTATAATGGCACAACAAACTATACAGATGTACTATACTGATATTTCTATGACATGGGCAATAAAAAATTACTAGCAGGCAGTTTGCAAAACTAAAGTTAGATCAGTCATGGAGAAGTAGTGGGAAGATGTACCATAGCAACCTAAGACATGGTATCTACCCTAACATTGGACAATGACTTATGAAGTACCTCATCTTCATGACTCGGATGGAATATAATTGTACATCAACCTTGAGGAGGATCCCTATAATGCTAGTGATGAGGTGTCAGGGTTTGGGTCATCCACAAGCACCTCAGATGAAAGCTTCTACTCAAGTCGTGAATAAGTTCATGTAAATCTATTTCAATGTGTACGAAACATATTTAGTTCATACATAATATTTGTGACACAATGGTTATACATAGCAGCCAAACACCATATCATTTGTGGAATGCATAGAAGTTGCGCCATGACTATGCGTAAGATCAATAGCCAATCATTAACATCTCACATGGTAGCGCAAGAAGGATAAACCATATGACATTATCATTGAAACCCTAATCATATCATACCTTCTTCATAATTTACATAAAAAAAATATCACATATAATTTATGAAGCAAATTAAAAGAATTACAAGAAATTCCATCATAACTAATCCTCCATCGATGGCTTACCAGGTTTGTCAAGTGGATCAAGTGGAGTAGAAGGCCTGTTCTCCAAAAAAGCATTGGAACATATGGGTTGACATGGTTAGGGAGATGGGGATGGGAGCTGCGCACTTTCTGTCTTGTCCCTTGCCTAGTCCCTCCCCTCCATGGTTAACATGAACCAGTATAATTGGGATGCCACATGTATCTTGCATCTCTCCATCTGATCTATTTATGCATGAAAATCATGAACCTTATGTCTCAACTCATTCAATTGAACCTGCAGAGCACCATTTATGTCCTATGCATCAAGTTGGGGCAATGACAGTCTCAGAATTGGACCTGCAGAGCACCATTTTTTAATATAACAATCTTTATAATTTGTGGGGGTTATTCACCACAGTCTCATAATTGGAGACAGCTTCTTTAGAAACCATTGCAAAAGATCTGTGACAGGGTTGTTTGGAATGGATTACAAATCGTAATAAATACCGTCACAAATTGATTGGCAACGACTTTTTAGTGATTTGCTGTCTCAAATGGCCTTCGCAATCCGACAAGATTTTGCGAGTGAATAAAGTATATTTTATACATGAAAATATTAATAAGTTTGATGGGATAAGAATAAATTATATATTGAGAGTGAAAATTCAAAACTAGTATAAAATAAAAGAAAGAAAAAAATCATTTACTAATGATAGTACAATTGAAGTTTGTCACTATTTGTATTTTTATAGTCTTGTAAAAATACACATGGGCAAATATGCAACCTAATAAAATAATTTTGGTTTTGTTAGTTTTTAAATTTATATATGTTTTATTAGGAGTATTTTCTTAAAAACTTATATCAAAATAAGAGAGAGAAAAATATCTAAAATTTAAAATATAAAATTGAAGTGTGCATTTTATTTTGGAGAATTTGTAAACAAACATAGTCTTTTTGTCCTTGACTTTTATTATATTTTAAAATTTTTACATTTAAATAATTAAGTATTTTCTCCCCAATTGAAATAACATGCAAACATAACATGTGTATTTTGTTTTGTAGAAATATTAAAAAAAAACATAGCCACTAGTATTCGACAAAATATAGTGTCATGTTGTTTTTGTGTGTAGAAGTTGTAATTTCTTTTCCTTCGATAAATTAAAATATGACTAATTAGCCTACCAACTAATAACAAATATTGATGTGAATATGCACACAACCTTAAGAATGAATATTGATGTGAAAAAATAATCACCTTATGTATTTTACATTTTAAGTATGATTTTATCACGAATTCAAATATTCTTTTTTTAAAAATTAATTTCTGCAAAATAATAGTTGTAAAGAGCAATAACGAGAAAAATTTGTATGGCGCTAACCTATCTTTGTTTTTGTAAGAATGAAATAATATTCAAAAGAGATAAACACGATTGATTACTTGATTTAACTCAACGAACAGTGCTTTTAATTGTAATCGCCAATCATCAAATAAGAGTGTAAAAATCACACTCCTGTTTTTATAAAAATCAATGCTGATATTACTTTTATTCAAAATTTTGAACAAAAATGTGAAAATATAATCAGTAATTTAGTAGTTATACTTATGGGTTTATAGGTTAGGTATATTTATTCTTTACAACTAGTGAAATTGCGTACACTGTGTACGTGCATAATTCAAAAACATTATTAAAACTATTTGAAAGGTAATTTTCAAATAACAGTACTCAAACATGAAAAATTCATAAAAAAATAAAAGAAGGTAGTTATTAAAGAGATAAAATATTTTGAAATTAAAAAGAGAAATAAGATGAAAATGATTGAAAAATAGAGGTATTTTAGGGAGTTCATATTCTAACGCCAAAGAAAAGTTTTTATAGAGGTTACACACTTAATGCATTAAAAATTTTAATAGGAAAAAAGAAAAAAATTATTAAGTAGATCAAAGGTTATTAAGTATTATTTTTTAAAAGAATGATAATGTGCTTTCTATTTAATGATAGCTATTATAGAGAGCATACATTATACGATGAAGGGTTATTATGTAAAAAAATTTGTGTGACCAAATTGAGGCCCTTACTCTTAATATATAGCGTAGAATAGAAAGCACATTATCATTCTTTTAAAAAATAATACTCGTACATTGGTCCATGAGAAATGCGGTTGAAATTCAATTTCTATTTTTTTATTTTTAGCATTAAAATCATCTAGACAATGCATTAGATGTGAAGCTTGAGTTACATGCGGATAAAGGAGGTGTAACATGGAAAAAAAAAATCCCAAAAGAGCAAACAATTCTTACAAAATATCTAAATAAAAATTTCTTAACAAAATTGGTACTTTATATCATCATTTTATTAAATATGCAACCTCCAAAGTAGCGGCCTATGATCAGCATACTAAATTACTAAAGTGATCCCAATCTTTCTTGTGTCAAAGCCCAAGCTTTTGTCAAGGATTGTTGGAGAGGAAAAACTACCAAAAGAACTTGGGTAAGGCCTTGGCCTACGTAGATGATGGCATTAGCAGAAAGTTCATATGTAGTTGGCGCTCAATCAGGTCGACTTAGAGTAAAATCAGATAATTTGAAATAGAACGGAAGCTTTATTGAGATGAGTGGATCAAGTAAAAGATTCATCCGAAACATGCTGAATGAGTCTTGTGTGTGTGTGTGTGTGTGTGTGTGTTTCATTATGATTCTTATCCCTAGTTAGTTTAGGATTATTTCTACAATCTATACATGATTCAATAATAGTTTTAGATAGAAATATTAGTTATATTGATACTATTAGTAGAATTAGAATTTATTCAAATACTTTTCTAGTAGAGGCCAAATACCTTACAAATTGGATTCTATAACTATAAATAGGAGTTTTAGAATTTTTATTTAAAAAGCCTCATATTTTCGTACGAATTTTACATTTTTTTTTTCATATTTACATGTGGATTTGTGTATTTTCATTCAAACTTTGTGTTTGTATGTTTTAGAGTCTTGAATGTGATTCAATTCTCCTCATATCATGCTTAGATTTGTTTACATAACAATTTTAAAATCCAATCACCGAGTGAAGGGTAATCAAAGCAGGCTCATCCCATTTCTAAAATAATTCCATAGCCGTTTACATTCGCTGAGGTTGTTGCAATGAGAGATTTGCTCTTGATCAAACCATCGTCAATTCTGCAATTCATTAGGATGAACTCTTCTAAACAAAATGTTGAGTTTTGGATGAGGTTTTTAACTTGTTCATTGATGAACATATTTTTGAAAATACAATATCTAGAAAAATTATAAACAAGTTAAAATTATCTATTGAAAGACAATATGGATTTTATACAAATTGTTCTGCCAAATTGGTTAGGGTAGTGGAAAGTTGTAGAGTTTCATTTAAAATTTCACCATATTGTAATGAAGTGGTATGTGATATAGTGGATATGGAATCTCGAAAATTTTTGTTAGGGCGTTCTTGGAAATATAAAGATGGTACTATTTTAGAAAAATCGGAATGTATATATGATTTAAAAAAAGGGTATGTCGTATGCTTTGATTCCTTTAAAAGAAGTTAATCAACCTAAAGAAGTAAGAAAAAAAGCAATGTCACTAGGAAAATGTTTTGTATTAAGATTCAAAGAGCATGTCAAGCTTACTATGTTGGGAAATCATATCAAAAAATGCATTCGTTGACTATCTTAATTCAAGTAGAAATGTGAGCAACGGTAGCACAAAATAATTTTCATGCTAGATAACAAATAAGGGCTGCAATCAAAATTTAGAGTTATTGGTGCAAGTTTCTAATTCATTTGAAGTATGTTGAATTAAAAAGAAGAATTACTCACCACGTCATATTTAGGAAGTGATGAAATTACATCTGGTAAATCCTCTTATAAAATTGCTTTCTCATGTTACTATAGAAATATTTGGTGACACAGGGTTAAAAGAGACGATTAATTTGCAATTTGAATTTGTGTCTGGCATAGAATTTATCTTGCCAATTGGTATTTGTGATAAGTCACTAGATGATTCCCTACATAAGTTCATCATTCCACTGCTCAAATCTTGTGTTTGTATGTTTTAGGATTTTGAACGTGATTCAATTCCCGTCACATCACGTCTGAATTTATTTGTATAACAATTTCAAAACCCAGTCGCGCTTCTACACTGTGTTATTACTTTTCTCCTCTTTCTTAATTTAGCTATTTGATTTTGTATATTTAATTTTATTTCTAAATTATCTATTTATATTCTTATTATAAAAAAATTTTATTATTAATTTAATTTTAAAATGATTTTATTTTTATTATTAAAATTATGAAAGATCACAAATTTGATACTTTATTATCATACCCTTATTTTATTTTTAAACGCACATATAATGAATGTACAAAAATTGCTATATGGCATGAAGTCCTAATGGAGTAAAGAGCCATAAACTGAAAAAATTGCAATCTCAAACAAAAAGTAATATATATCACAAATCTCTCTCTAGAAGAAAAGTATCCTATAATTCCATGAAATCATACCTCTTATGTGAGAAAGAGTCCTTGTTGAAGGGAATAAGTCTCATGAAAATATGAACATTGTTTCCCTTCACACAAAATGGATTATTTGACTCGCAATCAACATGCTTGTTTCTCTCCTGAACCGTCCAGCTCAATTTTCCAAAATGTCGTCGACTGATTGCGACTCCAAGCCTATCAGTCTGACTTGATTCTTGTTACACATTCAAACCCTTTCCAGTTGGGAAAAAAAAAAACAAAGCAAAAAACTGCAAACTTGTTCTCGAGTTAATAATAAAATAATGGCACGATTAAAGATCATGAATATGGCATCAGGCACATGATATGCCCACAGGATTTGAATTTTAACATCCTATGCATGGTTGTCTCGGGGCTCGCACGTCCCTACTTTAAACACAACTCCACCAATCACTGGATCAGTATAAATATTGAAGCAAAATGTTGTAAGTCTAGTGGCTCCAACACAACATGTTTGGGAGACAAGTTTCACTCCCTCGCCTTTTCTTTAAACTTTCATCCAACCAGACATTCTACTTAATTAATTTTATTTAAATTTATTTTTTTTATCTTATATATATATATATATATATATGATTGACTAATTATTTATATCTTTATATGCATATACATATACTCACATTTATATATATATATATATGTGTGTGTGTTCATGCACGCGTACACATTTATACTTTATAAACTAATTATTATTTATATATATTATTAAATTATTTAATCATTTTTTATATTTGATACATATATTTAAATAAATTAAAATTTTCAAAATATATTATCTGTAGCTACACAACTCATACCAAATATATCTTTTAACAAAACCCCTCTCCCAAGCGTGGAGTGTCTGTGTTCCATGCTCAAGTCACACCATCATAAACCTATACAACTTATTCTTTGTTGGGGCAGTTTAAAGACACTGTGCAGGGCAGTTCTTTAGGGACAAACATGGACTGTGACGATGAAAATCAGGAAGTCCAGTATTGTTCTGTCTTAGTGCTAATGAATACAGAATCCTTCATCAATGACTTGCCGGCCGCTAGCATCCTTTTAACAAATAATTTTCTCCACTTCATTTTCATTGGTAGGATACCACTGAAAAAGATGCTACCTTTCTCAGGACATTTTAAACTTTTGACAATGTTAGGACTTTATGTCCTAATTTGGTTGGGATTTCGCAGGTGCTGGGCAGGAGAGAAGCAAAACTGGGGCTTTCCCCTATTTGGTCGGAATTCAAGAAAAGAGATAAATCTTTATTTTTATTTTTTAGAAAATTTTAAAGTTTTATATTTATAAATTTTAATTTACTTTTATAAGTCAGAAAGAAAATTTTCTATGCTCTATAGAAAATAAATTTCAAAAATATATTTTTATTTTTAATTGAATGTTAGAAAATATTTTGATATTTTTGAAAATTTTTATCTATTTTCTACCCTTTTGAAAAAAATTAATTTTTCTATCTTTTATTTTATGTTTTTGAGTAAATATTAATGGCGTGATTTTCCCCTCTAAAACTCGGTGTTAGGTGGCAATTTTTTTATACATCACCACGCCACGTGAGTCTCGCTGGCACTAGCATGTAAAGACAACTGGAAGCCCGAACTAATTTCGCTTCTCACGTGCACAGCACATGCGAAATTTCTATTAAATTAAGGTATGAAGCCTTAAAATTGCCAAAGTTTGAAATATCAAAAGCCTTTTTGCCACCATTAAAATTTAATAGAAAAAACCATCAAATGGCCACGGGAAATACATTTTTGCCTTTATTTAAATTATCTATACTATATTAAGCATGAAGGTATTAGAGAAATTATCTTTGGTCCTTAAAATTTAACGATTAACATATATTTATATTTCATTCTTTTCTACTATTTTTTTCCCTCCCAAAGCTTTCATTTATTATATATATTCTATATTTTCCTCCCCCAACTTCATGACCATGTTTACACAAATGTTTTTCTAATTATCCTTTTCAAACTTCTTTTATTATATTTTCTTTTTAACACTTTTCTCATCAATTTTAATTTACTATATTTACTTCTTTCAATTTTACTGTTTCTTATTTTCAATTTGAAATTATTTTAAAATTATTTTTCATTTAATGTACATTTAAATTTTTATTTATTTATTTCTCTTCTATTTTTAATTTGTTCGCTAACCTTCATGTGACGTTTCTTTGTCTATCTTTTTTTCTTTTTAAGTTTTTTCATATAACTTTAACTTTAAATAATTTATTTTATATCAAAAATATGTTGCACTTTGTTGACTCTTTTTTGTCCTCAAATTTAGCTTAAATTTTTAATTCACTTACATATTTAAACGATACTAATCAATACATAATATAGTTAATTAATATAATTTTAACTATAAAATGATATTTAAATTGCACACATAACGAATATGCAGAAATATTAACAATATCCAACGCTTCCTTATATTTAAAAATTATATAAATAAACTAAACTTTCCTATATATAATCAATGCAAATACTTTGACATATTAGTTTTTGCATTTTGATGACAAGCGATGCGAGTTTTGATTCAATCTTCATTACACTGTAGGATCGCTAAACTCACCCATATTAAACTTTGCCTTAAAGTTGGGTTCACCACGTCAACTGCTGGGTGTGTTCTATCGCACGTGCGCGGGCTATTACGGGTTGGTTGTGGATTTTGTCTTGTTGTGATGGCTTGGATCTTGGGCTGCATCAAGATTGTCCCGATTCAATATTATTGGGCTCACTTCATTATAACTAACTTAAAAACTTGCACTTAAAGATCCAAACTGGGTTAGGTGCCTATTTATACTTATTAAGAGTTTGACTTTTGAAATAATCATGATCTTTGACATTTACTGGGTTTATATATGTATATATATATTTTTTTCATGAGATGAATACAAAAATGATACAAATTGAAATTTGAATCTTTGTTCTTTTCATCTAATTTCAAAAATAAAATCCAAAAAAAAAAAAATAGGGAGGGGTTTTCCTATTTATTAGACAGATTGGAGAGCTATCAGTGTTATATATATATATATATATATATATATATTCCATAATACTGAATTTTAATAATCTTAGTTTAAATCATTAGTTGTTATTTTTATTTTCTTTTTTCATTTTCTAAGCATAATATTTTTTGCAGAAGTATGAAAAATATATATAAAATCAACTAATATATACTTCATATAATAAATATTACAGAAGTATGTTTAATTTTATAACATATAATTTTAAGCAAACACATAAATGCGTGTCAAATATACCAGCATTAATAATTGGAGATAATCTTAAAAGGTGGTCGAATATTGATAAAGTTTTCAACTTTGTCACCTTTTGGCCCTTTTTTAAAAACAAAAGGTGAAGTTGAATTATATAATCTACTCTTTTGGGTACATACATAATAGTTTTTTTCATGCGATCATTATTCCATTTTAACTATTTAAAATAATGTCAAAAAGTGGAAACCGATTCGCGGATTCTGAGTAACCTAGTCCGCTGTCCACCTTGTGCGTGTACGCATGAATCCGAGGGGCCATGTAGGCTGCAAATGGTTGAAAAGTATCTCCTTTATTGATGAACTCTTAGTGGGGTTCGGATGCCACACCATTAATGCCGTAAGTCATATGCCTGAGATTCCATCACAAGGTATAAATTGTTTAAAAAATTAAGCTTGTGATTGAAAGGGGTATCATTCTCTGAAAAATTGATTTTGAGATGATGGGTGATATGCAATTTTTATGAATAACTAGCAAAAATTTTGGCTTGGTTCAATGAATTTTGTGCGACGGTGTGAATGAATGGAGTTCAAGTAGGAAGTTGAGCCCAATAATTGTTTGAATATTATTTGTTTCAATTTTATAAAATTTGAAGTAAAATTATAATTTGAATTAAGTAATAAAATTGAATTTAAAAAAATTGTTTAAATTTAAACTCGATTAAATTGTCGAGTCTAATTAAAATGGATCGAGTAGTTTGTCTTATTTGTACCCTTATGTGGGGAGAAAATACAATGATGATGTAGGGAGTTATTCGATATGACAAATATTAAATGTGTTTGTAAGAATGAAAAAATATGATAATTGGATAAAATATTTTTAATATAAATTTTTATAAACATAATATAATATGATAATTGAATAAAATATTATTATTAAATGAAGAGAATACCGGAGGGGTAACAAAAACGGTGTTTTTCTTTTTTGTAAAATTTTGTAGAAAACTAATAAAGTGAATTAATTTTGTGAACAAATAGTACCGAACCCGTTTTTGCCAACGACACCACCACGCAAGGGCGGGGCAAGCGGGGCAGAGTTTGCACAGTCCAGGAGCAGAACTCCCTTACAAATATACAATACAGATGGGGCCCACAAGTGGGGGACCCATCTTCCGCGTTTGGACCCCCCTCACTCCGGGACCCCGCAAGGATGATCTGGGCAAGCGAGGCTGGCCCTTCTGCAGGACAAAGTCCTAGGTGCGCTGCGTGTGTGGACTAGTGACGTGATTGCTCTGAAAGTTAAGCCTACGTTTGTTTCCCAATTAGGACAGAGAAATTTTTTTTTGATAATTTAACGACGGATAAAAATTATATTTATTTTGTAAGATTAAGGAGGTGAAAAAATTATATATATATATATTTAATATATAATAATAATTAAATGATATGTTGTATATAAATTTATAAGATAATAAAAAATAAATGTGAGTAAAAAAATTATAAAGATATGTATTTATTTGGTTATAAATAAGTATACTGATTGAAAAATTATTAGTTAATTATAAAAAGTAAAAGAGAAAAAAATAAAATTTAAATTTAAATAAAATTTGTATGATAAGATATTTAATTTATAAAATTTTTAAGTAATGATAAATATTTTAGAAAAAAGAAACAAACATAGCCTAAATTTTTGAATAAGTGATGGGAAAATTTCAACGCTATGGACTTATATGTAAATAATCGTGCATAAAAGTTGTGAATAAAGTTAATCCCAATTAAGTTACCAAATAAATTAAAACTTTGACTTTTAATTAATTTATATAAGTATGCGATTTGCTTTATATGTGTAAAGATTATTTATTATTTCTACTTTAATGAGAGCCATTGTAACAGTGCGGGGCGCAAGGATATGTATTACGTGGTTAAAGTTGTAATTTGGGGTGAGTGGCGTTTGAAAGATTAATCATCCTCATTGTTAATGTAATAATTGTACAAAGGAACTAATCTTCACTGTTGATATAGATGTTGCAACCTAATGAAGTGTAATTATTATGAATCTGTAATTCTGACTAGAAAAAACTAAGGAACTTACTGCAAAATAATTAATGGTTACTGTTGCAATAGTGGCTCATTAACCTCATTATTTTCTATCTATTCAGAGCCATTCTTAATTACTAGTAAAAGTACACGTTGATGTGTAAACTTATTTATAAATTATAAAATTATTATATTTTTAATAATAATAATAATTTTATTTAAAAATTATAATAAAAAATATTTAAAATAAAGAAAATAAAGAAAGATGAAATAAATGGGAAGTCAAGAAATTAAAAAAAATATAAATAAAGATAAAGTAAAAGAAAAAGAGAAACAAATGATAGAAAAAAATAGAAGAACTAAATTAGAGGTGAATATGTATTCCATATTATAAAATTAAAATAGGGTAAATGTGTCATTTATATACTTAATAATTAAAATAAATTCAAACACTTAATAATATAGTATAGATAAACTATAATTTTGAACTTAAAAAGTTCAAAGAAACCTATGTACTCATGCCAATTTAATTTTGTCCAACCATATACACTGCTCAATCCATCATCTGATGAAATATGATCAAGGGCATAAAAACGGAAGTAAATGAGTAAATTTTAATATACTAATTTTATCCCTACAAGGTTGCATACTAGTCAAAACAAAGTGGTGTTTTTACCTATGCGTGCTGGACAGATCAGGTCTGGTCAATTATGGGAACGCCTTCTTCATAGAATAATGCAATGAACGGAATAATTAAATTGCAAGAGTGGGAAAAAAGCAAGGGACATAAATGACACATACAATGCACCTGCGAAAGATACAATTTTAAAAATTAAAAAAAAAAAATTAATAGTCATCCCCTCAAAATGCTGGAGTAAGTGATCCTGCACACGAATCAATCCAAACAACGGAATCATTCAAGAAAAAGAAACAAACAATAGATCTTGAATCAATCCATCTTATTTTTCATATTAATTTCTTCATTTTTTTTTCTTTTTCTTTTTATTTATCTAAACCAAAAATTTAATTGCTGTCTCTGATGTCTGAACCATACAACTGGGCTTTTAATCACCCAAAAAGGTTAAACATGCACTCTATATGCCTGCTATACGCGTACTACTGATTCATGTTCTTCACAAGGAACTGTTCGTGCGAGCAACGCCGGGATGCTGAGGCGGCGTGAAGGCCAAGAAAACAAGCACCGCCATGATGGCGACGGGGATGAAGAGGAGCAAGAGCGGCGGCGGCGGCGGGAGCTGCGGCAGAAGCAGTGGGAGAAACAAGAGGGAAACAGTCAGCAGGACCATCGAAGCCAAATCTCGAAAGCTACAGTACCTGAACATCAAGTTTCTTCAAGTCAATGGCCACCCCTTATATTTACTTCAGATTTCCTGCTTTTCTATTCAATCTGTCATGCTGCAAATATAGGTAAGCTTCATTTACATATACCATGTACATGTATGTATACATATATCTATATGGGGGGCGGGGGGGGGGGGGCGGGGCCGGGGAGGGTTCCCTTTGCAGAAGTTTGTTTGTCTTTGAAGGATTTGGGGTTGGGGTTGGGGTGGAGGGTGGGAGGGGGACGGCGTTGGGGCGAGGGTAAGGTGAGAATGATGAATGAAGTAGAGGTGGTGACTTGACTTTGTTGACTGTGAGGAGGTGGTAACTAGGAAAGGCAGAGGGCAGTTTGGACTTTTCAGTCTAATGATAGGGACCTTTAGGTTACATGGAACTCAATTTTCAACCCTACTAAACATACAATTCAACAATATTTATTCAAATTCAAATATAAATTCAAAATTTTCATATTTCATATAATTAATTAATTAATTAATTTTCAATTATTACACATATTCACAGTCAAATTAATACTTATTTATATATATATTCAAATAAATTATATTATTCATTCCATTAAAACCTTTTTTCTAAAACAAATTACTCATTTTAACATAACTCTTACCAAAAATTATGTCCAACAAAAAATCCTCTTCCAAACATAGCCTTAGGTTTTTAGGTTTCTTATTGTAGTAATCATTATTATCGAAGTGATAGCTCAGTACAACATTTTTACCCACAAGTAACATTTAAAAACCATTACATATTCTATAAAAAGTGTAACACAAAATTTTAGCAACGGTTTTGAGGTGCTACCAAAAGTGCTGTTGCCTTATAAATTATGCGACAGTTTTTGAAATTAATTGCAACGCTATATTATAACACTTATATAGGCAATGGGTTTTTTTTTTAGATTTTGCAACATTTACCTTTTTAATATATCAAAATTTAAGTACCACTTTTAACACTTTATGTAATATTTTTGGTCAATTTTGCAACAAATTTTGAAAAGCTCATGTTATCTTCTTTACAACATTACGTAACAATTTTAATATTTTAAATAATGCTTTATAACTGTTGCAATTTTAGAAAACAATTTTAATACTTTTAGTAATAGTTTTCGTTATGCCATCTAACAACACATCACAACTTTTAACAAAACCAACATATTCAACATATCAACTAATATGTCCCATCTCAAGAAAACTACAACATGAGATTAGACATTAAGATACAATTAACTTTCATAAATTTTCAAGTTCATACCAAAAGTACTAATAATAATGATAATAATTTTATGAAAGGATAAACAAATCGACTCTCTTTATGTTCATAAATCTTTCAAATCAAAATTATACAATATCTTTATCCATGTCTTTAGTATTGTTTGAATTCTTATCTTTATCATCTTCATCATCTGCATCAATCAATTCTTACTCATTTTCTTGCAAATATTTCAAAAATCAAAATTAATTTACAAGATGGTAATTAAAAGGTAAGTTACAAATAAAAGTTCTATTAACATGTCTAAGTGATAAAGATTGCTATAGTATTTTTTCAGAAGGTGATATATAGATATAGACAAACAATTTTTGGTATACCTATTGCTTCTAAATAGATACAGTTGTGCATCCTTACCTATATAATTTAAAGAGAATAGAAAGCAAGCATTTTATAATACTTTCAATCTTCACGTACCTTCTCAACATTTGTAATTTGTGTTGAGACGCCAGACGAACCAACATATATTCATGCCACATTTTGTGCACCAGTATCAACTGAAAAGTGTTGTCATCAACAAGGTTAACACATTAGCATGCACTTTCAAATTGGGATTCTGCTGTATTAGTTGACTCATAAATTCTATTAGTTTTTCAATTTACTTTTGCATAATTTGTATAGTGTCTTCTAATTTGCTCACACTATGTTGTTCTTCTTATCTATAATTTCCGCAATTCCATATTTCTATATTAGTATTTCCACATTTTTGGTTAATCACATGGAAAAATAGAAGGATGAGCAAGTGTTAAAATAACATATTATCTTGAGACACCAAGCAAATAAAAAAGAAACATATTATGGCCATTATTACACTAAGAAGTGGCCTTGTAGGAAATCAAGAAACTCTTATGTCATTTATAGAATCAAATAAAACAATTTCCACTTCAAGATAATGGTATAACCACATTTGATTTTATTGAACTAATTGTGACATTAAGGTTTGCTCAAACGCAACTGTCTAAATTGCGTTTTTTATAGCAGTGAACCACACAGCAAATGAAAGTGCATCTAGTAAAGTAAAAATGTGAATAAAAACCCAAATACCTTAAAGGTCAGCATCAAAAATGTCTCAACAGATTTGCTTTTATACAGTCTCACTTCCAACTTCAAGACGCCCAAATTTGAGTTGTACCAACCTCATAACATTTAAGAAGTGGAGTGACAGCTGTCATACTGAAATTCAGCAAGTTAACAATAGCTAGAAATTTAACTTATAACAAATTCACCATAAAAATTTATGGTGGCTTGTGAAACACATTCTTTTTAATCAATTTTAGCATCTCATAGAAAAAATAGTGAACCAAGGATAGAATTTTCAGTTGAAGGCAGGCCTTGTACGAAACCATATTCCAGTGAAACAAACAAATTCAATTTTTGTTCCTTTCTCTAGTAGTTTTCCTTGAAAGCAAGATGATAGCATCTTGAAGGAAACAAAAAGCAGTAAATACCTTGACAATTACATGTGTGCTAAAAGAGTATATCCAACAGCATAGCATTTATAAAACTATGATAGATAAATAACTCAAATTGAACAGATAGATTCATTTCCATTAATGAAAATGAGTTTAACACAGACCGATAAAGAAAGAAGTTTCAAGTCTGCTTGCTTAACTCATGTCGTGTTAGAATATATTAAATCAACTTTTAGAATAAAATCTGGTATTCATCACTACACCAACGAGGACTCTCATAATCCTTTAATAATTGCAAACTAAATTGCATCAACATCAATAGGCCTAACTTGCAATCCGTTCCCAATAATCATCCCAACAACATGCTTTTTCAATGTGAAACCATTCAACTATTTTTGTTATTAGTGCAGTACTTTAAGCATACACTAGACTGCACAAGTTAAGTAGAAACATGGCGGTTCGTTCAATTAGGCACTCTATGATGTGACCATGTGTCTGTCTGTCTGGACATCATAAGAAACATTGAATTCAAGTTTCTATATTACTTGTAGCTTCTAATTGTTTATCACTCAGTGCTTTGTCAAATTATAATTCAAAACTGAGACATAGCAAGGAATGAAAACATAAATGCAATTTTTACCCTTAGTTCGTGAAATTATGCTTTATTATTAAATTTTATTTGTGGAATCATGTTTCATTTACTTGTGAAGACCAATAAATCCAAGTGTAATTAACAATCCTCCCCTTCGTTTAATTTGATCCTCAACCTCCTCCAAGGCGCCAGAATAAAAGAAAACACTTAGTTCAAAGCCAACAAGAGTAGGAAAATGAGAGCAGAAATTTTTACATTGAAAATGAACACTGTTTCTGGTTAACAAGAGATACAAGAAAAGAAACAACACTATGTCAAACCTTCAAGCTGCAATTCACACAATCATGGCAGTTACTCACATAAAGATTCATCTATTTCTCAAAATATATTATACAACAAAAAAAAATAAAAAAAATTGGGCACTTATTAGCAAAGAAAACCGTTACATAAAGTGTGAAGAATTATTAGCAGCAGAGAAAAAAAATGTCAAATAATTCAAGCACAAAGCAACAACATTGTAGATAAAGTTGAGAGTGCAATTTAATTTGCAAGTCCTATTAGATAGCTGTTGTAACACGATTTAAGTTTTCATAGATTCTTTGCACTTTTAATTAGTGAGCACTTTTTGGATTAACTTTTAATTATCAAGCTGTAGACACATTAAATTTTAATGTCCAATAAATAAATGATTAATATTTTTATCGGCCAATCAAATGACGATAAGTGGCAAAATCCTACTAGAAGTTTAAAGGATGAAAACTCTAAATGGTAGAATCTTACTAAAAGTCCAAATAATAAAAACTCTGTTAAGTTGTTACATAAAATATAAACTCTGACGGCCAATAAAATCACGCCTCGTCAACAGATGATACAGCCACTCTATCTCTTCTATAACTATAAATAGAAGTCAAACCTCATAGGGAGGACAGAAGTCAAAAAAGTGGAATAGCTGAAAATTTAAAATTATCTAAATTCTCTCTAAAATTCTTAAGAACATTTAAAGTGTTCTTTATCAAATTCAAAGAAATTCATCATATTCTTTGTCAAATTAAAGAAATTCACCGTGTTCTTCGCCAAATTCAAAAAAATTCGCCGTATTTTTCATCAAATTCAAAAAAATTCGCTTTGTTCTTTCTAAAATTCAATAAGTTCATCGTGTTCTTCGTGAAATTCAAAGAAATTAAGCGTACTTTTCATCAAATTTAAGAAGTTCATCATTTTCTTTATCAAATTCAAGGAGTTCGTCGTCTTAAGGTATTCTTCGTTAAAATCTGTAAATCTAACATTTAATTCAAGATCATGATGTTAAATCTGAAGATAAGATGACCTAACAGTCCTATCAAGTTCAAACCTTTTATTTGAAAATTATTCAAACTTCAAAAGCCAAACATTTTCGAATAAAGAATTAAAGAATGGAACTTACGAAAAAAAACTCAAGTTATTCAAATCATGTAATCAAACATCAAATTTTTTTGTTATTCAAAAGTCTTTCCAAACGCCAATCCATAATAAAAAAACGAAAATAAGATGACAGAGAAACGAAAATAAAACGAAAATCCCAAACGTATCTTTGCCTGGGTTTTCTGGATGAAGACGGCAAAGAAGCTGATGACAAGAGGTGGCGACATCGGACGACGTTCTAATCCCAGTGGGGGAGCAGGATTACGTGGGGCGAGTGGGAAGAAAAAATGGTAGCAAGGTGATGGGTTGAATTGAAAAATCAAGCAGAGAGTGGGAAGAAAAATGGAAGCGAGACGATGGGTTAAATTTATGAAACACAGCGCCACTCCCGCGTCCTGATTCCCAGTTGATGGTGGAGCTCTCGACTGGGAGAAAGCCATTGTTGCAAAGGGGTTCTGTTTGGGTTTGGAGGGGTCAATGGAATAAAGCCATGGCTGGAGATATCCTAGGAACTTGAATAAAAGAATCTGTGTCATGTGTGAAGAAAACCTTGGGAAAAATAAAGAAAATAAAGAAAAAACTGAAAAGGAAAAATGTTGGCAATATTAGAAAATTAATTTTATTAGAATCAATTTCATCACACTAAAAAATTATATATGAATAATTTTAATTAAAGTTGTTCTATAAATTTGTTCAAAATGATTCAAATTTTTTTGAATAAATTAAAGAATAATATATTTAATTTCAATTTTTATTTAAAATAAAAAAATACTGATTTTTTAAAATTATTTATTACAAATTTATATTCATTGTTTTATATGAATTTGCAAATTAATTTTTATAATCCTACAAGCAAAAGTGAATTATTCACTAATTAAGTAAATTTAAACAATTTGGTATAAATATAACCTATACAAAATACATATTCTTAACTACGACATTATATGACATTTTTAAAATTGTTGTGCAAAAATGGTGGTGATTCTTAATTTTAATTTAATGATTTGCAACATTTAAACAGTGTTACATAAATATTACAAATAAATTTATATGCAACATTTTTGTAGCTATTACACAAAAATGTTACTAAATTTTATTTAACCAATGCAACACAGAAAATTGTTGTATAATTGTTGTAAAATTCTAATTTTTACAACACTTTCCTAGTTGTTGCATATCAATTATTGCCTAAACTTCAAAATATTGTAGCGTAGAATCATACTTAATTAAGCGTGTATAATAGAAACTATCTATAATCACACATTTTAATTAAAAACATAATGTTTTTATCATAAATAAAATTTCATCTTTATTATATAAATATATCAAAATATGTTACTTATATTTTATTTTATAATTTATTATTAAAAAAATATTTATTCTACAGGTGTACATAATTTCGTCAATGATAACAAAGTATTTATATAACATTTTAAAATTTTGAACAATAAAAGTGAATTATTAAAATTAAAATTATGATAATAAAACTTAGATATAGTATATTTTAAATTTTTTTGTAATAAAACTAAGTCATCAAAAATAAAATTACATTGGGCAACTTCCATAAAATGGGAGAGAAAAAAATGAGGAGATAATGAAATAATTAGTAAAACACAAAACTATGTCAAATTTTGAAAAGAAATTAAATTAAAAAGAGCAATAATTAACTTTGAGGACAAAGGTGGTCACTTCCCACCCTAATTCACACATTTTATATAGTTTAGATAAAATAATAATATTTTTAAATATAAATTTTATATCATTTAAAAATAAGAAAGAAAGAATTTTAAAAAAATAAAAGAAATGAAAATTGGCGATATATGTCAATATAGAATTAATTGTGCTTTGGTAATTATAATTAGTAAAATCAAAATTAAACCATTAACATTAAACACACACAACTATATAGAATAAATATTGAAGAGGAAAGAGGGTTTTTTTTTTTTTTTTTTGTTTGAAACAAGAGCAAAAAAGGGGTCTAAGCATCTGAATTTGTATTTAACTTCAAAATATAATATATATATATACGGCTTATATATCTCACATATTGAGACACACACACAGATATGAATATATATATATATATATATATCTATATGTGTAAAAATAATTAGTGTGTATGTTTGATTTTAACCTTTTTTTTTACATAGGCATAATAATTGTAATTTAAATATTTTTATGAATTTAATATATTATCTTTAATTAATAAACATTAACCTTAATCATGAGGAACAAATGCGGTCAAATATAATTATTAATATTCTTTTATTTTTTTCTATACTACATATTTGTATTATGGAAGTAAGGGCCATATTAGTTTTCATTTTCTCCAAAATAGCACACGAGCTTTGATCACTATATTTTAAACTTTATTTTTCTCTGCATCTTACTTATACACAAATTTTCATACAAATACATTTAAATATAAACACTCAGAAATCAAAACATACATAGTTAAGATTTTTTAATTGCACATTGTAAAATTATACAACAATTCTTTTTGATTTTTTAGGTTTTCTATTATTTTTTCAAATTCTTTTTTAACTTTCATTATTTTCTTATATTAAATATTATTTATACTTTTAATTTATATCTGTATTATATTATTATAGAAGTAAACTTTTTGATTGCACATAGGTTTTGTTTATTTTTAAATTTTAGTATATATTTTTACGTGTTTTTATTTCGAGAATGATGTAAAAGTAAAAAAAAAAGATATAAAATTTAAAAAATGTAAGAATTGAGCGTGTGTTTTTAAAGTTTATAATTTGAAAACAAACATAAGATGAAATTATAGAATTGTCTTTAATTTTAATTTTAATTTTTTCTAATATTTTAATGCAGGTCGAATTGTGGTCGTGATTGGCCCCTTTGACATGGTAAATAATTCGTATGGGCTTAATGAGAAAAACAGAACCCTAAATTGACCAAATCGCCCTCGGTGAGAAAACTGATTGCCCCATGAGGCTCACATGAGAGTGACGTAGTGTTTGTGTAAACGAAACGCGTCACGGTCCTACCTGGCATCAACGTTTGGGGATTGGATTCATATTACCTAAGAGAATTACTACTTTTCTTTTTTTTATATATCAAATAATAGATACATGTAAACTGTAAGTATTATTATTTAGATTTAAAAAATTAAGTTTAAATTTCCTATTAATTTCTTTGTTTTCTCTTTTGATCGAGCCACTTTAATTTTTAAAATTAAATAAGTAAATAAGATAACAGAAAAAATCAATGCCTTCTACTTCTAAGATACGTTTCAAGGGGAAAAAAGGGTTTTATTTGTTTATTAAATCAACATATTGGGCACCTGCCAGCTTTTCTTTAATAATGAAAATAGTAGGAGTATTAATAAAGATCGTCACTGTATTCATCCATAAAGTGATAATGGCAATCACTTCAAATCAAATTATTGGACAGCAGACACTTTCCTAGTCTAAGTTGACTTACTCATCGTTGTGGCTTTCCTATGATACATCATGTATCTGTTGCACTAAAGACCTAGGAATTACATTTTCTTTTCTCCTTTTTAATGTAATTTGAAATTTGAAAGGATAATTGTAAAACAAACATTTTAATTTCTAACTTTGAGTTTAGAATTAGGTCACTGTATGAAATATTAACATGGCACCTGAAGTACAGTCTTAGATTAATCACGCATGCTTGATTAGATATTTCAATTAGCAAAATTATATGTAAAATTATGTAGCAGTGCAAAAGGGTTGTGGATGCATCTATATTTCCAATAATTGAAATTTTGGATCTTAATAATTTTCTTGATTCTTGATGCAATTGTTGTATCAATTAAAGAAAAAATAGATACAAAAATAACCCTTAAGTCTAATATTTGTTAATCCCGTAGTAGGAATTATTAGGCTAATATCAATCATTTTCAATTTACTAACTATGAATAATTAGCAATTACTAACAAAAAACTATGGTCGATCAATAATTAGCAACTTAAAGTTAGATACGTATATACAATTTTCATTAAATTTAAGTTATAATTAACTTATAATTTGGTGTTTCAATTTTGTCATTTAAAGTAGGTTTAAATGACATTTGGCCTAAACTTCTTTGCCACCGGTGTTACAAGAGGAATAAAATTAATGTTACATATTGGGAATTAAGTTATCCTAGTCACATTTTTGCGCATAAAATAATAAACCTACATTTTTTTTTTTATGTTACCTTGTTCACTTTAGCCCAACATTGATATAAATTTCAGAGGTAAGGTTTGGATGTAATCTTTAAAGGAATAAAAATAGTGTGTCTATTTTGTGTTGAAAATTTATAAAGAGCGTCAAGTAATAAGTTAAGTTTGATTTAATTACTTTTTATTTATACATGTGCATATATATCTCTGTGTGTGTATAGATGTACACCTGAGTATATAAATATGACGATACATGTAATAATTGACTATTGTTGCGATCTACCAAGAACAATTCAATGAAAAAGTCATAAAAATGGAGAAGTTTTTTGCTCTTGAAGAAGAAAATGAACAGTAATTGAGAGAGAATCAACAATGGCAAGATGGGAGAGGAAAAAAATATCTACTTGGCCCTACGCTTTCGTGCGTGTGTGTCTACATATATATATTTATTTATTTATTTATTTATTCTTCTATATTTTTTGTGGATAGTATTTGATCAAAAGATATAGTTGGTACCAATCCATAATATTATTCCCCCAACTTGAGATCAGGTTCAAATAAGAGTTGATCTCAAACTATTTTTTGATTCGTTTTAGTCTTGTACTAGATCGGGTCGTGAAAATTAACTATTAATCTTAAGGTGAGATAATAAGAAGCACGAAAGTTATAAATAGATATTATAATCACAAAAAACAAGAAAATCTATAAGTTAGTAGCTATGTCAGGCTAAATGGCATAAATAAGCATGACACTATAGATGTGTAGTCATAATAGAAGCTGCTGTGTAAACCATAGTTACTGATATTGATCATAAAGATTTGATGACAAACATAGAAATAATCAAAAAGGTGCTCTAATCTGTAATAAGTGATTAATCTGTCAAGCCGACTATGAACACCTACCCTCATGTAATAATTAAATAATTTAACAGGTCGGTCATAAAGATCTACCGGTCTGCAATAATTAAGTAATCCGATAGGTAACTCATGAAGCATTATCGACCTGTAATAAATATTTTAACAAGTTGGTCATTCTAATTTATTAACCTATAATAAGAGAATAATCCTGTAGGTCACTTATAAATGCTTACAACCCATAATGTAAAAATAATTAAGTTTGACATCTCGAAGTCCATAGACAATAAGAGATTTTTCTAGGTTAGAAATGAGTGCCCATCAACCCAAATGACTATACAAATGACTCAGTTATGAATAACCAATAATATGTATTTAGAGCGTTAGTAGTTCGGAGTAAGATAATGACAACTTGTAGTCCTTTGACATTCGTATAGCTAGAATTTGGTAAGGTGCTCTTGTGTAAACCATAATTACTAAGGTTGGTCATAGAAACTTGATGACAAACATAGAGATAATCAAAAAGGTGCTTTGACTTGTAATAAGTGATTAATCTATCAGGTTGACCATAAAAACTTATCGCCTTGCGATAATCAAATAATCTAACAGGTTAATTATGAAGACTTACGGGCATACAATAATTAAATAATTTAGAAATGACTATCTAGACTACTCCACTAAAATATCTTCTCCAGTAGAAAGATTTTATAAAATATCTCAATATTTTAATTATATTCTCGAAGATGGCTAATTATATTCTTGAAGATGGCCAACTATGGATATTTTTTAACAAATAGAATATCTAAATATATTGTCCTTCTTCTAGAAAATATCTTAGCTCTAAAGGATTTTTGAAGAGATATCTATAAGAGTTAGAAATTGGACAACTTTAGAATAGTTGTAGAAATTTTAACACTGCCCCTCAACTACTGTTCTTGTTACTACATATCTCTTCACCATTCCCAGCCACCTTTTGAACTCCTCAAGCTTCTGGTCACTGACTCCTTTTGTAAATATGTTGGCTACTTGATTTTTAGTGTTAGTGTATTTCATTTGAATCTCCTCTTAAAGTACTTTTTCTCTAATGAAGTGATATTGTACTTCTATGTGATTTGTCCTTAAATGAAAAATAGGATTCTCGGCCAACTTAATTGCTGATTATCACAATATATCTACAATGGATAAGTAAATGTTTGTCCAAGATCCTTCAATATTTGTATCAACCACATGTATTCTTAAGGTGCTATTGATGCTACTCTATACTCTGCCTTGGTGCTTAACAATGCAACCATAGGTTGCTTTTGCTACACTATGAAACTGGTCTTGATTTGAAGTTGAATATATATCCTGCGGTTGATCTCTGTGTATCATGGTTACTGGCATAATCAACATCACAACATCTATCTAGTTCAACATTTTCTTCTTTTTGTGAAGTATGCCACAATCCATTGTGTTCTTCACATATCGAAGAATTCTCTTTATTGCTTCCAAATGAGGTTTCTTGGGATTTTGCATAAATCAACTCACCATCCCCACCGCATATGTAATGTTTCGTCTTGTAAAGATGTGATAGATCAAACTACCAACCAGTTGCTTGTACATCGTTGCGTCTTCTAGATCTTATCCTTCCATTGAACATAACCTCATGCTAACTTCAATTAGGGTAGACACTAGTTTGCATTCCATCATCCTATATTTTTCTGAAAAATCTTTTGCATACTTATGTTGGCATAAGAACAATCCTTCTACGGTCTTTTCAACTTCAAGGCCAAGAAAGTGCTTTAATTGTCTATGCTCCTTCATTTGGAAACTTTTTGATAAGTTTGCTCAAATTTGAGCAATTTCCTCGACATCATCTCATTTGATGATTAGATCGTTGACATAGACAAGTACTGCTGCCAACTTTCCTTGTTGGTTTTTCACAAATAAGCTAGAATCAACTGGTCCCATCATGCAACCACTCTGGACTAAGAATTTAACTATCTTCCTATATAATGCTCTAAGTGCCTATTTCAACTCATAAAGTGCTTTCTTCAACTTGCATACATGTGATTTGCTTTCAAATCCTTATGGTTGCTCTATGTAGATTTCTCAATTTTGTTTGCCATGTAGGAAAGCATTCTTTACATTCATTTGCAAGAGCTTCTAGCTTTCATTGGCACCAAATGCTAATAGAACATATACTGTGGTGATTTAAGCTATTGGGCTGAATATTTCATCATAGTCTAGCCCGTGTTTTTGTGAAAAGTCTCAAACCACCAATCATACCTTATATCTTTCGACTAACCTATTTGGTCAAGTTTTTTTATTTTGTACACCTACTTGCAAGATATAAGCTCAATGTCTTTAGGCTTTGGCGTGAAATCCCAAGTTTTATTTTTGTTTAAGGCATTAATTTCTTCTTCCATAGCCTTGAGCCATTCTTTCATCGATGATGCTTCTTCAAATGTTGTGGGCTCTTTCATTCTTCTATCTTCAACAAGTGCTGCATTAGCATACTTAGGATTTGGTTTCCTTTGTCTTGTTAATCATTCATTTGTTCCTTTGTCATTGCCTTTGACTTCTTCATACTGACTTGGTTATTCTTCTTCATGGTACACTCCTATATGCCAAGAAGATTTGGGTTTTTCTATAGATTTTCCTTTTTCACCAATCTCTTCTTTGGTGGTCTCTTCCTTTATTTCTATTTTCTCTTGATCAATCTTTTCTTTTAGCTTTTCTTCAATTTTACTTGAGTTTGGTAGAGTAATTGCTTGGGCTAACCACCATAATAACATTTCGTTGAACACAACATTTTCTTGTTTTTGGACCACAACATCTCCAACCTTTTTCTTTGATTATCATAACCTACAAATGCGCATCTAATGGCTTTTTTTTAATCAAACTTACTTCGTAAATGGTCCAGTACGAAAACATAGCAAGTACATCCAAATACTCAAAAATGACTTACTTGTGTTTTTTCTTCCATAATTTCTTTAAAGGTGAGACAAATCCAAGCTTGGCTAGTGGCATTCAATTAGTAACGTGCACTAGAGTATTCATGCATTCCGCCCAAAGTCGAGGTGGCACAATTTTGCATGCAGCATACTTCTACATGTCTCAGCAAAATGTCTATTTTTCCCTTCTGCCATTCCATTTTGTTATGGAGCATTTAAGTAAGTTAACAAATGTTGTATCGTGCATGTCTCTAGATATTTTGAGAATTCTTGTGAGGTGTATCTGCCTCCATTATTCATGCTCAAGTTCTAAATTCTCTTGCTAACTTCGGTTTGAGCTTTTTCTCTAAACTCCATAAATTTAGTTACGAACTCTGATTTTTCTTTCATAAAGTCTAATCACACACACACACTGAGAGAAATCATCAATAAATGTTATCATGTATTGAAAGCCACTCATGGATGCTTGCTTTACGAGACCAAAGACATTTGAGTGGATTAACTCGAGTAACTCTCTTGCTTTGAATTTCTATTCCTTGCAAGGAAGTCAATATGCTTTTCCAAATTAACAATCTACACAAATAGTATTTTCTCAAATCTTAAGTTGAGGAAGACCTTTAAGCATCAACTTCTTCACCATTATTTTCAGCTTGTGATAATTGATGGGCCCAAGATGTGCATGCTACAAATCTATAGTTTCATTTTTTTAAGCCCTGTCAGCACATGCCTCTTAAGCTAACATTGCATAGACACATTCTAATTTTCGCCCGTCCATTACTGGCGGATTTGTTGGCTTTAAACTCTTTTAAACCTTAGCATTATCTAGTCCAAACACTACATAATTGCCTGAAGCAATCAACTACGATACCGACAATAGGTTCTTCTTCATCCCTAGTACATAATAAACATTTTGAAGCAGTACTTGTTACAAGTTGTAACGAAGGTACTACTATTGCGTTGCCAATTAGTGTTATTAGCAATTTTGAGTTGTCAACAATAAATGCAACTCGTTCTCTTTTGTATTCTATGATGTTCATGAAATTTTCTTTTATCACCTATCATATAGTTAGAGCCTCGAAACTCTACTATTTAATTAATATTGTAATTTGCTGACTTACCTCATACCTCAACAAGTGCAAACTCTTTTGTTGATTCTTCCATGGAGAAGGATGCTTAGACGTCCTATTCATCTTTGCTATTAGTCTCAGGCTATTTTGAAGTAGCAGTATTTTCTTCTACTTTCTTTTACCACCAATCTTGCATGTAGTGGTCTTTCTTTCCATAATTGTAGCACTGACCCTTCTTTTTTTAGTTTGACTTCTCTCTCCTTTGATTTGTCTCATCTCTCCCTTGATGCCAACTTCTCTCAAGACCATTGATCTTGTTTTCCACTTTGCTTGGATTTCATAGCCTTTCGATTTCTTTTGTATATAAAAAGAGCATTTTCTTTTTCTTTTATAGTTACTTGAAATATTTGTTTATCTAAAGCCTCTTGGTTGGCTACTATATTTTCTAATTTATTTTAAGGATCAGACCTTGAAATTTCTTGAGAAAGTGATTTAACTCTTTCAAAATAATCAATTATCGATAAATCATGCTGTAAAATCGACAACAACTCATTTTCTAGTAGCAGCAACTTGCCATCATTCATCTATGCGAAAAGTCCAGCTAGTGTATCCTCAAGCCTCCTTAGGTGTTTCGGCATCCTTGATGCATTGTTGTAAATCATTCTCCACCACCACAGATAGGATATACATCACTTTGCCACTTTTGACTTTCCACCTTTTAAGATCTTCCTCATCCATTAGTGTAGTCTCGCTACCTTCAACAATTTCCCATAAATCTTGTCCATACAAATGCTCCACGTGTTATAATTGTAATTGATAAGTTTTTCAATACCATTTACCGTATATTACATATCCACCACAGTGTTTTGGTGATGTTCTCTCAATAAACTAAGGAAGCTTTGTCTCCGACAATTAGCTTCACAGTCCCAAATTGTACACTAATTACACATTTATGTAGCTGGTCCCTAACCAAAGAACACGCGGAAATTGGCCCCTAACTACCTACTTTGATGTCACTTGTAAGAAAATTTGAAAGAGTAGTGGATATGAAAAACAAGAAATTTTGTTAAATAGTTTGAGAAATTCTAGAAATAAGATGCACTCGTTACTCACACCTTTTCTCACTACTCACTAATCACTACTTTTCTTACTTCTCACTTTAAACTCTAACTCTCTCAATTGATATATACAAATGACATAATCCCTATTTATACTAGTCAACCCCATTAAATGGATGGTGGTGATTAATTTGATTCAATGGTTAAAAAGACCATCTAGACTACTTTATTAAAATATCTTCTTCACTAGATAAATCTTACAAAATATTTAAATATTTTATTTATATTCTAAAAGATACTTAACTCTAGATATTTCTTAACATAAAAAATATCTAAATATTTTACCCTTCCAGAAAATATCTTAGTTCTAGAAGATTTTTGAAAAGATATTTACAAGAGTTGGGAATTGGACAACTCTAGAGCAGCCGGCGAAATTCTAACACATATAATACCCATCATCGCCTGCAAGTAGATTTAGAAGATATAAACAGATTATTGCAAGAACAAGGTCTCAAATTCATTCCGGAAACTTTCAATTTTATTCAAGGTACATTTATATTAATAAAACTCATTCAGATTTAGTATTTAATATTCAAATTTAGTAATCATGGATTCATGTTGGCTTTGACAATTTTTTTTAATATCTTAATAATTGAATGTGAAAATTTTAAATTGTTAAAACTAGCTATTTAAATGAATTCCAATTTCCTTCATGTTGCGCCATCTTAACTGCTGGGGCGTAAGGATATGTATTACGTGGGCGAAGTTGTAATTTGGCGTGAGTTTGACAGAGGAAAGATTAATCATCCTCATTGTTAATATAATAATTATACCAAAGAATTAATCCTTACGATTGATATAAATGTGGCAACCTAATGAAGTGTAATTATCACGTGTCTATAATCCTGACTAGAAAAAACAAAGGCTATGTTTGCTTCTCATTTTATCACTATTTATTACTACTTAAAAATCTTACAAACCAAAAACTTTTATCATATAAATTTTATTCAAATTCAAATTTAAAAATTTTCATGTCTTACTTTTTATAACTAACTAATATTTTTTCAATTATTATACCTATTCATAATCAAGCCAACACATACTTTTATAATTTTTCTACTTACATTCATTTTTTTATACCTATATATTTATATACTATCACATCGATCCTTCAATCATTATTACATATTAAATATATATAAAATATAATTTTTTTACTTATCTAAATTTTATAAATTAAATATAATTTTCATACTTACTCAAATTTTCCTCCCATACGAATTAGGAAACAAACATAACCAAGGGAACGTACTGCAAAATAATTAATGGTTACTGTTGGCTACACTATCTTCTTTGAGTTACATATCTATTCAGAAAACATTATTAATTATTAAAAAAAACACACACTTTTTAAGTAATAAAAATAATTTTATTTAAAATTTAAAATACAAAATATTTAAAATAAGAAAATAAAGAAAGATGAAATTGAATGGGAAGTGGGAAAATTGGAAAGAAAATACAAATAATGATAAATTAAAAGAAAAGAGAGAAATAAATGATAAAAAATAAAAAAATAAATTAAAGATGAATATGTAATTTCATGTTATATAACTAAAATAAGGTAAATGTGTCATTGTATACTTTATAATTAAAATGGATTCAAATACTTAACATATAGTATAGATCAGCTGTAATTTTGAACTTAAAATTTCAAAGAAACCCATGTACTGGTGCCATTTTAATATTTTTCAACCTTATACACTGCTCAAATCATCAGATATTAAAATATGATCAGGGGCATAAAAAAGGAAGAAAAATAATTAATTTTAATACACTAATTTTATCCTTACAAGGTTGTAAAATTAGTCAAAACAAAGTGGTGTTTTTAATTTAGGTCTGGTCAATTATGAAAACGCCTTCTGCGTGGAATAATGCAATTAACGAAATAATTAAATCGCAAGAGTGGGAAAAAAAAAAGCAAGGAACATAAATGCCACATTCAATGCACCCGCAAAAGATAGAGATTTAAAAATTCAAAAATAAAAATAAAAATAGTCATCCCCGCGAAATGCTGGAGTGAGTGACCCTGCACACGAATCAGTCCAAACAGTGGAATCATTCGAGAAAAAGAGACAAAATATGGATCTTGAATCAATCCATCTTTTTTTTCATATTAATTTCTTCATTTTTTATTTTTCTTTTTATCTAAACCAAAAAGTTCATACTCTCTCTGATGTCTGAACCATAAAATTAGCCTTTTAATGACCCAAACAGGTTAAACATGCACTCTATGTGCTTGCTATGTACGTACTATTGATTCATGTTCTTCACAAGAAACTGCACCTAAGAACAACGCCCGGATGGTGCGGCGGCGTGAAAGCCAGGAAAACGAGTACCGCCATGAGAGCTACGGGGAAGAGGAGGAGCAAGAGCGGCGGCTGCGGCGGGAGCGGCGGCAGAAGCAGTGGCAGAAACAAGAGGGAAGCAGTCAGCAGGACCATCAAAACCAACACTGTTAAACTAAAGTACCTGAACATCAAGTTTCTTCAAGTCAATGGCCAACTCTTATATTTACTTCAGATACCAGCTTTTCTATTCAATCTGCCATGCTGCAAATATAGGTAGGCTTCATTTACATATACTATGTACATGTATGCTATATATCTATCTATATATATTTATATATGCGTGCGTGTGTGTGTGTGTGTGGGTGTGGGTGTGGTTCCCTTTGCAGAAGTTTGTTTGTCTTCGAGGGATTTTGGGTTGGGGGTGGGGTGAGGGTATGGTGAAAATGGAGAATGAAGTGGAGAATGAAACTGACTTGTTGAGTGCGAGGAGATGGCAACTAGGAAAGGCTAGAGGGCAGTTTGGACTTTTCAGTTTAATGATTTGGACCTTTAGGCTTTCAGGTTTCTCATTGTATCATTGTTGTCCAAGAGATAGAGTCGTATTTAATTCAGCGTGTATAATTGAAACTTGCTATAACCACACATTTTAATTAAAAACATAATGTTTTTATCATAAATAAAATTCTAAGTTTATTATATAAATGTATTAACATATGTTACATATATTTTATTTTATAATTTATTATTCAAAAAAATATTTATTTTACATGTGTACATAATTTTTATCAATGATAATAAAGTATATAAATAACGTTTTAAAATTTCTAACAATAAAAGTGAATTGTTGGAACTAAAATTATGATAATAAAACTTAAACATAGTTTATTTTTAGTAATAAAAATAAGTTATAAAAAATAAAAATTACATTAGGCAACTTCTATATAATAGAAGAGAGAAATAATTTGAAGATAAGGAAATAATAAGAAAAACACAAAACTATGTTAAAATTTGAAAGGGGCAATTTAATTAATTAACTTGAGAACAAAAGTGGCTATTGTCCACCTTTCACACATTCCATACAGTTTAGATAAAGTAATAATATTTTTAAACTAAAAAAGAAAGAAATTTGAAAAAAATAAATAAATCACATAAAAAATTAGAGAAGAAAATAAAATGAATAAAACATTAATGGATGAGACGAAAAATAATGTGTGTGTGTGTGTGTGTGTGGGCGCGTAAACCAAACATCCATTTCCATTGTTCTCTCTACAATCATTAATTTTGGTTTATTATGGCCGAAACACAATACCGCGGATTGTTCGCTATATCCACATATAATTACATTAACAATAGTTTCGTTTATTTGCAGTTTTTGATAGGTTTAAAATTAATTTGTATTTTCTCATGAAAGTTTATGAATAGTAAAAAATAATGTAAAAATAATTAGTGTGTGTGCTTGATATTGACTCTCGTTTTTAAATAGACATAATAATTGTAATTTAAATATTTGTATGTATGTATCTACACCATGTTGTTAAGGTTTGGGGTTAATTTGGTGGCGAATTATGAATTTACAACATTACTTCTAATTAAGAAATTTACAGCATTAACTTTAATTATAAAAACTAAATACCCTTAAATATAATTATTTGACATTACTTCTCTTCAACAGTATGGCTATGTTTGTTTTCAAATTATAGATTTCAAAACGTTAATTTAATTATTATATTTTTTTAAATTTTATCTTTTTCTTTCTATTATTTTTACATAAATTTTGAGATAAAACATTTAAAAATACATACCGAAATTTTAAAACAAACAAAGCATACATATTTATACTTATATTATTATGGAAGTAAGGGCCATGTTTGTTTTCATTTCTCCAAAATAATACACAATCTTTAATCATTATATATTTTTAATTTTAATTTTTTCTTTTTCTCACTTTTATTTTCAAGATGAACGTACTTAAAAATATGCACTCAAAAATAAAAAACAAACATAGTTAAAGGTTTTTTAATTGCACTTTATAAATTACACAACTATCATTTATTATTTTTTATTTTTAGATCTTTTCTTTTTTATCTTTTTAATTTATTATTTCTGTTTGTTTTTTCTTAATTTTTTTTCTTTTCAAATCTTTTTTTTATCTTTCTTTATTTTCTTATTCTAAATATTATTTATACTTTTAATCCATATTGAGATTATGTTATTACCAAAGTAAAATTTTTGATTACAATGTAAAATTACAGAATTGGTTCAATTATAATTTTTCTATTATTTTTATTTTTTTTCTTATTTTAAGTATATTGTCTTTATAATTTATAAATCAACTTGCATATGTATACAGTATGCTACTTTTACTAAAATGTTTAAGGTAACTAAAGTAGGTTTTTGAAGAATTGCATGTTTTTATTTATGTGTGTATTTTTTTTTTTTGATGGTTTTGAAAACTTAAAACAATGTAAATAAATATAGTGAATACTCTTATTCAATAAAATAAATTAGAATTGCTAGTGGATTGAATTGCCCCCATGAAAAAAAGCTTCTCATTGAATTCGAAATCTCTAAATCAATACAAAACTATAAATTTTCTTGTTCTCAAAATTTACTTCAAATTCTAAATTCATTCCCAAATTATTAAATTTTATTGACCAAATCACCCTCGGTGTGAAAGCTGAGTTACCCGTTAAGGTTTTCATGTGAAAGTGACGTTGCGTTTATGTCAAAGAAGCAAGGGTCACACATGATATCAATGTTTGGTGGTTGGATTCATCGTACCTAGGAGAATTACTACGGCTATCTTTGTTTTAGTTTTTAGGCAGGTGTTTTTTAATATATTTTTTTAATAATTATATAATAAAAAAAAAGAAAGAGAAAATTTTATAAAGTAAATATAAAAAAGTACAATGATTGTGACATACATTTTAGGGATAGACAACAACAAAACTCAATTGCTTCGATTGCCTCTACTTCTGAGATTCATTTTATGGGAAAAAAAAAGGGTTATATTTGTTCATTAAATCAAAATATTGGGCCCCTGGCAGCTTTTCTATATTTAATTATTATTATTATTCTTATTATTAGACAGTCGGTGTATTCATTCATAAAGTGATAATGACAATAATTTCAAATCAAATTATTGGACAGCAGACCCTTTTCGAGTCTAAGCCAATTTACTCATCGAAGTGGCTTTCCTAAATACATCATACATGGGTTGTAATACAGACCTAGGAATTACATTTTCTTTTCTCATTTTTAATATAATTTGAAATTTTAGATGATAATGCAAAAAAAATATTTTAATTTCAAAACTTTGACTTTTGAATAAGGTCATTGTATGAAATATAAGCATGACACTTGAAGTACAAGCTTAGATTAATCATGCGTGTTTGATTAAACATTAAATTATATGCAAAATTATGTAGCAGTGCAAAAGGGTTGTGGATGTATCTCTATTTTAAATTGAATTTTTTGGATGTTAATAATTTTCTTGATTCTTGACGCAATTGTTGTATCAATTAAAGAAAAAATAGATACAAAAATAACCCTTAAGTCTCATATTTATTAATCGCGTAGTAGGAATTATTAGGCTAATATCAATCATTTTCAATTTACTAAATATATTTAATTAGCAATTACTAACTACAAACTATGGTCAGTCAATTGTTAGCAATTTAAAGGTAGATTCGTATATACAATTTCCATTAAATTTAAGGTATAAATAACTCATAATTTGGTGTTTCAATTTTGTTATTTAAAGTAGGTTTAAATGCATTTGGCCTAAGCTTCTTTGTCACCGGTGTTCTAAGAGGCATAAAATTAATGTTACATATTGGCAATCCAGTTATTCTAGGCACATTTTTGCGCAAAAACTAATAAAACTACTTTTTTCTTTATTACATTATTCAGTTTAACCCAACTTTGGTATAAATTTCAAAGGTAAGGTTCGGATGTAATCTTTGAAGGAAAAAAAATAGTGTGTATATTTTGTGATGAAATTTTATAAAGAGAGTCAATTAATATGTTTAGCTTGATTTGATTATTTTGTTTTTTATACATGTGCATATATGTGTGTGTGTGTGTGTGTGCGTGTGTGTGTATCTGAGTGTATAAATATGAAGATACAAATACATGTAATAATTGAATATTACTGCGATTTACACAAAAGTATGTATAGATTGCTACCAAATATTATTATAGATAACCAAGAAAAAGACAATGGAGAAGTCATGAAATTGGAGAAGCCGTTTGTACTTGAAGAAGAAAATGAACAGTGGCCGAGGGAGAGAATCAACACTGGCGAGATGGGAGAGAAAATATCTACCTGCTCCCGCCCTTTCTTTTGTGTGTGTGTATTATTTTATATTTGACGTGACTAATATTTGACCAAAATGTGTTGCTGGTGTTAGCCCACGGTACTATTTACCCTAACTTGACGTTAAATTAAGATAAGAACCGATTTCATGAGAGTCGATATCAAGTAATTTTCTAATTCACTTTAGTCTTGTACCAATTTGGGTGGGGAGATAAATTAACTATTAATCATAAGGTAAGATAATAAGAAGTGTAAAAGTTACAAGCAGATATCATAATTGTAAGTAGAAGAAAATCTATAAGTTAGTAGACATGTCAAGCTAAATAACATAAATAACTACGACATTATAGATGTGTAGTCATAATAGAAGCCGCTGCGTAAACCATAATTATAGGGATTGATCATAGAGACATGATGACGAACATAGAAATAATGAAAAAGGTGCTCTAAGTTGTAATAAGTGATTATGAAAATCTACCATTCTGTAATAATTAAATAATCTAACAAGTTAGTCATGAACACCTATTTACCTGCGATAATTAAATAATTCAACAAGTCAATTATAATGACCTATAGACTTGCAATAAATTATCTAACAGGTCAGTAATTATGACCTCTTGATTTGTAATAAATAAATAATCCCGCAGGTCGGTTATGAAAGTCTATTAACCTATAATGGAAGAATAATTTAGGTTGACATCTCGAAGTTTAGAGACAAGATGATGATTTTGCTAGATCAGAAATGATTGCCCTCCAACCCAAACAACTATATAAGTGATCAATTATGAATAAGCTCAGAGTAAGATAATGACAATTTGTAGTCTTTTGACATTTGTATAGCCAAAATTTGGTAATATCTCCCTTCTAACATTTGACTAATATGTGGCTCAATAATCAGGTATTTTTAGATCATTGGGCTCTTTAAATAGTATGTAGCTTGGGTAAAACTTTGTCTATTGTCCTTTTAGGTTTGTCTAGGCTAGATCAGGCAATGTTTGGACCATTGTGTGGATGAGATGAGTCCACATCACTACTCTATTAACTTAAGGTCGCGCTGAGATAAGGGCTAATCTAAGTTATCTTTTGTTTGGCTTTTGTGAGAGGTTTTTTCTCTTGGTAGTGAGAACCAATGCGATCCTCTTATGTGGATATATTTTAGTTCCATCCCTTAATAGTGAGAGCTAGTTTAGTCATCTTAGGTGAGCATATTTTAGCTCCATCCTAAGTAGCGGAACTCAGTTTGATTCTCTTGGATAGCCATTCAAATTGGTGCCATCTATAATACCCTGAATTTTTTGGACATGACAATAATAGTTATAAAAATATTATTGAAGGGATTTTGATGGATAACCTATTTATTTAAGTGTCTATTTCATTTTAAGATTCGTGTAAATTGGCTATGGTTATATTAAATAGAGATGGAAAGTAAGATACACAAAATTTCACAAGTCAAGCCTTACCAATTTTTCAGGTAATTTTGCAATAATTTACTACTTGGCTAGCATATTGGGTAGGCTGTTTTAGTAGGAATATCGTGATAATTTGAGGTAATTTCCAGTCTGAACCTTATGGTTTTCATGCACACACTTAGAAAATTATGATTTACATATTATCAACACATGGAATAAGAAATTTCAGAGGGTTATACATGGATTGTTTTTGCTGTTGTATGCATAAATTGTGTGACACAAGTTATGCATAGGAATCCTATTAAAAGGTATGGCGTAGGCTAATTATTGAAAGTCATGGTGATTCCTTTAAAATTCATAAATATGTAATGCAGGTAGATATTTTGTATCTAGAATTCATAAAAATTGGCATTTACAATTCACAAGACATGGGTAATTAGAGGAAACAATAACTAGAATTGCATAGAACGGTAAAAATTAGCCAAACAACACCTTATGTATAGTGGCCACCTCGCACTTCACGGCTGTAAGCTTTATTGTTGTACTTGCGGTAGGTGTGTTCGCAATTGTGAAATGGGAACCCACGCATAGGCAAGACGCACCGTCACTAGCATCGTAGGAGTGAAGTGATGACCCACGATTGCGGTGCTATTACTTGTGGTCGCGAGGCTTGGATGGAGTGTGAGATAGAATGCACAGTAGCCTTAAGTGTGGTGGCGGATGTACTTATCGTAGTCGCAAATCTTCTTTCTACAGTTGTGAGGGTCAAGTGCAGCGCTAAATAGAATGTATCGCTGTGTGTTTTGTGGATGTGGAGCCACTTTCGCATCATAGGACTTGTTTCCGTGAAAGTAGGACCTAGAAAGCAACACATTGTTATTTTTACTCAATTAAGGCTCAATTTTCCAATTTTGGGATTGAAATAGGCTTAAATAAATGGTCAAGACTTTACGTAGGTAATAATAATTGAATAAACCTCATATAGAAAAACCTACTCAATTGGATCTAAAAGGACACTGACACAGGACATGAAGGATATTTATGAAAGCAAGGGATTTCGATTGAATTTGGTATTAAATGAAATATTATTTGATTGTATAGAAAGTCAAGAATGAGTATCTAGTGGACTAGTTGATCAACAAAAATAGAAGTCAGGCAGGTGGTCGCACTCTACTAGCTTTTACAAATTCTTTCAAAACTATTTTTATGTTATAATTGAATTGTTTACAACATGCTTAAAATTATTTTCGAATATTATTCTTGTTTATGAAAACTTGATTTAACATATTGAAATTTTTGCAAAATTGAAATTATTTATTGTTTTCTTGAAAATTTGGAAATGAGCAATTGCAAAATGAATGATTTTAAACTAAATATTTCAAAATTGAAATACGTACAATAAGTGAGAAAAGCCAATCATGTAATGCTAACAATAGTGTGGAATGAGTTTCGCTCTATCAATTAGGTAATAAATTGAGACCTACCTAATCGTAATAGAAGTATTGGAGCCGATAGCATGGGAAGCTAATAGATTGAGATACTGCTTAGTTGGGATTAAAGTATAGCTCACGACTGGCATAGTTGATGTTTCATGTGACCATCCTTTGTTGGAATGTAGATTAAGGCCTTGATCAATAGGAATAATACATGAAGTACGCATCACTATGAGTAGACTTAGGAGCAAGAACATGTAAATTATGTAAATGATGAGACAAATTGGAATAATTGTAAAATACTATAATTTAATGAACTGTTTAAATGTGATTCGTATTATTTGTTTTCAAATTGTGTTTTTTACAAATTGTTGTTTCCTATTTACGTTCCATGGAACACAAAAAAACAGGAGGTATCATTTATTGAGAGACTTTTTGCTCACATTTTTTCAAATATCATTTTTGTAGAGGATACCAACGAGGATGGTCTCGGTGGGAATGGCAATAGATAAATGAAGACTATGTTTTATTTTATATTTACTAGCAAATAAGACAATTTTGATGTAATAGTTAAGATACGTTATTTTTTGTTTCTAGATAGTGTTACAATTATTTTTTTGAATATTAAATAACGCTTAATGGATTAGTTACTTAATAGCTATTAGCTTTTGTATCTGTTAAGATTGTTCACGGGCATTGCCATTTTATATCCCAGATTTGGCATATGACACCATCCTTAGAGATGTAATCTTAGGGGAGTCTAATTTGGTCATCTTGGGTGGCTCTTTAGATCGCTGCCTTCTCTTGTGTTTTTCTTGCCTTCCATAGTCAACTTCAAGCAATAAGTATACTTAGTGAATTTAAATATTAATCAAACTTCTAAATATTATTAGGAAAATTAAATAAAGATGAGGCTATTTTCTTAGTATATTATTTTGGATAGTAACTTTCTTTTATGCATCTTGCACTTTAGCTTTCCCACAAAACCAAATAGGCATACAAGCTATCAGACTAATCAAATAAACCAAGTAAACACATAAGTTTTTTACAAATAAAGGGATAGGCTATGCAAGTAACAAATATGCGAATTAACAAACCTTTCAACCAACAATACAGGCACCTAGGTTTTTCAAATGGATTGACAAGTCATGCAAGTAACCAATACATGGGCTATCAAATCTTTCAAACCAATAATGTGGGTACCGAGGCCTTTGAAACGTAAGCCCAATAAATACTAAGCAATCAATTTAGGCATATAAGTTGCATACATAAGTTAAATAAGTGAATAAATTATCAAATAATCTATATATACATATATCATCTCAAAATAGATTAGAAAGTCTCACTTGTCTTCTAAATTAATTAATTTAGGTATGAAGGTGGTGGAAATAATGCAAATTGATAAAGCATAAGCACACATATTTTTTTCAAATAATCAATATAAGTACACAAGCTATCCAAATATCAATATAGGTGCGCACAAATTGATCAAGTAGTCAGATTATTGGTGCATGAAATATCAAAATTATCAAATGAGCACATCTGGAGACAATTAGCTCGAGCACATAGCCTTTACACACAAGTCAAGGAAGTCATCCAATTTAGCCCAAGATGAGTGTTTTACCGAGAATTATCCCATGATACTGAAAAGATGTATCAAGATATTCATCCAAATCTTCAGGCAATAAAGGACTCTTCCAAGCAACTAATGTGGAATGGCAAAACTCTTTTCTATCATGGAATTATTTCCCTATCATATCCACAGCACAGTTTGACAACTATCCCAACAATTAGGACTACCATAACAAAATACTACAAACTAGAATTTGTATTTTTCCCTTTAAGCTATTTTAAGACACACACATGTGATTTTGATTTTTCCAACAACACATGCCACAATAAAACATACTTGTTGTCGAGGCATTATTAACGTACCTCAAAGCACTATTAATATGGAAAAAAGGGAACAGAACTCCACATATCACAGGTTCCTTGTACTTTTCCCCTCAGATGCATCATTGTTTTCATCCCATGAGAAAATAGGTGTTTTATATTGTGAACCAATCTCAACGCATAGAGAAAAGAAAAAAAGAAACAACCAGGAGACTCTGTAGCTAAATTGTTAAGATTAAGCCAAGGGAATGTCTAGCTAAAGAATTGCAGTTAAAGGATGAATCAGGGTGTTCTTAAAGAAGGTGTAGAGTTTTGAATCTTTGAAATACAACAAGAGGAGTGTTCAAGAGTAATGGACCTGTCCATAATTGCTAGAGACTTACAGAGAATAGCCAGAAGGGGTGCACTGACGATACCATTGCTGCATCGATGTAAGGAAAACAAATTATCAGAATAAAGGATCTAAGGATGCCTACTCCACAAAGCCCTGCTGATATTGGAAGACGGTTTTCTTTTGGAAATGGAAAATTTTCTCATAGAAGGCCACTAATCTTGGTTTCGCGCCTTTCCTACAAATCCTTCTTTTCCGATGAGTCATTGATGGAGAAACTTTAGAATAGGAACCTCCAAGCTAGCTTCTCTCTTTCCCTTGACAATGATGAAGTAAACACCGATTGCTCATGGCGGTGCCAGCCATTAAGTTGGCTTTGATTCTCCATTTGACCAGGAGATTGTACGGGCATGTTGATAAGGGGATGCATGATGGGCTATGTTTGGTTCAACTATCTTGAAGATGAATAACTAAGGCCATGTTTGACTTGTACTTTGTTTTTTTTAATCTAAGAACTTCACAATCAGCAGAGTTGTAGAGGTACTGCCTCCGAACTAGGAGGGCCATGAGTCGGACCTCCTTTCTTCTTTTTACAAAAATCAAACCATAAATTTCCAAACCCAGTTGTGTGAGATAAAATGCGTTCCCACGTACGGCGACAATGTTGTGATCTACACACAAATATATATAGATTGCTACCAAATGTTGCTATAGAAGACCAAGAAAAATACAATTGAGAAGTCATGAAAATGGAGAAGCACTTTGCTCTTGAAGAAGAAAATGAACAGTGGCTGAGAGAGAGAGAATCAACAATGGAGAGATGGAGAGCAAAACAATCGACTTGCCCCTGCCCTTTCTTTTGTGCATGTGTGTGTGTTATTTGATGTTTATATGCCTAGTATTTGACCAAAACGTATGATTGGTGTCAGTCCACAACAAATATTGAAAAGTTGTATGTGTACGTGTGTGTGTACAAGAGAAAGATGTTTTAAAATATTAGATATTTGAAGTTTATGCATGTTGGGTACTGAAAATTGATGAGTTGCAGCAGGTAATTAATACGTATGCTTAGAAGGCATTTAGTTAAACTTATTTAAAAAACTATAACATCATAATTAGGATTAAAAAAAACTTAAGTGATGTCAATATTTTATTTTTATTTTAAAAGTACATAAATTCATAAAACGTTTGAATAAAATGAAATCATCAACCATATAAAATATTAGTAATAACAACTCAATCCAAACTAAAGTAGTTGTGATTTATAGGCTATATGTTTGTTTCTTGTTTTCCCACTATTCACCGTTGCATAAAAATGTTACAAATCAAATATCTTATTACATAAATTTTATTCAGACTCAAATTTTCTTTCAATTTCATATTTTAATTAATTAATTTTTTTCTATTATTATACTTATTCATCTTCAAATCAACACTAATCATTATAATTGTCAAACTCCCGTTCATTTCTTTATTATCTTTTGAATTTATATAATATCAAATCATTTAATTATCATTACATATTAAATATATATATATATATAAATATATATTTAATATTTCTACCAACTCAAATCTTACAAAACGAAAATATAAATTTTATTCTCACTCAAATCACCAAATTTTCTTACCCATCTTGATGACAGACCAAATGTACCCCTAGAAACTCTCTTGAAAAAAAGTTCATATGTTCGAGATGTTAATTCCTTTCAACACCATTACTGAAAGGGGACTTAATGCGCTAACAATATTAATAGAAAAAGAAAGAAAATAATTATTAAAGAGATAAAAAATAAAAAAGAGAAATAGAAAACAATAAAAGAATATAATTAATTTGGGAAGTTAAACATTTTAACATTTAATGGCATTTACTATAGAGATCGTACATTAATATGATGAAGGGTTATTGTGCACATTAATTTGCGCAACCAAATTAAGGACCTTGCCCCTTGCCCTCAATATAGTACAGAATAGAATACACATTATCATTCTTTGAAAACACATTCTATTGTTCATGAGAAACACTTGATGGAATTCAATTTTCCTTTTTAATTTTTAACGTTAAAATCATCTAGACAATGCTTTATATGTGACGCTGAAGTTTCGTGTGGATAACGGAGGTGTAACTTGAAAAAAAAAAAAAAAATCCACTGAAGAGCAAAGAATTCTTACAAAAATCTTTGAATAAAAATTTCTTAAACAAAACTGATACTTCATGTCATCGTATTATTAAGCATACAACGTCCAGTGTTGCGACCTTGGTCCGCCATACTAAATTATCAAAATAATCCCATTTTTCTTGTATCAAGCCCAAGCTTTATCAAGGATTGCTCAAGAAATGCCTGGGACAAGGTTAGCGCATTACTGGCGTTGATGGAAAGTTCATATGTAGTTGGCGCTCAATCAAGTCAATTAGAGCAAAACCCAAGAATTTGAGATAAAACCCAAGCTAGATTGAGATCAGTGGTTCAAGTAGAAGACCTATTCGAACATGCTAAAAGACTCCTTTTGCGTTTTCCTTTTTGGTTTTATTATGATTCTTTTCCATAGTTAATTGTGGATGAATTCTACAATTTAAGTAGGATTTAATTATAGTTTTAGGTAAAAATATTAGGTATTTTGATGTTATTAGAAGAATTAATATTTATTCAAGTTGTTTTCGAATAAAGGCCAAACACCCTATGAATTGGATTCTATAACAATAAATAGGGTTTTAGGACTATTATTAAAGAAAGCCAAGTATTTTCATATGAATTTAACATTTTCTTCTCATATGTACACATGGATTCATGTATTTTCAATCCAATCTTGCGTTTGCATGTTTGGGAGTTTTTAAAAGTGATTCAATGCCCATCAAATCATTCTTGAATTAGATTTATTCATGTAACAATTTTAAAATTCACTTGCTATGTATATTTTTAAAAATAAAATATCTAGAAAATTTTTAAACAATTTAAAATTACTTAATAAAAGACATCATGAACCCTATACAAATGTTATTGCCAAATTGGTTGGGGTGGTAGAAAGGTGTTGAGTTCCACCTAATATTTCACTGTATCATGATAAAGTTGTATGTGATACAGCAGACATGAATCCTTAACAAATTTATTAGGACATTTTTCGAAATATAGAAAGGGTACTACTTTTAAAAAATAGAATGTTTATATGATTAAAAGAGATGGTATGACAAGTGCTTTGATTCATTTAAAAGAAAGCAATTGACCTAAAGAAGTGAGAAAAAGCAATGTCACAAGAAAACAATCTGTATTAAGATTTAAAGAGCATGGCAAACTTACTCTGATAAGATATCATATCAAAAGTTGTGTTCATTAACTATCTAATTTCAAGTAAGAATGTAAGCAATAGGAGCATGAAATGATTTTCGTACTAAATAACAAATAAGGCTTGTGGTCACAATTTAATTTAAAACTCAATAAACCATACTTAATTTAGAATTTTATACAAAATGGCATATTCCTATGCTAAAGTCATGCAAAATGAGTTAAGCATGCATCTTTCTTTCTTGTTTGATATTTCTTGCTTTTCTACCCATTTCCTTGGATTTTTTTTAACATGTGCACATATATTCAGGGATTTTTTTTAGTCATCAGAAGCTAACCTATTCATTTAAACAGATCAAAACTAAGAAATAAATCCTTCCAATAATATGTTGGATTTCAAAACAGCGATAGAGCACTAGGCGGCAATCTTTTTTTGTTTTTTCAGTCTGTGTCTTCCGTGAAGATTATTTCAGATTTCAGTGGAGGATTTATAGAAAAATAGAGCGCAACTTCAAGAGAAGTTCTTGGGTCCAAATCCCTGACACTGTTACGTGGTGGTGAAAGGTGGATAACCAATTGAATACAAACAAGGTAAGGTTTTTCCTTAGAAATAAGAATTGCAAGGTGGTATCACAGGTGTTAAGACCATACTTAGAGAGAACAAATGATTGGTTTATCCTAAAGAATCTGCAATTCATGCACTGAAACAATGGCATGCTCTATTCGATGGAAAATCACGCACATCAATTCCAACAGGATGCATAAATTTATTAAAATAGAAATTAGATGAAGCACTGTAATAACAGAAGCTCCAATTGTGGCCCCTTTTAACTTTTTAAAGGAACATAAGATGGAATGACATGGCTTCATCCTGAACATTACATCAAAATTCTAAAGTAATGGAAACCATGGTTGCAAGCGAGCAAAGTTTTAAATTAGTGATTACCTAGTGTCGAGTTGCTGTCTTATTTTCCTACAAGGTGCTGAACTAGTTGCTTTTACACTCTGACCATGAAGAATTCGAAGACTCGGTCAGATGATTTAGCTTGTCAAGACCAGACGTCGGGCCGTTGCGAAAACCCTTCGCTGTTCCTCCACTGGTTGGTTGATCGTTTCTCCTTCGGTCTAATCTCCCTTTCTCTTCTTTGCTCTTTTTCTTATTTCCCGAAGTGGAAGAGCCAAGAAGTTGAGGGTGTCTGATAGCCTTTGGCGGGTGAGATCTCTTTTCTCTCTCTGTTTTCTTTCTTTCTTTTTTTTTTTTTTTCCGTTGGTTGCTTTAACATATCTTAATTTCTTCGTACTTTGTCCAAATCATGCCTTAATTGCTCCTCCAAGATTCAGCAAGCTAATTTCTCCATCCCATTAATTTTCCACCTTGCTGCGTTTGAAGTTCGCCACCCAACAGCACTCCATTTGTCCTCAATCCCCTCCATTAGCATTAAGTTGGGATGCCCGTTTCAAAGTTCCCGCCTTGGTATGCTGGCTTGTCATCCAGCCTTCCCATGTCCAAGACTCGTCTTCATCAATAAGGAAGATTGACTAGCTTGGTGCTAGCTTTAGTATTGTAAATACCACACCCAAGCTAGATCCTTGTTTCCCTTATTAATTGTCCTTGATCATCTATTGGGTTCTTCCTTTGACTTATCTTTCTCCTCAATTAATTTACTAGTCCAGTCCAATTATCCAACATCAGCCGGCCATAATTCTTATCCAGCCATACTTCACTTCTCTAATTTATGGCAAATCTCTATGGCTGTTACACATCTCTCTCCTAACATTCATCTTTTTCATAAGTTTTCCGTGCTTTTAAATAACTTTGTTTGTATTATTATTAAAAATGGTTTGTGATTAATTATTAATTTTTCAGTTTGATACAAGGTTTCAATCGAATAGTATAGTTAAATTACACTAATTAATATAAAATACATTTTATTCACATAGTTCTATTTATAACTTTTTTTTAATGATGCATGCAATGCGTGTATAAAAATGGCTAGTATTTACAGTGCTCACACATATTTGAACTTTTTGAAATATAAATAGAAAATCCATGTAAAGTTTTACATTCGACCTTCGATTTACTTTAAGAATAAGAGAAATTATCACTTGAGTATAAGTTTGGTTCCGATAAAAAAATATGTTGGACAAATCCCAACATAAGGGAACAATACATGTTCAAACCCCAAATACAATAACATAATTCTTGTAAAATCTTACAAAAAAAATCCAAATAATAAAATGTTTCTTTAAAATAATCCTGACTTTAATTCCATCTTTGAAAGTGAATAAGGCCCAAAAAGAGAGTTATGGTGGGAAACCATTTATCTTATGCGAAAAAAGTCTTGTTGGTTTCATCAAAATATGAAACATGTTGCACTCACCGCGCAGTCATCTTGGCTCACAATCGATATGTTAGAATGCTCGCTTTTCTCATCTTGGCTCACTTTATGCCCTAATCTGGTTGGAATTTCGCTATTGTTGTGCACGCAAGACGCAAAACTGGGGCTTTCCCTAATTTGGTTGGAATTTTAGGAAAAAAAAATCTTCAGTTTTTGTTTTTTAGAAAATTTAAAAATTTTATATTTATAAATTTTAAAAATTAAATTTTAGAAAATGTTTTGATGTTTTTAAACTTTTATCTATTTTCTACCTTTTAGAAAAAAAAAAATAAATTTGCTGTTTTTCAGTTTATATTTTTGAGTAGATGTTAATGGCGTAATTTTTCCCACTAGAACTGAGTCTAAAGTGGCAATTTTTTTACACATCATCAGCCCATATGATTTTTGACGACACTAGCTTGTAAAAACAACTGGAGGCCCCAACTAATTTTGCTTATTTCAGCTATATTAATGTATAAAGTCCTAAAAATGCCAAAGTTGGAAATATCATGACATTTTTGCTGCCCTTAAAATTTAAAAGAAAAAATGTCAAAAGGCCACGGAAAATACATGTTTGCCTTTATTTAAATTATCTACACTATATATATTAGCCATGAAGGTAGTAGTATAATTATCTTTGGTCCTCAAAGTTTAATGACAAATATGTCGTTAACATATATCTATATTTCCTTCTTTTGAACTATTTTTTTCCTCGCAAAACTTTCGTTCATTATATTTGTTCTATGTTTTCCTCCCTCAACTTTAACTTATTACATGACAATTTTTACATAAAAGTTTTTCTCATCATCCTTTTCAAACTTCTTTTATTATATTTTCTTTTTAACACTTTTGTCATTTCATATTTTATTTTTAAATTATTTTTCATTTAACGTGCATTTAGATCTTTATTTATTTCTCTTCTATTTTTAATTTTTTATTATTTAACTTTTAGTTAGTTGTCTAACCTTCATTTGACTTTGCTTTGTCTATCTTTTTTCCTTTTTAAGTTTTTTCATACAATTTTATTTTATATAAAAAATATATTTCACTCTATTAATTATTGATTCTTTTTCCTCAAATTTAGCTTAAATTTTTAATCAACTAAGATATTTAACCTTTACTAATCAACACATAATATAGTTAATTTATATAATTGTAACCATAAAATAAAATTTAAATTGCACATATAATGAATATGCAGAAATATTAACTATATCCAACGCTAACTTTTTTTAAAAATAATATAAATAAACTAAAATTTCCAATATATATAATCGATGCTAGTTTTTTGATGTATTGTCCTTTTTGGCATTTTGATGACAAGCAATGCTAGTTTTGATTCAATCTTCATTACCCTGTAAGATCCCGACATAACTCACCTATATTAACTTTTGCTTAGAAGTCAACCTCTTCGTGTATTCAATTGCATGTGTGTGGTACTGTGGTCTATTTCGGGTTTGGCTATGGATTTTGTCTTACTGTGTTTTGGGTGATAGATTGGGTCTTGAGATGCGTCAAGATTGCCCCAATCCAATATTATTGGGCTCACTTCATTATCACCAATTTTAAAAACTGTCACTTAAATCGGAACCAGTTTAGGTCATTATTTATATTATTTTTGACTTCTAAAACAATCATCATGGCCGACATGAAGTAGATTTATATGTATATATACACATATATACTTTCCACAATTTAACAAAATTATTTTTAATGAGATCTATAAAAAATGATACAAGTTGAGGTCTGAATCTTTATTCTTTCATCTGATTTCAAAAACTGAAGTCGGAGAAAATATAAAAAAAAAAAAAAAACAGAGAGGGTTTTCCTATTTAGACAGACTACAGAGCTATCAGTGTTATAGATACATATATTCCATAATACTGAATTTTCATAATTTTAGTTTAAATCATTAGAAGTTGTTTTTATTTTCTTTTTTCATTTTTCTAACCATAATATTTTTGCACAAGTACGAAAATAAATATTTAAATCAACTAATACATACTACATATAACAAATGTTACAAAAATATTTTTAATTTTTATGTTACATAATTTTAAGCATACATATTAATGCGTGCCAAAGACACTAGTATTAATAAGTGGAGGAAATCTTTAAAAGGTGATCGAATATTGATCAAGTTTTCAACGTTGTTACTTTTTGGCCCCTTTGTTTGAAAAAAAGATGAAGTTGAATTATATAATCTTGTCTTTTGGGTACAGACATATTATTATTCCATTTTAACCAATTAAAATAATGTCAAAAAGGCAAAACCGATTCGTGGATTCTGAGAAACCCATTCCATTGTCAACATTGTACACATGAATCCAATGGGCCATGTAGGCTGCAAATGGTTGAAAAGTATCTTACTTCTTGATGAAATCTTGTGGGTTTAGGGCGCCGCACCAGTAATGGCGGTAAGTCATGCGCGTGAGATCCCATCTCATGGCATACATTGTGTTACAAAGTAAGCTGGTGGTTGGATCGTATGTCATTCTCTAAAAATTGATTTTGAGGTATGGAGCGAAGTTGAATTTTTGAGAGTAAATAGTAAAAGTTTTAATGTGATTGGATGAATTTTGTTAAAAAGTATAATAGCGATGTTTTTGTAGAATAATATAAGTAGCTATTTGATATGACAATTATTGTGTTTGTAATAATGATGCAACATGGTGATTAATAATATATTATTAACATAAATTATTTGTAAGAATGATGTGATATAATAATTTAATAAAATATTATTAATAGGTGGAGGGAATAAAGAAGGGATAATCTAGGAAAAAAATAATATAAAATCTTCCGGCAAAATTTTCTAGAAAACCAATAACAATAAATTAATTATTATAAACAAATGGCGTGAGACATTTTTTGAAAAACCAAATGCTAAGCACTCACAAGGTTAAGAAACTCGAACTCTGAGTTTATTCATGGATTTTCTTTAGTCTCTCTCAATTTTTGGTATTTCTTCACGTTTTCATTAGTTTTCATATGGAGTGGAAAATTCAGTGTTGGTTGGTGGATTTGCCTCTTACAGATCTCCTTACTCTAAATATTTTATCCTTCTTCTAAAAAATATCTTAGCTGTAGAGAATACTTGAAAAGATATTTAGAAAAGTTAGACATTAGGGAATTTTAGAATAGATGTTGAAATGCTAACACTCCCCCTTAACATCCATTCTTTGTTTCTTAATATCTCTTCACCATTTCAAGCCACCTTATGAACTCCTCTAGCTTTAGGCCATAGATTCCTTTTATAAATATGTCTGTTGCTTGGTCTTTAGTGATAATTTACTTTATTCAAATCTCTTTTTGAATTACTTTTTCTCTAATGAAGTGATAAAGTACTTCTACATGTTTCGTACTTGAATGAAAAATAGGATTCTTGGCCAACTTAATTGTTGATTGATTATTACAATAGACCTAGATAATTAAATGGTTGTCCATGATCATTCAATAGTTGTATCAACCACAAGCATTCTTAAGCTGCCATTGATGCTACCCCATACTCTACCTTTACGCTTGACAATGCAATTATAGCTTGCCATTTACTGCACCATGAAATTGGTCTTGATTTCAGGCTAAACAAATATCCATGAAATTGGTCTTGATTTGAGGCTAAACAAATATCCAGTGGTTGATCTTTTTGTATTATGGTCACCGGCATAATCGACATCACAATGTCCTACTATTTCGGCATTTTCCTTCCTGTTTGTGAAGTATGTCATTATCTGTTGTGTTGTTCACATATTAAAGAATTATCTTTATTGCTTTCAAATGAGCTTTCTTCAGATTTTGCATAAATCGGCTCACCATCCCCACTGCATATGCTATGTCTAGTCTTGTCAAGGTTAGATAGATCAAACTGCCAACTAGTTGCTCATACATCATTGCGTCTTCTAGATCTTTTCCTTCGACTAAACGTACCTCGCATTAGCTTCCATTGGGGTAGACATTGGTTTGCATTCCATCATCCCATATTTTTCTATAAGATCTTTTGCATACTTATGTTGGCATAAGAATAGTTTTTCGATCTTTTCAACTTCAAGACCAAGAAAGTGGTTTAATTGTCCAAGCTCCTTCATCTAGAAACGAGTTGATAAGTTAGCTTGAGTTTGAGCGATTTCCTCAATATCATTTCCTGTGATAATTAGTTCTTCGACATCACTACTACCTACTTTCCTTGTTGATTTTTCCCAAAAAAATTAGAGTCAGTCAATGCCATCATGTCACCAACATAAACCAAGAATTCAACATCTTCCCATCTGATGCTTTAGGTGCCTATTTCAACTCTTAAAGTGCTTTCTTCAACTTGCATACATATCCTTGGTGTCATTACTTTCAAATCATTGTTATTGCTCTATGTAGATCTTTCAATCCAGTTTTTCATGTAGGAAAGCATCCTTTACGTCCATTTTCCAAAGCTTCCTACTTTCACTTGCTGTAAGTGCTAACATGTATTGTAGTGATTTTAGCTATTGGGCTGAATGTTTCATCATTGTCTAGCCCTTTTGTGAGAAGCCTTAAGCCACCAATTATGCTTTATACCTTTCAACCGATCCATCTACTCAAGTTTGTATACCCACTTTCAAGATATAAGCTCAACGTCTTTAGGCTTTGGCACCAAATCTCAAATTTCCTTTTACTTTAAGACATTAATTTCTTCTCTCATAGCCTCGAGCCATTCTTTCTTTGATGATGCTTCCTCAAATGTTGTAGGCTACTTCATTCCTTTATCTTCAACAAGTGTTGCATTAGCATACTTAAGATTTGGCTTGCTTTGTCTTGTTGATCTTCGTAACTATAGTTGTAATTCATTTGTTACTTTGTCAATACCTTCAGCTTCTTCACATTAACTTGGTCGTTTTTCTTCATAGTACACTTCTGTACATTAAGGAGATTTAGGTTTATCTTTAGACTTTCCTTCTTCACCAATCTCTTCTTTGGTGGCCGTTTCTATTTCTTCCTTTATTTCTATTTTCTCTTGATCAATCCTTTCTTTTAGTTTTTCTTCAATTTCACTTGAGTCTGGTTGAACTGTTGGATGGGTTGACCATCACGATGACATTTCATTGAACGCAATATTTTGTGATGTATAATATTTTCCTATTTATGGATCACAACATCTCCACCCTTTTCTTTGATCATCATAACTCACAAATATGCAGCTAATGACTTTTTAACTAAACTTGCTTTAGAAAAACATAGCAAGTGCATCCAAATACTCAAAAATGACTTATGAATGGTTTTTTCTTCCATAATTTCTTGAAGATTGAGATAAATCCAAGCTTGGCTTATGGCATTTGATAAGTAATGCACACGACAGTTTTCATGCCTTCTACCCAAAATGAAGGCAGCACATTCTTTGTGTGCAGCTCTATTTTTACTTTTTGCTTGTCTATTTGTTGTGGAGTGTTTGGGCAAGTCAATTGACGTTGTATCTTGCATGCTTCTAGATATTTTGATAAGTTTTGTGAGGTGTATTCACCTCCATTATCCATGAGCAAGTATTGAATTCTCTTGCCAACTTCCTTTTGAGCTTTTTCTCCAAACTCGATAAATTTAGCTAAGGCCTCTAATTTTTTCTTTGTAAAGTCCAACCACACATACTGAGAGAAATCATTGATAAATGTTATCATGTATCGAAAACCACTCATGGGTGCTTGTTTTAAGGGACTAAAGACATTTGAGTGGATACACTCAAGAAACTCTCTTGCTTTGAATTCCTCGTAGGGAAGTTGATGTGCTTTTCTAAATTGACAACCTGCACAAATAGTATCTTCCTTGAATCTTAAGTTGGGAATGACCTTTAAGCATCGATTTCTTCATCATTATTTTAGTTTGTGATAGCTGATGTGCCTAAGATGTGCACACCACAAATCAGCAGTTTCTTTTTTTTGAATCTTGTGAGTATATGTCTCACATTCATTTTTTTGTTACTTTACAAACTTATATATTATCACATTATTTAATTATTATTACGTATTAAATATATAAAAATATTTTTTTCCCACACAAATCTTATAAATCAAACAAAACTTATATCTCCACTCAAATCAATCAAATTTTCCTCCCCACTTGAATTAGGAAACAAACATAACCAAAGGAACTTATGGCAAAATAATTAATGGTTACTGTTGAACCCACTATTTTCTTTAAGTTACATATCTATTCAAAAACATTATTAATTACTAAAAAATACACACTTTTTAAGTAATAAAAATAATTTTATTTAAAATTTAAAATAAGAAAATAAAGAAAGATGAAAATAAATGGGAAGTGAGGAAGTTGGAAAGAAAATACAAATAACAATAATTTTTAAGAAAAAAGAAACAAATGATAAAAAAAATAGAAGAACTAAATTAATGATGAATATGTGATTCCATATTATAAAACTAAAATAGAAAAATGTGTCATAGTATACTAAATACTTAAAATGGATTCAAATACTTAATGTAGTATGGATAAACTAAAAATTTGAACTTAAAATTTCAAAGAAACCCATGTACTCGTGCCAATTTAATATTTTTCAATCATCATCTGACGAAAATATGATCAGGGGCATAAAAAAGGAAGTAAAATAATTAATTTTAATATACTAATTTTACCCTTACAAGGTTGCAAAATTAGTCAAAACAAAGTGGTGTTTTTACCTATGTGCTGGACAGATTAGGTCTGGTCAATTGTGAAAACGCCTTCTGCATGGAATAATGCAATTAATAGAATAATTAAATTGCAAGAGTGGGAAAAAAGCAAGGAACATGAATGCCACATACAATGCATCTGCAGAAGACACAATTTTAAAAATTAAAAAGCCAGTAGTCATCCCTCAACGTGCTGGAATAAGTGATCCTGCACATGAATCAATCCAAACAATGGAATCATTGAGGAAAAAGAATCAAACAATGCATCTTGAATCAATCCATCTTATTTTTTCAGATTAATTTCTTCATTTTTCTTTTTCCTTTTTTTTTTTTATCTAAACCCAAAAATTTATTACTCTCTCTGATGTCTGAACCATCTAATTAACCTTTTGATCAGCCAAAAAGGTCAAACATGCACTCTGTATGCTTGCTATACACGTACTATTGATTCATATTCTTCACAAGGAACTGCTCGTGACAGCAACGCCGGGATGCTGCGGCGGCGTGAAGGCCAGGAAAACGAGTACCGCCATGATGGCGACGGGGATGAGGAGGAGTAAGAGGGGTGGCTGCGGCGGGAGCGGTGGCAGAAGCAGTGGGAGAAACAAGAGGAAAACAGTCAGCAGGACCATCAAAACCAACACTCTTAAACTAAAGTACCTGAACATCAAGTTTCTTCAAGTCAATGGCCAACTCTTATATATACTTCAGATGCCAGCTTTTCTATTCAATCTGCCATGCTGCAAATATAGGTAAGCTTCATTTGCATATACCATGTACATCTATGTTATATATCTATATATACAATCTATATATATATATATATATGCGTGCGTGGGTGTGGGTGTGGTTCCCTTCGCAGAAGTTTGTTTGTCTTTGAGGGATTTGGGGCTGGGGGTGGGTGTAAACGATGAATGAAGTGGAGAAGGTGACTGACCTGTTGAGTGTGAGGAGATGGAAACTAGGTAAGGCTAGTCGGCAGTTTGCGCTTTTCAGTTTAATGTTAGGGACCTTTATCCTATGTTTGGGAGATTATTTTTGTTAGATATAATATTTAGTAGGGATTATTGAAATGAATAATAAGTTTGAAAAAAATGTTTTAATAAAATAAATATTATAATTTATTTAAATAAATATATAAGATATATAATAATAATTTAATCATACGACAGTTTTGAACATAATGATTATGTTATGTTATAGTCCACCTTTCCACATTCCATACGGTTTAGTTAAAGTAATAATATTTTTAAATATACATTTTATATCTTTAAAACTAAGAAAGAAAGAGATTCGAAAAACAATAAATGAAATAAAAAAAATTAGAGAAGAAAATAAAATGAATAAAAAATTGACGGATGAGACGAATAATAATGTTTGTGTGTGTAACCCAAACATCCATTTCAAATGTTCTCTCTACAAGTCAAAAATTTTGGTTTATTAAGGCAAAAACACAATAACGCGGATTGCGCGCTCGCTATATCCACATATAATTACATAAACAATAGTTATGTTTATTTACAATTTTTGAGAGGTTTAAAATTAAATTGTATTTTCTCATGAAACTTTATGAATAGTGAAAAATAATATAAAAATAATTAGCGTGTATGTTTGATAATGACTTTGTTTTTAAATAGATATAATACTTGTAATTTAAATATTTGTATGTATATATCTATACTGTATTATTAAGGTTCAGAGCTAATTAGGTAGCATATTATGAATTATTATATTACCTTTAATTAAGAAATTTACAATATTAACCTTAATTATAAAGACCAAATACACTCAAATATAATTAGTTGATATTACTTCTCTTCAATACTACATATTTATACTTATATTATTATGGAAGTAAGGGCATTGTTTGTTTTCATGTTCTCCAAAATAATACACTTGTTAGTTCTGTTTGTTTTTTCTTAATTTTTTTTCAAATTCTTTTTTATCCTTCTTTATTTTCTTATGCTAATATTATTTATGCATTTAATCCATATTTACATTACATTATTATAGAAGTAAAATTTTTGATTGCACATTGTAAAATTACAGAATTGGTTCAATTTTAATTTTTCTATTATTTTTAATTTTTCTTATTTCAAGTATATTTCTTTTTTGCACACGTGTATAGTGTGATATTTGTACTAGCGTGTGTAAGGTAACTAAAGTAGTTTTTGAAGAATTGCATGTTATATTTATGTGTGTATTTTCTTAGATGGTTTAGAAAGCTTAAAAAAATGTAAATAAATATACTGAGTGATCTTATTCAATAAAATAAATTAGAATTTCGAGTGGATTGAATTGCCCAAATGACAACAGCTTCTCATTGAATTCAAAATATCTAATCAACACAAAACTATAAATTTTCTCAAAATTTATTTCAAATTCTAAATTCAGTTCGAAACAGAATATCTATTTCAAATTATAAATTCAGGTTGATTTGAGTCATGATCGGACTCATTAACACGGTAAATACTTCCTATGGTCTTAATGAGACAATAGAAATATAAATTGACCGAATCACCCTCAGAGTGGAGACTGATTTTCCCAGAAGGTTCACATGAAACTGGCGTAGTGTTTATGTCAAAGAAACACGTCAGGGTCCCACATGATATCAATGTTTGGGGGTTGGATTCATGGTACCGAGGGAGAATTAGTACGACAATGTTTGTCTTGTTGAATTTTTTGTCCCTCGAGTATGTAAAATAAGAGAAATTTTTTATAAAAATATATATATATATATATTATAGAGGTGCACAACAGTAAAACTCAATTATTTCTATTTCTGAGATAGATTTTAAGGGAAAAAAGGGGTTATATTTGTTCATTAAATCAGAATATTGTGCACCTGCCAGCTTTTCTATTATTATTATTACACAGTCGGTGTAATTCACTCATAAAGTGATAATGGCAATAATTTCAAATCTAATTATTGGACAGCAGACACTTTTCGAGTCTCAGTCAACTTACTCATCGTTGTGGCTTTCCCATGATACATCATACATTTGTTGTAATACGGACCTAGGAATTACATTTTCTTTTCTCATTTTTAATGTAATTTGAAATTTTAGATGACAATTGCAAAATAAACATTTTAATTTCAAAACTTTGACTTTTGAATTAGGTCATTGTATGAAATATAAACATGACAACTGAAGTACAAGCTTAGATTAATCATGCATGTTTGATTAAATATTTCAATTAAGAAAATTTTATGTAAAATTATGTAGGAGTGCAAAAGGGTTGTGGATGTATCTATATTTCCTATAATTGAATGTTTTGGAGGTTAATAATTTTCTTGATTCTTGATGCAATTGCTGTATCAATTAAAGAAAAGATAAATACAAAAATAACCCTTTACTCTAATATTAATTAATGCCGTAGTAGGAATTATTAGGCTAATATCAATCTTTTCAATTTACTAACTATGAATAATTAGCAATTTCTAACAACCAACTATGCTCAATCAATAATTAGTAATTTTAAAAGTAGATACGTATATGTACTTTTCATTAACTATAAGTTATAAAAAAATCATAATTTTGATGTTTCAATTTTGTCATTTAAAGTAGGTTTAATTGGCATTTGGCCTAAACTTCTTTGCCACCGGTGTTACAAGAGGCATAAAATTAATGTTAAATTTTGGTAATAAAGTTATTCTAGGCACATTTTTGCACATAAAATAATAAACCTACTTTTTTTCTATATATACTACCATATTCATTTAAGGCCAACTTTGTTATAAATTTCAGAGGTAAGGTTTGGATGTAATTTTTGAAGGAATAAAAATAGTATATATTTTTTGTGTTAAAAATTTAAAAAGAGTGTAATGAGTAGTTTGATTTGTTTATCCTTTATTCATACATATGCACATATGTGTCTATATGTGTATGAGTGTATAAATATGACTACCTAAATACACCTAATAATTGAATATTGAAAATTTGTATATGAATGTATATATGTATGAGAGAAAAATGTTTTAAAATATTATAGATTTGTACTTTACGTATTCCAGATGATGAAAATAAAAATTAAAAAAAAGAGGTTTTTTAACATAGTGAAAATTAATGGGTTGCAGCGGTTAATTAATACTTAGAAGGCAGTTAGTTAAACTTATTTTTAAAAATTTATCTCATATAAAATTTATTTTAAAAAAAACATATGTGATGTTGATTTTTAATTTTTATTTTAAAAATACATAAATTCATAAAACTTTTGAATAAAAAAAATCATAAAGCATATAAAATATTAGTAATAGCAACTCAATCCAAACTAAAGCAGTTGTTATGATTTATAACAACTTGGGTTATGTTTGTTTCCTATTTTTCACTATTCATTATCACTTAAAAATCTTACAAATTAATTCATCTTATTATATAAATTTTATTTGAATTCAAATTCAAAATTTTTCCTCTCTTTTATTTTATAACTAACTAATAAGTTTTCAATCATTATATCTATTCACTATCAAATTAACACCTACCCATATAATTTTTTTACTCACATTCATTGTTTTATTACCTTATGAATCTATATATTATCACATCATCTAATTATTATTATGTATTAAATATATATAAAAATAATTTTTTATGCACTCAAACTTTACAAATGATACCATAATTTCTTTTCACTTAAATTACCAAATTTTTCTTACCCATTTTAATAACAAACGAAACATACCCATAGAAAGTCCCTTGAAACAAAAAAACCTTCTTATATTCATGATGTTAATTCTTTTTGACACCAAAAATCCTAATTTTGTTTATTTTCAAATTGTAGTGTATATTTTTAAATATTTTTATTTTAAAAATTATATAAAAATAAAAAAAATAAATAAAATTTAAAAAATAAAATTATTGAATGTACATTTTTTACTGTATAATTTTAAAATAAACATATTTGAGTCTTTTTTGTCTCTCTCAACGCACTGAACGAGGACTTGCTCCTTTCCTCCGATTTCAATTTCAGTGGGCTAGAAAAGTGTGGATAGGTAGGTGGAAGGTACCCGTCCTCGCGTGTCCTTTTCTTGTATTTGTGAATTTCCTAATTTGCCCTCCCAATTCTGCAATTAACCAAACTCCCCGCTTTGTGCAATCAATTATTGTACCTGCAACCACCACTGAGGTTGTAACTTTAATTGTATTTGGCGGTTGTTGTTGAGTCGGTTTCGAATGATCACTCGAATTTAACTAAATTCAGCTCAACTTCGTAACTTGACATTTGAGGCATGTTTGTATTTGAAAATTGATTTTAAAAAATTGAGTGAAATTTAATTTTTAGAAGTAATTAGTAAACAGTTTGACATAATTGAATGAATTTTACGACAAAAAAATATAATGATATTTTTTTAATGATAATTTAATGAACCATTTGATGAGATATTGTTATGTATATTTGCAAAAACAATGTGATAAGGGGATTAAATAAAATGTTATTAGTATGACGTGTTTATAAGAATGATACGATATGTTTATTAAATAAAATATTATTAACAGATAAGAAACAGGAAATGGCCACAACCTTAAAGGCAAAAATAGGGTGATTTGAAAAAATTTACTAGAAAATCGAGTAAATGGACTAACTTTTGCAAGTCAGGCAAACTTGTTTATGATTCTCCTGGGTAGTTCTATCAGCACATTCAAAATATTGAATTCAAATTTAAATTTTAATCAGGTAAGAAATTCAAACACAAAAATTTTGATACTTCAAAAGCATGCTCTTGATTAGAATCAAAATTTTTTTTAAATTTAATAAAATTTGAGTCGAATAATTTACTCCAATAACACTTGTGAATAACAACTCTGAATTCTTTCCTCAAAACTATAAAAATTGCACAAAGTAGTAGTGGTCCATGACTAATTAATAGCCTTATTGTGCACTAAATTGGTTGCCATTTAGTTTCAACTATGTGTGGTGAAGAGAAATAAGCCATTGCCTTTGATATGATATATTAGGTATTAGGGCTAACTTCTAGGCCATTATTGAATGAAAAATGTGATAATGATATTTCAAGGGTTATGCCGTCAGAATGACTAATATATGAATCAATTTACACTTGATTTTTTTCCCCCATTATTCCTTGGATTGGCCACATGATGGCAAATGACTTTCTAAATTATCTTTCAAGAATATTGTTTTAACTAGAAAATAAATTTGAAAGTATAACTAATTTTATAGGGCATATAACCATGCATTATATTATTTATGGCGATACAGATGTATAAATATTGTAAATAGAAGTGTAAATGAATTGAATTCGACAATTATTGGAACTCCACTCAATTCTTAAAGTCAAACTTAAGGTTGACTAGAGCAACAAATTGGACTTCAAAAAGAAAAATTTTAAAATAGTTTAAATTTGGTTAAATTGAAAATATTTTTTCTCTAATGGAAGTAGGAAGTAATTTTGATTTGTTAACATCACTAATGCAAGACACGCAGTGGGCTTGTTGTCATGTTTCCCTCAGAGATAAATAATAAGAATGAGACTATTTCCTGTTGTTTTACAACATTAGAAATTTAGCTCATCCGCCAATTTTTATCAAAAGAAATATATCATGTTTTCTTTTTCCTAATTTTTTTCAAGGCATTCATTTCTCAAAAGACATGCAAATTGGTAGGCATCTGTCCTAAATTTAAGTAAAATTTATTTTTTGATCTCACAGGGAGTTTTTATCTATTTTTTTCCTCTCATAAACACACACATTTCAAACATACTACCATATTTTATATCCTCCTTCTTCTAACTTTTAAACTATTTTTAAATTTTACATTTGTAACACACACAGATAGAAAAACGAAAATAAATAAATCCATTCTTTTTTATTTTTTGTGGTTAAATTTTACATCCATTATCGTGACTGGATTTATGGTATAAACCTTGAAGGCTATTACAACTGTTTTGTTCAGAAACAGGTGGGCTAAACTTGTTGGGGTTATGGAATGAATTCATGGGATGTGCAGTACTAATGAGGGGTGGCAAGGGTATTACCCTACTCATACTCATAAAATAAAACTCAATATAATATATAATTTTCAAACTTATACCCATACCCATTAAAATTAGAGCTATGAATATGAGTCCTACTCGAGCCTCTTGAGACTTATATGTATTTATATTCCTTATTTATTCATTGATATCCATGGATATTTTTAATGATGTGATACTAAAATTTTTCTAAATTCAATATTTACAAAAATAATCATTAATATATAGACCACAACTTCATAAGAGTTCATATGCAAAAATGTTTAATTTTTTTTGTTTTTTCAAGTGTAATTTACATTTCATTTAAACTCATTCTTTTATGTACCTATAAAAATCAATATTTCATTTGATATTTGGCAAAATTTGTTTTGAAGAATAAAATAAAATACTAATTCAATTTAGTATGATTTTTTTGTTCACCAAAAATTAAATTGAACAAAATAGTTCTCATAAATAAAACATTAGCAATAAATAAAATATTTTGTTCAACTTAGTATTTTAATTATATGTATATATAATACATTTTACACATAAATTCTAAAAATGTAATTTTAAATCTTTTTTTTATGTATCCCATTTTCTAAATTATATTTTATGAAAAATTTATTTTCATTAAATTGATCAAAAATTAACTAAAAATAATAAAATATATTTGAATTGAACTTCCAAAATTTAATTTGAAACTAGATTTTTGAAATTTTGTATTAGAATTGAGTCTATGAAATTAAACATAAATTAGAAAATTTATAAATATAATAAAATATCATAATGTAGTTGACTTTATTGAAATGACATTTCATAATTCAAATTAATTACTCTATCAAGTGATTATAATATTGACATAACTTAAAACAAATATAACAAATATAAAAAATGAAATTTTAAATATAGTCAATATTTACTCAATTATACTCTAAATATATGGGTAAAATTTGAATATTATCCAATGAGTAAAGTAGAATATAAATATTATGTTATGGATATTATGTATATGAGTACGTGTGAGTATGAATATAGATAGGCAAAACCCCACTCCTTGACGAGCCGAGTCCTAATTTTTATGGTACATGGTTGAGTATTGTGTCGTGTTCATTTAATGTTATGGGACTGTCGGAGTATTCAGTCGAATCATGTAGCAAGTCGTGGACTCGTGGGTTTGGGCTGATGGGTCATGTCATGGGTTCCCTTCTCGTGGTTTGAGATCCATGTTTGAGTTCGACCCGACCAAAACTTCGGTAGTCATGTGAACTATGGCCGTTGTCAAAGTAGTGACAATTCCAACTTGCAATTCACTCCCAATTTCGGAAATCAACGTTTAAAATAAGCAATATGGTTTTTTAAACAAAATATACAAATTATGTTACATATAATTTTAAATCGATGATCACCACAAACCCGGAAATCAAACGCAATAATGTTAACATTCCATTTATGATATGTATGTTTGTTTGTTTGTTCCTTTGTTTGTTGCACAACTTGATTTGATTGGCTAACATATTTAAATAAGCAGTCTACGCATTCACACACACTGTTGACCTTGTGCACAACTGCTCATAGGAACCTCAATGTCCCATTAAACCAACAGAAGCCTGAAACTTTCAAGTCACTAGAATTCCTTCTCCTTTCTCAAAAAAGTAATCCCGTATCTTATCCTGCAACATTTCTGCATCCTTTACTCGTCTTCCTTGTGCCTGTTCAATTCAAATAATGATGGCGATCATGATAAGTAGTCGTACGTGCAAAATACCAATTGGACAATATAAGTACCTGAAGATGTAAACTACAGAAGACCCTTCCTTGAAATGTTTGAAAACAAGAGGCATTTAGTACAATAAAACTCTCCATCTCCAATTGCGTCAGAACCCCAGAGAACGAATTACCCGTTTCGTCTTTTGGCATTGAAATCTGAAGAACTATTTCTTGATCACCTACTGGACTAACTGAAACTGAACTCTGAAATGCCCTTTTCCTTTGCAATTTGTTCACATAATCAATTGATAAATCTTCTGGTTGCCCAGAAATCTTTGACGTCAAGAAATTTTCTCTCTCTTGCACAAGCCTTTCCACTTGTTTCTGTAGCTCAGGAATATACTTGACCACACTTGAAACCGTGGCAAGAACGCTTAATTTTTTCTAGAAATTAAACACGTACATGAGTGGAAAAATTAAGTTGATGGTCGCTTTAGTTCTGATAAAAAAAGAAAGCTTAAAGAGGAATAAATAAAGGGTCTGAAAACTCACAGATTGATCATCTCGTGGGAGCAAAGACCTAAGTGTAGAATACAAAGTGTTAATTCTTTTACGACGATCACGTTCGCTTGCGTTGTGATTGAGCTTCATGGCCACCTTATTTGCAGGATCATCATCCCCTTGTTGTTGATCATGCAACCCTTTTGGAAAATTGTTGATTTTGGCTAATTGTATCACAGGGGCGGGAGAATCATCATTACAATTTTGATGAATGAAGTTTAATCCTTCTCCACTAATCAAGAAATTGTGTTGATATTGTTCATGGTGGTCGATGGGATCCTCCTCCAAGTGCCAACCAACAGTAGAAAATTGCGGAGACAAGACCATTTTTCAGCGAGGTGCAACTGATTTCGTGTGTTGAAATATAATTGGGAGCCATAGATGTCAGAATGTCTATATATACAGGCTTAGGTAAATCGACTCAATTAACTAATGTATCCTGTTACATCATTAATTGTCTACAGATATTTAATATAACTAAGGTTATCATATTGTGATGTAGCTGGCTAGCTTAAAGTTGGATCAACATTGCAACAATAATAACCACAGAAAAGTTATTAAGAAGGTGTTTGACTGAGCTTATAAGTTATTAAAAACATTTTTATGAAATGTTTAGAGTGTATAAACTAGTTAAAAGTGATTGGTAAATTAGCTAGTAAAATAATATATAAATGTTGTGAATAAAGAAATATGCAACGTATTTGTAAATATGACACAAAAATGTTATGAGATCATATTTAATTAATGCAACACTAAAAATTGTTACATAATTGCAGTTAAATTTTAGTTTTCGCAACAGTTTTATAACCGTTGCATGTTAATTGTTGACCGATCCTTAAAATGTTATTGTAATTTTTAAATTTATAAATTCTAAGAACATCATTTATAAATTCTAAGAACATCGCGTAAACTACAAATGCTCCTAAAAATAAGTTTAGCCAAACACCCTCTAAGGTTTATTGGAATAAGTACAAGAAAGTAAACTAAGAAGACATATATAAATGTATTATCAAAATGAATTGTATGACGGGGAGCTGGAATAGAGTAATGGGGTAAAACTAAGAGGAGGCCATGCATGCACGCGAATTCTGAAAGCCAGCCATAATCTATAATAGTTTCCACAGGATTATGCATGGAGCCCACGAGCCATGCCTCGGTCCATCGTCCATTTGCTCGAGCACAGTGGTTGCCATGCACGTGTGGGCACACCCTCTTATTGAATATGGAGCTGTCCCTCTGATTAAAGTCAACTTGAAAGAAGCACAAAAATGGGCTTTCAATGCTTTCCTATGAATTGCAAGGCTGTTGGCTGGCCTGTCGTGACACAATCACAATAGTTTGGATCAATTCAACGTTGTATTCCACCTCAAGGAACTGTCTGGGATAATTATCATACGGTCTTTAATTTGATGGCAATGCTGTAAATGTTGAATGAGATCATGTACTGTTATGATAGTATTTTTCACTGCTTTGGATTGACACTACGTTTGGTTCAAAGATTTTACGGAGGGAATGTAAAGAAAATGGTATAAAAGGTATGAGTGCGAGCATTGGGCTCATTTTTGAGCTGCAGTTTTGGGCTATGTGGGAAGGTGGGCTCTGGGCTGACTTGACCCAATTGACAAATTCGTCGATTAATTGGAACCGAATAAATATGAATCCGCCTATACGGCCAAACCAGACCGAGCTTCTCTACTCGCGTTCTGATTCCCCTGGATTCTACCTGGTTTGTAATTCAAATTCCTAATACGAGGAATACTTAATGCTGGCGCTGACGGTTTTGTTTTTGCTGTATTTGTCCTAGTGTAAGATTTTGTTGCAGTAATTTTTGTGGACAGTAATTAGCATTTTAGCCGAAGAAGCAGAAACAAAATGGCGCGAGCGTACAAAATGAAAGGGCAGAAAAGGAAGAAGAAAGGAGAGAAGTACGACAAAGAAGAAGAATTCGAGCAAGCGGAGGGAAACACTGCGCCTCGGTCGCCAAAGAAAGTGAAAGCGGAAATTTTAGTATTGGAGAAGGACGGGAAATTGAAGTCAGATATTGGTGAAATGCCTGGAATTCCTATTGTTCCGGTGGATTCGGGTTATAACAAACCGGGGGTCATCTTTGTTCTTGAAAAGGCGTCTCTGGAAATCGCAAAAGTTGGGAAGGTCTGTTCGTACAGAGCGAAATTAGAAATATATTTTATGCGGTTATATGTTGCATGTTGTTATGATTTGTTTGAGTTATTTTGTCGTTTTACAGACCTATCAACTTTTGAGTTCAGATGAACATGCCAATTATTTGGTGAAAAATAAGCGGAATCCTGCTGATTATCGGCCTGACATTGCTTTCCAGGTTTGAGCTTTGAACCATAAATTGCTTATCATCTTGTTATTGTATATTCTTTTTCTGCCAGTATTGTCCTGTTTTTAACAACCATGGGATTGATTATCGACGTCTTTAGGCTATTCAAACAATTTTAGACAGCCGTGTGAACAAAAGTGGGAGACTGAAAGCTTTATATGTGAGGACACAGCAACATCTTCTTTTGGATATCAAACCTCATGTTCGTTTGCCAAGGACATATAAGCGGTTCTCTGGTCTCATGGGCGGGTTCACCTGATTGAAATGCCACATGTGTATATTTTCATCAATATTCTATTAAAAGATGTTTAGTGTCATAATTTTTTATCAATGCTTTGTTAGAATCTAAAGTTTTCTAGTGTTTGAATTGGACTTCGGCTTCTCACACAGTTCAGAAAAGTTGGTTGATATGTACAACTATGTTGGCACTATTGACAACGCACTCGATCTTGTTTTTGTGGTATGTCCAAGTTTTGTGCACCTTTTTTATCTTTCCCTTTTCGTAAACATTGTACATTTAGCCAAGATAATCTGTTTTCTATGGTCAATTGGCAGGTTGGGGCAATGGCCCATGAGAAACTTGATGAAAACTATGTAGAAGATTATATATCAATTAAGCAAAACTTCAGTTGTTTCTTACTTCTTTAGCATCCACTTCTGCACAAACTTGGATGCAACTTACCATATGCATTATTTGATTGCTTTTATTTGTTGTGTGCAAATGTTTGTTATATTTTCATGAGCTTCAATATATATATATAAACTTCTTGCTTCAAGGATTTTTCATGACATTTTGAACTTCTGCTCTTACTTCTTCAAGTTTTCCTAATAGAGTCATGCCCTCTTGCAGTCTCCGAGTATCCACTTGGTGCTGCATATTGCATATCCATGATTACAGCTGCAGTAAGTGGAAGATCCTGTAAATCCGTCCTCTTTCAATCTCACCCTTGGCTAAAATATGGTTAAATATGCTGAAATAGTGGCCTAGTAGAACTCCTTCAGTTTCTTGGGCAGTTTATAATCATTCTTTGGTACAACATACATTCAACCGATTGAATTATTGTTAACGGAGTGTTGTAGATTTTCATGATTTAAGGCATTCCAAGCATCATAGATCATTGTATGCATCATAGATCATTGTATTGTGTCATCCCTTTGATATTGGGGCTTGGAGACACTTTGAATGGACGTATTTTGATTTTGCCTATGATCCTCGAAATATGCAGTTGGGTCTTTGTGCCAATGGTTTTGCACCTTATGAATTATATAGGAAAACGTACTCTTATTGGCCACTTGTTATCATGCCGTATAATTTGTCTCTAGGGATGTGCATGAAACATTCATATATGTTTCACACTCTAGTGATTTTGGGACCATCCAATCGTAAACAATTGATTCATGTCCACCTCCTACTATTAATAGACGAGCTTAAACAATTATGAGAAGTGGGTGATGTGACACATATAGACAGGATTTTTTTTAGAATGAGGGAAGCTCTAATGTGGACAATTAACGATCATCCTACATATTCAATGTTGTTTGAGTAGAGTGTAGCGTGATGAGATGCCCAATGTGTATAGATAGTACGAGAGCTTTTTATCTCCAACATAGAAGGAAGGCATTTTACTTTGATTATCATTCCCAATGTTTCCATACTGACCATCCGTATAGGAAGAACTTCACAAAAGGTAGAGTCGAATGACATGTTATGGCCCTTGGGGAGTCAGGAGAACAAATATGACAATGTGTATGGTGCCTAGATGGAGCTGTAGATGATCCTCACGAGTGGGCATATAAGTATGGGACTGAGCACAAATGATAAAAAGGAGTATTTTTTGGAATTTACCTTATTGAAAAACAAATTTGGTTTACCACAATCATGATGCTGTGCATATGGTGTGATATGCATTATTAAAACCCTATTGTAGCAAAATCACAATTTAATCTATATTTTATTATAATATTATCTCAACAACCAACAACAACACGAATTAATTGGCACAAGTATAACATTTTCCATTGAAAATTAACAATAAATAGCTAAAAAATGAAAAATATGTGATGTCCATATATAATACAACAATCATGAATTAGATTGTCAGTAAGTGTAAAAATTCCAAAGATAAGATGTTATCTTATATAGAAATTACATACTTGTTAATCGGATGAAAATTCACATAGGCAAGGTAATAAAGATGTGTTGGCATGCTTGAAGAGCGTTTTGGGGGTGTGTTTGTAGGAAAAAATGAGTGCAAAACATGGCTTTAAAGTAAACGGAGGTGATAATTAAGGCAGGTATTACATTTTTTTGAATAGGGATGGATTTTTTTATTTAAAACATAGGCCATCCCTAACAAAAATATATAGCACTTCTCACACCAAAAACTTTCATTTCCACACCCTTCCATCCTCTCTTTGTATGCACACTTCTTAGCGTTCCAGGCAATTGATTTTCTCTTTCAACTCTTTCTCACATTCAAGCCATCCAAGCATCCAAAATACAAGTATTCCTTTTCCACTTTTTCGTTGGTGATTTTACTTTGGATTATGTTGTATTTACAATTTAAATAGAACTACTGTTTGGTTGATTTTCATTTTGGCATTTTAATTACGTGATTTTTTTGTTGATTTACTTTTGTTAGAATATCGCAATTTTTGATGGTGTTACACTCTTGCTTAAAAATTGATGTTCTATTTAATGTGAATGATGTTTGAGAAAAAAACATCTTCACATGTGTGCACCATGTGTTCGATAAAACATAAGTATGATTTCCATACACTATGCTCATTTTCGGCATTACTTTAATCATTAATTGTGTATAGAATGCTCTTAATGTTTTTTGTTTTTTTGTGAGATTTTCTTTCAATGGATTGAATTACGTAATTCATACCCAAATCTTTTTCATGAGTCTAAATTATGTCTTCCAAGTGTTTTGAGGATACTTTATGGTACATTTTCAAGTGGGAGGTCCCAAAGGAGAGTAACATTCATAGAGAAGCTGCTCCAATTTAAGACTTCACGCCTCATGGGGATATTGGATCTAATGATTCGATGACTCAACCCCCCACACAAACTCCCACCTAACTACTGTTGACATCTACTAATTATCAAGAGCAACCATCAATCTCTAGGCAAATGGACCCCTTTTCAGAACTGATATCGCCACCCATAGATCAATTGGGGGATGACTCATTGTAGAGAGCTAAAGGTCTAATTCAGATCATTGTATGATCGTTCTAGTAAATTGATTTCTAACTCAATATTGCATCCATACCTTTTGCTTTAATGAAATTTTTAATTCAATTATTAACAAATATGCATGTCATTTTGTCAAGTGCAGTAAGGGAAGTTCCAGATACAATTGGGAACATAATGACAAACAACTACAATGGAACATGGATATGTTGAAAACAATACAGTTTTCTAGGTAGCTTCGCACTCAACACCTACGACCATAGATATGAAATTAGCAACCATGACCTTTCCATTCACAAGAGAAATCAAGTCGCAAGGCTTACCCAAATTAGCCTCACGCCTGCGAATAAACTCCTTGTAATCACATTTCTCCTTTCCATAGTCGCAAGGTCAATCACAACAACCACTAGAAGTGTTTGCAGTTAGTTTGCGCGTGCAAGACCACATTTCACAAGTGAAAGATAAGCTCTTATGACCACGAGGTACAACATGGGACTGCGTTTCTTCCTTCTAATGTGTCGAATTTCATTTCTCATGACATTTCTTCCTATTTTCTCCATCTCCTACGTATTTAAATCTTCTTTCCAGCATGTTTTCTACTCGCTCACCAAAAGTTTTCCCCCATGATAACCTATACCTACTCCAGATTGTTAGAATTCCTTGTTTTTCATGTGTTTGTGCGTGTGTACACACACACACACATACATATATATGAATACTCATAATTCCCATATATTCTCTAGCAACAAGATCATCATGTGAAAAACCTTAAGAACTATACACAAGCTTTTGCTATCACAAATCCAAATTTGTTTTCGCGAGTCCAAATACGCAAGAAATGATCTTCCTAGTATCCTTGGGTTTTCCATATGTGTTTATCTCTACATATATATACACCTATATCTATATGTGTGGGTGCATTTATTTGGATTCTAATCATAGAGTGATGAAAATTCTATCTATAAACGGCATGAATTCTTAAGAACTAAAAGCTTTGGAACAATTAACTCAAGCCTTAGAGATTACCTTGGCTTGTGTTGATAGAACTTTGAGCACTCTTCTTTTCTTGGTAGTTGGTGCAACAACTTTATCCCTAGTGTGAAGCCTTGCCGCTTCTCTAAATCTCTTTCTTTCCCTCATGAATGAATGCTCTAGTAAAAGATTTGGAAGGCAGCAATCTTGTGAAAGAATTTTGCCTATTCTCTTAATAATCCACCTGATTAATGAGATTAACCTTCCAGCTCCTCTAAATAATCCTGGTCCCTTCATTTCTTTAACTACATTTACATCCTTGATTGCTTTTATTGCCTAGCCCCTTTTCTATGCCAGCCTCAACTGGTTGCGTGGCCTATTTCAATTTCCCACAATTCCTTTCTTAAATTCTTGTGTCCCTTGGCTTGCCTTAGGTGTTACAATGAGTATGTTGAGTTGCAATATAAAAGGTTTTATAAGATGCTACGTGGTTACTTCAAAATAGATTGACGTGTATGATGAATGTGCATCAATTGTATATGTGTTGGGGAGTTGAGAAATTCACACTCATATACTGAAAAGTTTTTTTTTTATTCCACTATTTCTACTATCTTAATTTCGAGTGTTTATAGTTTGTATTTAGGTAATTTTGTTTATAATATAAATATGGGTCATTTTGAATATGTTAATTGTGCCTTTAATTTTATATTATACAGGATTTATTTACACTATTTAGTTTGTAAGAAATGATGGAATAACTCTTACAGGATAGGGATGTTGGGGAGCCAGATGCAAATGCATAATCATCTTCAAACCACAACAATATTGTAATATCAATATTGGAATAATTCAAAAAAGGCAGACTGCTTGGGATGGGATCCCAATTAAAGTCAGGTAAACTGTTGTTCTGAGCTTCCACACCTTCTACGTCCTCTCAAATTGAACTTTACTCTCTCTGGCAGGAATTGCAACTCATGAAAGAAAGTGCAGTAGAATGATGTGGGAGCTAAAAGATTACAAGACAAGGTTGCAATAGAATGAGGTTGAGCTAAAAGATTACATGACAAGGTTGCAACAGAATATGGTTTGTTAGAACAAATCATTCGATGGGTTACCTCACTTCATGACTTTAGCATGTTTGACCCTGTTGAATCCTTGCAACAATCAAAACACAATGAGGATGATAAGGATGATGATAATGAAATCTTAGATACAAACTTAGTTATCTCGCCCTCGTTTATACGTACTTCATAAAATATGATGTATTTTTTGTGGCATTCAAACTATTTATTTTAGTGTAAAATTTGATATTTTAAATTTATTTTATCATTTTAATCTGTTGAATTTGATATATTAAGGTTTGACAATAATTTGTATTAATTAAAATAAAATAAAATAACTTTTGGGAAATTTTTCATAAAAGTCATTCCAAAGTCCGATTTAGAAAAACTGTCCCAAATCTGTCTTAAAAATGCTGTCTAAATTCATCCAAAAAAGGTCGTCTCAAATTTGTCTTAAAGTTACCTTAAAGCCATCCTAAATCTGGCTAGAAAATACCATTTTAAAACCTTCTTAATAAAAAAGTCACTTTAAAACCATCTCAAAAAAAGTCATTTCAAACCATTAGTGATGGGTTTTTAGGAATTGCTTCTAAGCCATGCCTAATTAATGCTATCTCATTTTAGCTATTTTCTTGTAGTGTAGATATGATAAATCTATAAGAATTTTTCAAAAAAATAAATAGATAGATGAATAATCTTTAATAGAGAAGGAAAACAAAGATTTGATCCAGAGCCTTGTACTAAACTTGCCTTTGACTGAAAATTTTCTTTATCATTTTGATGCAATGTTTTGAATGCAAAATGGATATGCACATTCTATATCATATCTAGGCTTGTTCACTTTATATGATATGATTAATATCCTATGGATTAATTGAATGATAATTTAATCCTAAGATAATATAATGTCATATTCACTAATGTGGAATAAATATAATACAAAATTTTTGCTTGCATCAAGTCTTTGTGATTTAGTTTTATCAAATGATAATCACTTCCACTAAACTACTCAAAATGAAATTACTCATTTATTTATTTTTGTAGCTTTGAGATCCTATGCAGCTAATATTTTTCAAAGCATTTAACGGATATCAAAAATAAAAAGCTAAATAGTGAATTCACTGTTTGCAAGTTTACCAGCCTTCCCTTAAGATTTCTTCTGATTTTCACTAAGCAAACTCAAAAATATTTGCAGTCAGTTTCTACATTGGGATTACATAGCAAGCCATAAAGAAAAGAGTTCTAGTCTTCTAGATTTAAATGAAGAGCAAAACAAGGATGTAAATAAAATAGTTACAGGGAAAATGATTCACAAGGCAAACATCTCCAGCTTCAGAGTCAACAGAACATGAAAAGAATCAATACCACTGGCTTAAAAAATTTTAGCACGAACAAGAACACAATTAACAAACTACAAATCAATTAGGCTAGCCTGTTGAGCGAAAGAGTTAAATTAACAACAGCACAGGTATACATGCATTGTTAGTGAACAAAGCAGTGCATCTGCATTTTTTCCAATCATTCCTAATAAGCACAACCAACAACTGTAGTATAAAATGTTCAAACAAATACATTGACATTTTGAAAAATGCTCGAGGAAAAACAAAACAATGCAATCTAATCTCGCCAACCTTGACACAGTTGAAGCACTGTCATTGATCAATAAGAAAATTATATATACAAAAATAAAAATTACTTAATATAGTCCTTCAAAATTGTTAAAAAGCAGTAAATTTATGCGTACAACAATAGTTGAGGACAATAGGTAAACCAAGCGGAAATTGAATCTCATTCTCTTCCATATCCATCTAAAAATTGTTTTAAAAATCTTCACCATCAATCTCACCTCAAATCCCCGTCTCAAAATGTTTCTTGTACAATTCTTCACTCAAGTCATTTTCGTTCGATCTTTGTGAAGTCAAAATTCTTAAAGATGGATTGACGAGAAAAAAAGACTACGGATTTGGATTTAAAAAGGTTTGAGGATGGAACGATGATGAAGATGAGGTTAGTTACAAAGTTTGTTGAGGTTCATAGTGAAATCTGGAGAGTAGTTATAAAATCTGGAGATGGTGAGAGTGAAGATGTAAATGGATTCGAGAGTGACCAGTCGCAATATGATGAGGATGTTGTGAGTAAATTAAATAACAATGAAAGGGTAAATATGTCTTTTTGATCTATTATCTAATAGACCAATCGATTGGATTCTTTTATCGAGCCTTTTAGGTTGCATTACTTATTCAAAATTTGTAGAAAATAAGATCGGACTCATATTTTGTCATGGATCCTTATCTTTTAAAATGAATATTAGATTTATAAGGCGTAACCATAGCAAATGAACAAGCACTGTATGTATAAGTATAATAATTAATTTTAAAAATTGATCGTGAACTCTACATTTGATAAATGGTCAAAAAAATTAAATCAAATAGATTTATAAATAATGGGTGAGGGAAGCACACCCTGATTAATATATGTGCGTCAAAAGCGATAATAATAATAAAGATATTTTTATATACACAAAATAGTTGAATAAAATGATAAAACGTATGGCAAATTAGTCAGAGATAGAGATAACAGCGAATTTGTAGCATAAAATTAAGATTAAAAAAGGACACGAATATAGAGGATTGACAACTCATAGTCAAACCAAAATATGGCATATCAAATTTCGACTCTTTAATTATAGATAAATAGTAGCATTGGGACATTTGGTGAATGAACAAAATATTTTTAGTATGTACCCACTAGAAAAATATCAAATATAATTAAAGATTATAATGAAATGAAGTATTTATAAGATAAAACTTCATGTTAAGCTCTAAGAATTGTAAGCACATGCCTACAAAATAAAGTAGTCCCGAAAATTAAAAACTCAAGTGACGAAATCGGCAGTTGTTCGCAACAAAATATAGAAGTCCATTACAGACATACCAAATCCCAGTTACCACATTAGTTACCAAATAGTCCAAACCTGTCAAATCCAAATCGACATGAAGACCACTTTGGCCTTTAATTTCATCGGGAAGTCCATAACCACCAATGCCATCCATTGTTGAAAATGATGTTAAGGATGGTAATGGGGTAGGACTCTCTTGTCATTGTCTCATTGCTAAATATCTCTTCTACCCCTACTCCATCTCTCTCCGTTGCTTTATTCACAAGTGGAGTATTTTTTCCCATCATCTACCTATTTTAAGATATATATATATAAAATCCTCATCATCCCACCTTTCTTGGGCCACGAAGGTGGGTGTCCACAAGCCCTTATCCTCATTTTTTTTGTTCTAAGTGATCTAGATACACTAGTAATTCTACACGTCTCATGTACGTGTAAAAGTTAAACAATTTTTCAAAATAATAATAACTTATAAATAATTTAATAACAAATACTATATAAATATCAAGGCTATATTTGTTTTTATTTTTTCTACCATAAAATAAATTACAATCATTACATTTTTTAATTGTCAATTCTCGGGAAAAACACATCTACAAATATACATAGAAAAACAAAAACAAACATAGCCCAAATTTATTTTACCTAATTTCAAAAATAATGCAAAAGGTTTATATCATTGTAAAGCTATTATAATTTTTAACTTTTATTTAAATGTATCACATATGTGTGCAAGTATGTGAAAAAAAAAAATGAAAAGTCATAAAAATCACGGGATAGAAATATATATTTTTTAGCTTATTTTATATTCCTTAATTAAGATAAGAATTTTGAGATTTTTTTTTTAAATGACTAAAAGTAGTCATGGTAGGCATATTAAAAAATGCGTCAAATGATTAAAAGGTCGTCATTATCATGGATTCAGATTTGCCCATGCTTACTTTATTAATCGTAATTGTAGTTCTAAAGTACATTTTAAAGGATAAAAAAGTTTGCATTTATTAATTAATCTTTGACAATTATATTTAGTAAATTTAACTATTTAAGGTAATTATATATATATATATATATATAGATATCCTTAATATGCAAATAATTCAATTAATATATAATGTCACGGTAGTTTTGCAAACAAGTTTTAAAAGAATTCGAATGCTTTAATTATTTTACCAAGACTCTTATGTAGAATTGTTTATCTGGCAATTTTGCAATTTATACTTGCCCTTATCACATCGAGAGCTCTAGTCAATTGAAAAAAAAATTATTTGATTAACTTAGATAAATTAATCTATCTTATATTATCATTCAAAGTAAATATGGCTTAATAATATAATATGGATGTATCTATAGTAATTATTAAGAGTTTGCCTTTTATAATAATTACTTTGACATAATGTACAAAGACTAAATTATCCTTCATATTTATTTATTTTTATTCTATTCCCTTAATTTTGATATATTGTAATTTTTTCTTTCACTTTTCTCTCAATTTTTGTATATTTTTCTTATTTTGTAAATAAAATAAAATGTTTATTTAAAATTATTAATTAATCTATATACTTATGCATACACCGAGAGTGTATCTTTAATGCTAGTATATTGCATTATTAGAGATATAGGTTGAAGTTCTACAAAGTGAAATTATATAAATACTCTTATTTTTTATTCATTGTTTTTTAAAAAAATCTTATAATTTTTTCTTATATTTTTTATATCTTTTGATTCACTTATTTCTCTTACATTTAAATTTCTCATACATTTTTATTATTAAAATATTGTTTAATAGTTTTTTATAATAATTAATTTTATGAAAATTTCCCATGCATCAAGTGTGCTACTACTACTTAATGAAAGCCATCAATTTATGAGTTTAAAAATAGTACATGGTTAAAATCACAGAATTGGTTTCTTGTTACAAGCAACTTTGAACATCATTCGGGTTGTGGTTGATTTCATTTTTCGCAAATTAATACAAACACTTTTATTATTATATTTTAAATTTTTTTTAGTATTATATAATTCTTAAATACACTTAAAAGCACCCACCAAAATTTATAAACAAACATTGCCTTAATTTTTAAATTGAACCCGGTTCATTTCCAACATTTTAAGTCCCTTGTTACGTGGCACATCTATTCTACATTAAGCAAATTTGTATGGTTGCTTTCAAAAATAGTGATCGGGTTTTATCAATTACAGTAATTATTTGAAGAGGAGTAGTTAGAAAATGAAACTTAATTTGATATGCGCAAAATCCTCAAAATATATATATATATATTAGCAATCCTTTACAATTTTTGCATGTAAAATTAAAAAACATTTCAAAAATAAAATTACATGAATAAACTATATCTTGTATCGATTACTATAATTTAATAATGATGGTCAATTAAGAATTTACATCAAATTTGAGAAAAAATTTAATATTTAATATATACAAAATATTTTTAATAAAATAAAATTATTTAAATTTAAAACTATATGGCGAACTTAAAATTTTAAAAAAGAGATGAAAAGAATCTGAATGGAAGTTAGAAAACAAATGAAAAAATTATTAAAAAACATTAAATGAAAGAAAAATAATAAAAAGTTTAAAATACATCAAAAGAAAAATAAAGAAAAAATATTTAAAATTAAAGTAACAACAGAATTGAAAGAAGAAAGTGAATTAAAATTGATGGAGAAAAGTGTTACTAAGAAAGTATAATGGCTGAATGTTTGAGAAACATAATGAGAGAATAAAATATATTTGTGTGTGTGTTTATATATATACATATAAGATTGTGATGTAATAAATTAAAATTGATGGTGAAGAATATAGAACAAATATAATAAATGAAAGTGTCAAGAGGAAAAAAATAAAAATTAGTATAAGAGAATGAAAATTAAATATATATATTAATGACAATTTTGTTTTTAAGTTACACTGTTATCCTCATGATTAATATAGAGTACAGATATATACAATAACAAGTCTGATAACTATATAGTCCTAATAGTTTCAAGTCGAAAATTTCAATGGTTAATACAAAAACGTTTTGATTGAATTATTGCTTGTAATGCCAAGAAAAAGAAGCCAATATTGACTATCAAACCTTTCCTTCATAAGAGAAGACCTTATTTATTACTTCTTCAAGGAAGGTCTAATTAATATTGCGCATGCGCCAACCTTGATGTAGGGTATGCAATGTAACTTTAATTTGAGATGACATTTATTAATATCAGGCAAGAGTAAAGAATTTTATTATGCAGCAGAAGTTGGCAAGGCTATTGTTAATTGTCAATGTTGGTGTACTGTTTTTGAATAAAATTCTTCACTCTTGCCTGATATTAATAAATGTCATCTCAAATTAAAGTGTGAGTGAGTGCATATATATATATATATATATAACATACATTCTCAAGTCACAAATCACCCACACTCCATCATGACTGTCCCGTTTGTATTCCAAACCAAAGGAATGTCCATAAAGCTACTTTTAATTGCATCGTCAATGTTTGTTGTAGCCATTGCATTACTCTTTTATGACAACTTTGAAGCCATGGAAGTTCAATCACTCAAGAATAAGGAGTCATCGGTGGGAAATAAGTTTCGGGAGTCTAGGCTGATGGGCCTCCCCAGAGGCGGTGCTTTTGGCGGCGGCGGAAGGGGTGGCGCCGCCAACACTTACAGATCAAATGAAAGCCAGTGGATTGATTTTGTATTAGCATCCCTGCAGGGTCGACATTTAGCTGGCTTTTGGTAAGCAAGATTCAAACTTCTACCTGCCATAGAACAGAGAGATTGTGATTGGATATGGATTCATACCTCAAATTTTTTATAAACCTTTTAGACTTAGATCATGTTTCAAACAAATTATCTCTATCTCTAAAATCTCTCTTGTTTTTTGATTCTACATTTTCTATTGAGTCATATGATCTCACTCTTCACTACACTACCCTCTCTTCCCCTTTACACACACACACACACACACACACATGTATTATATTCTACTAATCAAATTTCTGTAATTATTATATTATTTTTAAAACACCGTCCATACACATATGATATTCCACTTATCTCATATTTTAAAAATATTTTATTCTATTTTTTTCTCATTTATCTCAAGATTTTTTTTTTATCTGGGCATGTATCCCATCATCCAATTGCAGCCAAATTGTTTCTCTAGGTCTATATTCACAAAAATAAAAACTTACTCTAATTATATTATAACATCTTTGAAAATATTTGATGTGACAACATCAAACGACCTGAGATTGAAAACACGATTCACGTTTATTTATTTTTATTATTCGTGAGTTACTAATAACGCTCCATTCATAGTTGAATGAATGTTTCCCACGAGTAATTTGGGTTGTATGGTAGTTTGGTAATTCATGACTATACTTTATCTCCAGCTACCAAAATTTTTCTTTGATCATTCTAAATAATGATACGCAAGAAGACCAAAACCCAGCTGGATAAAACATCTTTGTAGGTATCAAAGAGGAAAGACATTGATTAGATTAGAGACAGGGTAATTGAGCTTAAGATCAGAGATTGTATATTAAAATAAATTAATAAAGAACATACGCGTTAACATCGATTTTACATGTATAGAAATGAACAACTTACAAGCATGATTTGGAATGATGCAAGAGAGCAATAATAGACAGTGCTTTATATGGATTAAATTTAACCATCCAAAATTTGAATTGTATGCGAGTAGTAATTTGGAAATGAGAGGCAAATATCGCAACCTTTTATATGGGGCCTTCTTCTTTTGATGAGCATGAGCCTTAAGGGTTTATCCTGTGCCAGCCCACAAAATTTGCAAATGCCCAACTTATCATAATTTTTCCCAAAAAGCATACAACTTAATCTACAACAATCAATTATCACTATAGACAAATCCAAACCTCTTATTAGTCATTTTATACTGTAGTAGTTTGGTGGTATTCAGTGATTCAAAATTAGGATTTCACGAAGAATTTAAAAACATTTTCATAACAACTTTGTAATATATTATACTTAGCCTTTACATTCACAAGTTGGGCTACCGCTGATAATTGAGAAAAATTATTGCATTCATTATACAATGGTTGGTTAATTGGATGCAAAACATTCAAAAACTTCTTTGACAATTTTTCAACATCGTCTACACTGAAAGATAGCCCCACTTTAGACACGTTACATATCACAATATCATTGACAATTACACCAGTACTTGCCTATCTAGGACTAGCATTGTTTGTCGATGGTCCCTTACGCAGACCAGTGGCATCATACAACATTCTTCACTCCCAAATCATAACTTTAGAGCCTTTAGCTATATTAGCACCCACATTTTGGCTAACACTCCAATTAAAATAATTATGCACAAATCCTTTTCTAGATAAATGTTTTTTTACTTTATCAGCTTCCAAAAAACAATTATTCTACATCGTGAACATGAACATCTGATCATAGTGCCATCCACAAAATTATTGTTTTATGGCCCATTCAATAAATTTATTAACACCACTCTTGAACTTAAGCATTAGAGCTTCATGACTGGGTAAATGCTTGCAATACATCCAATCTCTCAAATGTTTCAATATTTTTTGCTATCCACCAAGGATAAAGTATATAAATAAATTCTTCCTCTTATATATATAAAAGGAACACTAGAGAAAACACAAGCTTCTTCCATGCATTCTATTAAGTCTCAAATATTTCACTTAAAGTGAACAAAAATCGTCAAAACATGGAAGGGAGAAAATATAGGCCTATAATTCAACAAATAATTATTTGACAATATTTTTAGCAAAAATTAACTAAATTGTTTCAAATATTTTATAAGTACACAATATTTCACTTAAAATGCATAACATCATCTTCACATTAAAGAAATAAACATGAAACCTACAAATTTAAGTAACATTTGCCAAGGCATCCCTCAAAATGTATATTAAAGAAAATAATATTATATTTAACACTCCACCACCTTAAATAATTATTTTTCAAATACAAAATATAAAATAAGACAATATACTTCAAATCTTATTCTCAATCCAAGAATATAGCAAAAGAATATTTTAAAATGAAAAAGAAACCCAAATGGTAGGATTTAAAATAACTATATATTTCAAATTCGCGGTTAAGAATGCCTTTTTCGTTCCTAATAATAGGGACGGCTTCAATTGAAAAGCTATCTAATTGAAGCCGTCCCTAGCCATCGACGGAGACAACTTCTTAAGTGCATTTCAAGTGGGACAACTTTTAGAAACCGCATTCCAGATTTAAAGTAACTTTGAGAGTTTTTTTTTATTAATTTGGGATGATTTTGAAATAATTTTTTTTCGTTACAATTTAGAACAGTTTTTTTACCATTTCAAAAGCCGTCGCAAATTAAATTTTTTTTTATAGTGTTAAAATTTTAAATTATAAACTTTTAACCGTTACTTGAAAAGTTCAAATTTTCAATAACAGTCTATATACACTTGTGGCAATAAAGGACAAAATTTAGTGGGAACACACAAAGTGTCCAAATGGGGCTCCTTTGGGACAAACCCACTTGTCCCAGCATCTCTACTTGAGGCCACCAGCCCTAAAAAATCACTAATATTTTCCTTTGAAGCCAAATATAAACACACTTTAATTATCATGTATTTAAAAAGGATACCAATAATATATGCAAGAAGACATTTTGCATTGTACATGTGCTTCTGAGATTTCTAAAAAAGACAAGAACAAGAAAACCTTTTGTGGGTACAAAGCAAGCTGGCAAGAGGAATTCGTGGGGGGCCCTGAGATTGACAGTTCGTTAGTGTTGCAATGAGTTGTTAAATGAGGGAACTAAGGGTCAGAATTTCTGCCAACATTATTCCAATCATTCATTCTTATTCAAACTGGCAATTGGCAAATGAATTAAGGCAAGTTTTTAAAGTGAGGAAATTATTTTCAAGCGCTTGATTTGCAAGAGATTTATCCTTACTTTTTCAGTTTATATATGTGTGTGTGCGTGTGTGTGTGTAGTTCTTGATTAAGGCCATCAAAAAGTAGGGATCAAACCAAACTTTTTTTTGAACATTTAATCACATTAGTTCGAGTTATAGAAGTCGATGTAAATCATTTGAATGTTGTTCTTGCAATGTACACACACATATTTATATATTATGTATATATAATAAAAAGGACAGGGACACCTCAAAACAACAAGGGGTGTGAGACAAAGGCATATTGTAAATATAAAACCATGGTGACCCACAATACCCGGCAAGAATCATCATTTGAATACTCCAAACCAAACAAAAGAATCCTTCGTTTTTAAGACCAAATCCTTCGTTGGAATGAGAGTTTTGGGACCATCCCTTTTATAATTAGCCCCCTTTCACTTATATTCATTTATTTATTTATTTTGTCATATGGGCAAGTAAATAGGGATTAAAGTTTGCGTTATTTACGAGGTTATTGAAACATTGAAACATAAGACTAACTAAATTATAGAATTATTGTAAAAGGTCTTAAAAAAGAAGTCAACTAAATTGTCTTAAGATTCCTCACCAGCGAAAGTTGGGGTCTCAACTTGAGAATTGATTTTGCTTTATACAAAAGAAAGAAAGCAAGTTGAGAAGGGAGCTGTTGTCTCTTTTGTTTTTGCCTTTGGTTTTCCCTTTCCCCTTTTTGGGCATGGACAAGTTATATCATTCAAGTTTTGTTGGTTTGTATCATACAAATTTACTGACTTATTAATGTTCCATTTACCTAATTAAATTCATCCACGTTTGATAAGTGCTTCATTCTTGTTGATATAATTGGGAACTAACTATTTCATAAATGTTTTCTTGTTGGGTTTTTAAAGTAGGGTTATAAAGAATAAATTTGAACCCAAAAAGCGTAATATATATATATATATATATATATCACCATTATTTTTATTATTATTATAAAAATTATTTGTGCCCCGTGCGATGCGTGCATCTTTATGGTTGTGACTTCTATATTTTGTTCTCATTACTCAAGGTGAGCCACACAAATTACGGCATATGCTTCTCTAATGTCGAGTAGATAGAGTTTACGAATTGCTAATTTTGACGCAAATCAAAATACAATTTATGAAAAATCCTAGTCCAAATCCTATCTGACAAACTTTTAAATTTAAAATTTATACATGTCTTGTCGATTAGCTAACACTAAAAAATATATTCATGTTATCAGTCGATTTATTTGATTCGCCCAAGTGTGTTGCGTATTAAAATTTTACCTAACTATCAAATGTTGACCACATGAAACTTTGTGAGAAATATTTGTGTTGTTAAAACATATTCCAAACAAAAATAATGGAAAATAGGCTACAGTGTTGTGGCAAATCCTTAATTCTTTGGATTTTGGGAGATACCTACATGCGATTATACTCTTTGGAATATACTTATTTCGTTTTTAAGGGATATTCAATTAATGTCTAAAGCAGGAAAGAAACAACTGCACTTTTCTACTTACACGTATAAAATGAAAAATATACATTATCACCAAACACTACTTAGTTAATCTGATTTGCAGCTTGTTTTGGCCGGTTTGGAACATGTTATTGTTTTTACAAGTTGGCATAGGAAAGGCTTATGACTATACTATTCAACATTTCTTTATAAAATGTGTCAAAAAAAAAGAAAGCATTTCATTATGAAAACAAAAGTTATATTAATTAAAAAGAAAAAATTAATGAAAAAAAGTAGATGCGATGTACAAAGCAAATCTCATAAACAAATTGGATTGGCGGAAGGTTCAATGCATCCGATCGTTTTTGAATCCTTTCTTTTGTGTCTGTCTTCGTACATAAAATCAGTTCAACAGCTCATACAATTCCGACGTCGTTAGGGGGTGCGTGCACACACACACACACACACACACATAAATATATGTATGTATGTATGTATGTATGTATATACACACGCGGGTACAGAGCACATGTTGTGTGTTGGGATTATCTTTTGAGCTGCCATCGTTTTTAAAACCCTAGCTAATGAGACAGCATGCTAATTGTTTGTGTTGACTAAGTGTGGGTGTGTGTGTGTGTGACTGAATATTTTATGTTTTTAAAATTCTTGAGTTTGCTTAATTTGTGATGGCAATAGATTTAATGATTGTGAATATAATAATGTATGAGTTCTTTGATTAGTGCGTGCGCACGCACACATCTACACCTGTGTATCTATGTACTGTTTATTGTCAAGGAGACAATTAGCCTTTTTAATTGTAAAACATAAAATTATATAATTATTTTTATTTTTATATTATTTCTTTTTATCTTTTCTGTCTAATTATTTTTATTTAATTTGTATTTTTCTTAAATTAACACGTTTTTCAATTTTCTATTAACATTTTTATATATTTAATTTTAAATAATTTTATTTCTCTTAATTGAAATAAAATAACTCTACTATTTTTAAATCTATACTATCTATTAAGTTACACAATATAAAATTACTTAAAAACCCTTATGGTATGATTGGTATGCAGAAATGAAATAGTGATTCTCATGTTATTTTTATTTTTATGATTGGTATGATTAGATATGGGGAATTATAATTCTATTGAGAATCAATATTTCCAAAAAAAAGGAATATTTATTATTCCGTACCCTCATTGGATTACTCATTCCCACATTATTGGAAATTACTTATATTTTACACTATTAAAATAATTTTATTAATTTTTAGATTTACAAGATTTATATCAACAAATATTATGGATTTTAATATATAAATTAAATATACAAAATTTTATATGTGAAAATATTAATATATATATATATGTATGTATGTATATATATTACACAAGTATAACGTAAATTAAATATATACACATGTATTAATAATATATATTATCTTATTTTTATTTATAATATACTTAAGATATATGCTAATTATGTAACATAATTATTCATATTTGAGCATGCAATAAAAGTAAAAAATTAATTTTTGATAATAATAAAAATATTTTTAGTATAGCATATGTTTGTATACTTAATCAATAAACATAATATAATGGAAATATGTGTATATATAAACAAATGTTTAGCATATTACTTGTAGAGGTAGTTAATATAATAATATCAATTGAATGCTTATCTTTTTCATACAATGAATATCTATATAAATTTAAAAATAAAACTATAAAAATATTTATTTTATAATAAATAAATTAAAGATCAATTATACACATTCGTTCAAGTATCTATTATGCATATGAAAATATAATTTTGTATGCTATATAAATGTTGTATAGTTGTATAAATATTAAATATTAAATATTTATTATATATCTATATATATAGTCATATAACAAAAATTATAAAAAATAATTAAATATTTTCCAATCATCTCCTTTTTATTAAAAAATTATTTATTTTTAATTCATTATATTGATTTTTAGTTATCATTCTTAACTATAAAATAAAATAATAAGTGTCAATTTCATTCTATTCTTATTCCTAGTACTATTTTTGCATATACGTAGTGAGTAATATAGTAAATGATGTCATTCATTTCTTAGTTTCATTTTATTCTATTTTTAAATTCATTCGTTTTCTATTTTATTCCATTTATTCATTCCAATCATGGCCTTAATGTTTCCATATTACCTTTTCTCTAATCTTCCAATTTTCATGCCTACATTCACTTCTTAGTTTAATTTATTCAATTTTTTATTTTTAGATTATTTATATGTTTATATTCTATGATATTTATTAAGACAGGAGACATAATTTTATAATATTAAATTGTTATAATACATTTACTTAAATATTTCTTTCTTTCTTTCTTTCTTTGCATTCTTTTGACATAATTCTATTTTCCCTTATATTTTTGTTAGCTTTCTATTCACTCCTTTTATCCTTTTTTTCAACTTTTCATATGCTCTTGATTTTTTAATATTATTTTTATTATAAATTGTTATGGCAAAGAAAATAGTATAATTTGTATAAAAATTTGCATACATATCAAATGTGGCAATATTACTTATAATTTTGAATGTGCATAAAGTATGCGATTTTTACCATTATGTTTTAGGATTTTTTTTAAAAAAATATATCACTATTTAGTATACTCCCATAAAATTTGTCATAATTTATTTTTTAATCCATTGTCTATCTATTATAAAATCTAAACTCTGTGATTTTCAAAAATCTGAGATCACATCTCTTCAACCTATTATAACCCCTAAAAAGTTATGTTACATTGCAAGTATTTTTCATACGTTTTCTTCTAAAAATCAAATTATTAGAGCATACAATATCAAGATATTTCTTATTTATTTAAATTTAAATTTTTCTTGAAATTTTACTTAGTCGTGACATGAAAGCGGATACTCAATATAAGAGAAGTTGAAAATATGAAAATTATGATTGTGAGTTAATTATTATAGTCTTTAAATTTGAAAAGACGAGATTAATTTTTGTACATACATTAGAGATATTATGGGTGTATTTGTTCTTGCTATCTATGTGTGTTCTTTTAAGCGAAGAGAAAAAAACTAAAGATTTAAGAATTTGAATGATCAAAGTGCGTGTCTTAATTTTGGTATAAAAGTACAATTCTAAGGATTTTAAATTGTCCATATCTTTTAAGAATCAATACTTTGGATTTTAATTTGAATATTCTCGAAGCAAAATCCTATGCATCTTTCCATTTTTAAACTTTCATCCACATTACTCGCCAGAAGTCATAGCATTAAGCGCCATAAAAGTGAAAAAGAAAATTAAATAAAGCAATGGCTAGGCCAAAAAGAAGTCAAACTTAATCCTTTTTGACTTTATATTTTTAACTAATTTGCTTAGCAATCAAATTGCACTTTGTTGCTTCATTTCCTTTTCGATTAGCACTTCAGTTCTTGAGAGACACTTTTAATTTATCAAAATACGATGAAGTAGTAAAATAATATCAAACTATCTTGTTCCTTTATATATAATTTAAGGAATATATTTGATACACACACTCAAATAGGCTATGTTTGGAAGCTAACTTTACATTGCCAACAACCTATCAAATCTCACACTGTGAAATATATTATTCAACAATATTTTCTTTCTAATTTAAATTCAAAATTTTTCTTTAATATATATATTTTAATCATTATATATTCTTAATCATATCAATACTTATATATTTATATTTATATATATATCCATTTACACTTATATTTATATATATTTATACTCTAAAAATTAATTATTATCTATGTATAAAATCACTTCATTCAATCATTATTATATATATTATATCTATATATATATTCAAATAAATCAAAAAATTTAAAATATCAAAATCTTACCGCCAATCATACAATCCATACTAACACAATTCTCACTCAAGATCACCTCTCAACAAAAATTCCTTTCCCACACATAACGAGAATTCTTTGCATGCTAACATATGAGATGTGACAATTTATGAATAAATCTTCCAGGGAAGACAAGCAAATTAGACACAAATTCAAACAAAACCTAGAGCCATAACATTTTTTTTCTTTTTCTTCTTCCCTTCTTTTCTTTATGTTTGTTAGGGATTGGGATTCAATGTTGGGGTTAACACTTGTTTTGTTTGATGTATCCAAAATTTTCTCATTCAAATTTCCAAATTTGGCTTCTTCCAATTTAGGGTTTCCTAAACTAATTGATGGAAGAAATATTTGCTTTTAATTTTAGAAGACCTAATAAGATTTAAAACATTGGTTATATGAAGCAAAAGGAACAGAAGGAAGTGAGCACTATGTTAGATTAGTTATGTCAAATAATATGTGTGTGTGTTTAAAAAAATTAGGATAAATTCGATCTTGACAGGATCTTTAAAAAAAATTATATAATGTAAATTGGAAGCCAAAGTCAATCTTCTAGAAGTAAGTTACACCGGTCGTGCTAATAAAATCATACTTACCCACAATGATAACATAAAATCAAAATAATATAAATTATTTATTTATTTAGGCTATGTTTGGGAGGGAGGTTTTCATTTGATGTGATGTTTGGTAAAAGTTGTATTGAGATGAGTAGTATATTTAGAAAAAATATTTTAATAATAAATAAGATAATTTATTTAAATATATATTTAAAATATATAATAATAATTCGATGATGTGATAGTTTATAGGAATAATAATTATATTATAGGATATAAATAAAAATAAATATGAGTATATATGTAATATACAAATATTAATTGAATTGTGAACAAGTATAATGATTGAAAAATAATTAATTAGTTATATATATTGATCTACCTAACCCCCGAATCACAAAATCCCATTGTTTGCACAATTTGGTTAACTGGCTAATTATTGTCTAACTCTAGCATTGTTTTACATTTATTTCTATTAAACGAGTTTAATTAATTAGGTGTGAATGCTCTCATCATTTTGTTGTAATCAAGTCAGAAACAAGTTGATGATTCTTAATTATATTTACTTCAGGCAATTCGGACAGAAACATGTACCTAATTTTGGAGTTCCATCGTCATGAAATTTTATTTACTTGAGGCAATTTTAGGCCATATTCCGATTAATGAAATGCATAAATTTTACATTTATTTCTCTTTCTCTGTAAATGCGTGTCGTGTTGAAAAGAATATTTTTGTTTCAAAAATAAATAAAAATGTCGATCAATCGTTTGAGTTATTGGAAAGACTTATCAAAATATAATAAAATAATACAAGAATTTGATAGATAGGCCACTAAGAAAACAATTTACAGTTGGTTTATGTTATTTACAAGCGACACATATTAGAAATAATAGTTTATATTGCACTGTTTGAATTACAAATTATTTCTAAAAAATAATCTATTAATTATACATGTTTGTTACGCAAGAAAATTCATGGAGGCGTGTGGTCTAAGGAGAAAACCTACCCAAAATTCCAAAGTATAATCCCTCTCTTTATAAGAGTAGGGGAAAAAAACAAATTCAAGAAGGTGCGTGTCAAAATCAATGTCTACGTTTTCTTTCCTTCCCTCTTTCCTTTTTCCAATTGGTTATGATGGATATGCACATTTTTAAAAAAGTTGAATGATTTTTGGTCAAGTTTAGGTAATCTCCGATGGGCCCTTAATTTGACTAATAACGAAGTAAAATAGGTCAATGGAATTTTGTCTTGTTTTCTATTTTCTAAACAAGGCACTTAAAATTAGTGCAAATGCCAAATGGGAACCAATTATAGATTCATTTTTCTCGTCATTGTGCTAAATCACGTTGCCATTGCATTTCTAGAAAGTCAAAAACTAATATCATATAATTCAATGCTCATTATTTGCGTTGAACCCCCACTGAACAAACACTAATCATTTCAAAGTCCAACTCAACATAGGCAATGCGTGTATGGTGCTTGTGTCTGTTCTGATAGTAATTTTCCTAACTTTTAATGTTAATCCTCTTCAATTAATTGTATATTTGAACGTACGAGTCATTCAAAAGTCTTTGGTCATGTCAAGCAAAACCAATTCGTGACTATAAATATTTAAACATTTAACTGTTGAAATTTAAGGAAAATAAAGAGCCAACGCTTGTGGAATTAGATATCTAAATCAAAGTACAATTTTATTTTATGGCAGTATAAATTGGACCAACTTTTAACAAACACCTACAAATTATTATTTATATCTATACTATACATTAAGAAAATAAGAGAATTTAGTTGCACAATATTTCATTACTAAAAATAATATCAATTCTTTACATATTAATTTTAACAATACTTCTTCAATTTTCATTTATTCCATTCACTTATTAATTAAATTTATTCTGTTTTTTTCCTTATTTAAATTTTTTCTATCTATTCGATATTCTATAGTCTATACTATTTATTAAGGCTCAAAACATGATTTTGATTGCACAATGTTTTATTGTCTCCATTTTGTTTTAATATAATTCTATATTTTATTTTATTTTTATGTCTTCTATTAACTCTTTGTTATACTTCTCTTAATCTTCTTGTGTGCTTTTAATTTTAATTAATTTTATTTTTATTATAACTTGTTATAACGGATCAAAAATTTTAATTTTTAGAAAAATTTGCACACATACAAGTATACTAATACCACCATTACTAGTTATTATTGTTTTTTGACTATCAAGTGAACTTGTCTCACTTTTTTTTTCCTTAAAATCAACTAATATAAAAAATTTAGCTCCTGCGAACCTCTATTTCTGAAACTTGATCAAATCCTTCCTGAATCATGTGTCTTAAGTTTCAAACTTATACCACATCTTAAGTAGTGAAAAATTTTCTGTAACTCACCTATATAGTTACTTATAAAATGCCACTTCTAATACTAAAAAAATAATTATGTTATGAAATATAAGTGTTGCTTAAATTCTGCTATATGGTCTTTAACTGACTCAGCGAGTTGGAATAATGCAGAAGTTGGTGACGCGTTGGAACAATGCATGGCTATCCCTAAAATGTTGTCTCAATGAGGAAAACAACAGCAATAATCTCTCATGACTTAAACGGTAAACAAATTTCAAAAGTGAACGAATTTCCATGGACATGTTGGGAAAAAAATGTCGTAGGCATATATTTCAACATCAAGATGGCCAAGGAATCTTGTCATGGAAAATGTTGAAGATTTTCCTCAAAGAACAAAAAATTCATTCAAAATTTTCCTTCATTTCACATCTTAACTTGGAGCAAACATTTGATTCATACATCAAATGGGCTAAACATTTGTTAAGTTTGGATGGGGTGCGTTGGCGGAGATGATGTTCAGTGAGAATTATATTAGAATGAATAATGTATTTAAAATAAATTTTTCGAGAGGATGAATAGTATTATTTTTTTAAATTTGTGTATATATATATAATATGATATTATATAATAATAATAATTAGTTTTTATAGTATAAATTTATATAAATGTGAATGCATGTGGATGTATAGTCATTACAAAAAGGGTGGAAAATTGACTTGAATTTAGGTAAAAAAATTTGGTTAAATAATACGAGAACGTGAAGTTTGATGGAATGATGCAATTTAAAGTTGGGTAACAAACATTGAAATTTGTACTAACTCAAGAAAAGAATTATTAAAAAAAAGGTTTTATGTATACACACACATACATATATTAATCTTATCCAGTGAGTTGTTGAATGTGATAATCTTGAAAATGGAAGAGTAAAAAAACTGAATATGGCCCTGTGAACTGTGAAGCAAATCTTCAAAGGGGATGAAAATAAATTTTCCTCTTTTACGGTTTGCAGCTATGCACCACTTCCCCCACCTGCTCAAGATATGGTAAGTGCACATGATTTCACGCTATGAAAAAGGCACCGTTGCTGGCCTCACCTGTATCTCTTGAGGGGATTTTGGGGGGCCCACGACCGCCACCTGCAATCCCCTTCCTTCCCAAGAGCCCCTACCCAACACCACCGCGAATCCCAACCCACCTTTTGCTTTCAATCCCAAAAACCACTTTCTACCCGGATTTTAACTTCTTCTTTTTTTTTTTTTATTATATTATTCACTTACATGTATAAAACGCTTAACTTCCCACAAAAACCAATGCATATGTAGAAATGCTTGAGCCCATGTTCAAGATTTGTATTCCTCCATTCTTTAATCCTTTTCTGCTGCTAGAAGGTGGTGTTTGAAGTTCATTTCCAAGTTCGGAAAAAAAATTTGAGAAAATCTTTGTTCGAAATCTGGTCAGATCTTACTTTGTTTGTGGGTTGTGGATTTTTGGCTGGCCTTGGTTCATTACAGGGTTCATCGCGAAGATCACTCATTCCAAACAAGCAGAAAAAATCACCATAGAAAAAAAGAAGCAAACTTTGTTGTTTCATTTCTTTCTTCCTCTAATCCATTTTCATCCTTGAATATCTGGAGATTTAATTGGTGAAATGGACATGGCAGCGGCAGATGCCCAGTTTCATGTTCTAGCTGTTGATGATAGCTTGATTGAGAGGAAGATGATTGAGAGGCTGCTCAAGAACTCTTCTTTTGAAGGTAATTTGATCTTCGTTGATTTGCTGGAGGAATTCCAATAATGGGCTTTGATACTCTTAAGTGTTTTATTTGGCTTTAAATAAGTGATTTGATTATTGGGTTTTGTTGTATTTGTGCATTTTCTTGTGGCAGTTACTACAGTTGATTCCGGTAGCAAAGCCTTAGAATTTCTTGGTTGGCATGAAGATGACAGGAGCAACCCTAATGAGCCCTGTGTTTCTCCCAAAAATCACCAGGTAAAGTATATATTTCATTTGTCAAATTTCCTCCATTTTTACAAAATTTTCTGAGCAGTTTCAGTCTCAGGTATCTAAAATTACCACTTTTCTAAATTTTTATGGTATTTGCAGGAAGTGGAAGTAAATCTCGTCATAACAGACTATTGTATGCCTGGGATGACTGGCTATGATTTGCTCAAAAAAATGAAGGTATCTTTTTCTTGGTTCCTGGTTCTTGCTGCGGTATTTGTTTTCCTCTGTTTTCTTAGCCATTTTGAGGGGATAGATTAATTTCCTATTCTGGAAACTACACCCCTGTAAGAATTTTTTCTGATCCCACTTATTGCTTTATTTCTAATGGGACTTTGATGTATCCTCAAAAGTTTGCCCACAATGGGTCCTTCTCTGCCACTCAATAGAGATCAATACGAATCTTGGCTAATATTTTTCCCACCAAATTTCATGTAATCAAGATAGCATTTTGTAGTTCCACTTGCTCAGCTTGTGGCCAAAACCTTTTTCATTTTTGTATCTTGAATATGAGAACTTTAAATATTAATGTGAGTTTTAATATTCTTAGGCTAGGTTTACCGTATTTTTTCTTATATAGACACTCTACTGACATGACTTTTGAGTTTTGAATTTTAAGGTAATAAATAAGTTTTCTATCTTTGATTTTTTCGAATTTGTTGAGTGATCAAATTTCCATTAGTAAAAATTTAAATTAACTCATTCACGTTTGGGTGTTGTTTGAATCACGAATCATTCGACTTAGCGTGTTGATTGTAGTCTCCAATCACGCCTTCCATCTTTCCCACCACTTCTGAATTCATCAAAATTAGTACTAATTTTTCGTTCTTGTATCTCATCTATCTTAAAACACAAGTTTCAGCTATAGTAAATTTGTGGGCTTTCTTCGAACAGGAATCATACTCCCTGAGAAACATCCCAGTGGTGATTATGTCCTCTGAGAATGTCCATTCAAGGATCACCAGGTAAAGAAATGGATATGCCGACATACAAAAATAATATCAGATACATGTATTGCGAAATTTGATGAGGAGAAACACTGGTTTGAATCAACACGTGCAGATGCTTGGAAGAAGGAGCAGAGGAATTTCTTCTGAAGCCAGTGAGCCCATCAGATGTGAACAAACTTAGGCCCCACATGATGAAAACCAAACGCAAAGATGCCCAAAAGCCTGAAAAACTGGAGATGCCAGAGAACAAAGCAGCAGCAGCAGTAGATGCATCATCAGAAATCCATCTACAGACAGCACAATCTCTGCAACAGTTGCAGCAACCGCACCAAGCACAAACCAACAACACCAACAACAAGAGGAAATCCACGGAGGAAGGCCTTTCACCTGACAGAACCAGGCCCAGATACAATGGCCTCACTGTGATGTCCAATTAATCATTAACAAAGAAGCCTTTTTTTTCCGATTAGAGACCTTCTGTTCTTTCTTCATTTGTTATTTCTTTTCAGAGTGTTGGTTAAGGTTAATAAATTATGAAGGGATGTGTACAGTGAAAAAGTGGGGAAGATGTAATTTGGTGGTCGTCAGCCTTTTTCATGGAGTTCAGCAAATCTTAGAAAAATTTCACATGAAAAAATTTCAACCCAGTTTTGTATTATTACTTCAGATAAGGGAACGAAGAGAACACCAAACATTGCCAGTTGTGGCTGGCTATTCTTTACTGCATTTAATTTAAGCTCTATGAAGCCTTTGAATCTGTCTCAAAATATTTCTAATATATATATATATATATATATATATAACACCAAACGTTGCCAGTTGTGGCTGGCTATTCTTTACTGCATTTAATTTAAGCTCTATGAAGTCTTTGAATCTGTCTCAAAATATTTCTAATATATATATATATATATATATATATATATATTGTGATTTTTTGGAATTTATAATCTCAAAGGTGCAATGGACACAAGTTCAGAATTAGTGTGTGGGATTTAGAGGAAGTAATGAAGCCAGCTTAGAGCCTATAGAAGTGAGTTGAGTGAACAGTAGGGCATGTTTGCACATGGTATTGGGGGTTTCCACCTCTGTCCCGGGACAAATAAATTCATATATACTCTTTTTTAACTTGTACGAATCTTCCCTTGGATGGAAAGGAAAAGGGACATTTCATTTATTTCTTTTCTTTTTACTCTTTTAATTCAATGTTAATTGATTATTCAGAGTCTATAATTTTTTTTATTTTTTATATATTTTTTTTGAAGTAAAAACACCACTGTGAATGGTGTGTTGAGACAAGACCCCTACTTTGTAGATAAAAAACTTGAAGGAAAAATTAAAATAAGGAGTATTACTCTCTTAACAAAAGTATATGAAGCCCTAACCAAAAAATAGATAACAAGATAAAAAGGTCAGCATCATCTAAATTGAAAGTTAGCAAGGTTTAGTTTATCCACTCTGATCAAGTCAAGTATATGTCTATAGAGTTGGTTAGGGTCAAACATGGCCGATGTACAAGTAAAACATGCTTGGTTTGTAAAGAAATCTGTAACAACATTTCCTTCTCTGTATATGTGAAAAATATAAACCTGAACTTGGTTTATAATTATGTTGATTTTGGAGATCATGTTCTGAAGTAACCAATGTCCATGTGAAGAGGAAGAAATAATATTAATGACTACTTGATAATTTAACTCTACCTAAAGTAGGAAGAGACCTCTATACAAAGCTAATTCCAATCCTTTCGCCAGAGCCCACATCTCAGCAAATGTGTTGATAGCATATTCAATGTATTCTTGGAAGGCCATAATGATGTTGCCTTCAGAGTCACAGATCACTCTACCAGCACTTGCTGTACTTGTAGAAGTTTTAGCCGCATCATCTGTGTTTAACTTGAAACAATCTGCATTTGGCTTTCTCCAAAATACTGAGAATGGAACGGTGGGAGGGCTCAATGGGAAGTGGAATCCAAGAGTTTATTCCCTTTGCCAATTTTTTCTGTCGAACTTTTTATTCTATACAGTATTTGCAAATAATTAAAAATTTCCCACACAATTTTGTGCCACGAAAACTTCTTGTTCCTGTGTTTGGTATCATTTCTTTCTGTCCATAAGAACCACAAAATGAGTAAGGGGATAAGGGTTCAAATATGTAATTTGTGAGAGTAACAATAAGAGAATTTTCAAAAGTTAACAAGAATGTTTATATTAGCAGTATTGGAGAGGGAGATATGAAAAAGGTTAGAGAATAGACTCCAAATGTGATTCACTTCCTCACTTTGGATGAAAAGATAAATGATTGATTCAATATTTTGGTAATAATGATTTAGAGGCAAGAGAGATTCCCAACTTTTGAAGTTGGGTGTCCACCGGGATTTAGTAACAGAAGAGGCGCCAAATGAATATAGATATGGTAGGAATAAGGAATTGAGTCCACAAGTCACAGAAGAGGTGTTGAGTCACATTTGACACTCTAATTAGGTTCTAAGCTGATTTAAAACTAAAGAGGCCATTGGAGGAGAGTTTCTATTTAATGAGATTCTCGTTGGCATTGAAAATGTGCACTTGTATCACTTGCTCCACAAGATTTGCTGATAGCTCTTATTGAATTCTTTAGATGTCTTACTAACCGTTTCTCCAATAGTAATTAACTCTTTCAAATTTATGATCTCCTTCAAGAGATTGAGCTGATCTCCACATCAATAATCATACCAAAAAGAGCATTCTCCCATTATGTAATGAGGTTTTGGTGAAATCATGAGATTGTTAGATCACCATGAAATAATTAAGGTGTTGTAAGTTTTTCCGTTGCTCATTCATCAAAGTATCTTTTTAGCCTTCTATTGCTAATTGAAATATTTTAGATACTAAGGTTATAAGGAAATATATATAATCATTTTAAATAGTTAAATTTAATAAAAATAATTGTCAAAAATTAATTAATATATATAATTCTTATAATTTTTTAAAATAATTATTTACGTTATAATCACATAAATATAAGTATTGCACCAATAATTTTGATACACTCTATGTGTATACTTAAATTTATATAATGTAAAATTAAAAATATTTATTCAGGTTAGTTTACTATTCATATGTATATTGGTTTAGTTAGATATTTGATTCCATGCATACTTAAAAAAATATTATAATTAGGGAAAGAAATATAAAGACAAAAATGAAATTAATAACAAAGATAATATTCTTATTCTTAAGTTGAAGAAGAGTATACATAAATTATTTAGTGCCAATCGTGACGGTTATTTTGAGGGCTTTTTTTAAATATACTTTATTATTAGGATTTTGAGGTTATTTTTGTTGTAATATCTAAATTTACACTATTATTTTTAATTAAATAGTGTGAATTTACACTATTATTTCTTGTTAATTTTTTGTTGTTGTTGTTAATGATCATCGTCATCTATCCATATTATTCATTGAAAAGAGTTCAATCTCATTCTTTAACTTAAATTTTATTTTGAATTTAAATTTTACAAAATTAAGATAATAACTTGACTTATTAGCATGATTGCACTCGAGTGACCCTAAAGTTAGATCTGTGATTGTGTTTAGTTGGGCTTGTTTTAAGTAGAAGCCCAAAGCCGTCAATAATTTATTCCTAAAACTAGCATTATTTAATGTAATAATGTCAAATTACTCTTATCTCCTCCTTCCGGTAGTGTCTTCGATTTCGCTTTTTTATTTTGATGAATCATATTTTTCTATTTTATGTGTAGATTCGATTTCTCTTATTTATTTTTCTGCATCATATTTTTCTATTTTATATGTAGATAACTCTTTATTCTGATATCCAACATATAAAAGTAAATATAACGACACACACACACACACACACACACACACACACATTATAGATAAAATAAATTTAATAACTATTTTTAATTTTATATTTTATAAATTGATACACGTACATTTAATTGTGCTGCCATTACCGATGTATTACTTGGGCTCATAGATGTAGGTTAATTGTTCTTAAATGCCATTATGATTAAAATATCTTCCAACGATCTACAATTTGATAATTACTAGAGATAGCATTGGTGACCACATAAATTAATATAAATATATATATATATATATGTGTGTATATATAAGCATGTAAATTTGCATGTTAATTTAATTATAATAAATTATAAGCATGCAACTAATTACACATAATATGTTGTAATTAATTTGTATGTACATTTTTTATTAATTTGATAAATATTTTCCTCATCATTCCTAATTCATTTAGCTTTCAAACAATTAATGATTTGTCATTGCATTTCTTTTATTTTTTTGCCTAATAGGTTTGATATACCTTATTTTTTCTATATCAATCATTTTATTTTAAATTGAATATACATGTCTGTGTATAGATGCTTTCATTCATTCATATATAATACTTAACATAAAATTGTTGTCAGATCTCAAATCAATATTGATTTTTTTCATTTTAGTGTGAAATTCATTTAAAATTTTTTTTGTGACTAATATTTTGTGAAAACATTAAATTTTATCCCATTAAACATATTAATATAAACAATATATGACTCTTCATTATTATTGTAAATGTGCTAATATCATGAATATATTAAGTTTATTACATCTATGAATTTGATTGGTCATCGGACTTCTATTGCTTTAAATGGAAGCAAACATATATTAAATTTTTTTTTTTCATTTAACTTTTAAACAAAAATCAAGGATTTTTTTTTTAAATTCACAACTACACTATTGGGGGAACTCGGACGGGGTAGGAAAAGTGGGGACAGTTGGGTGGGGCGGGGGGTGGGGCATCTGCCATCCCGAATAATTACTATCCTTTACCTTGTTTTTTGGGCCATTTGCCTTGTTTTTTTCTTGTCTCTCTCTTAGCATTTCATTGCTTTTCTTCTCTATTATTTTTTAAATATTTTTTTAATCTCTTAAAAGTATTTCGTTTTGTCTTTCTTAATAATCTTTTTAATTTTTTAATTGTCTTGGCTTTGTTTGTATGAAAATTTTGCTAGAGATGAAAATTGATATGAAAATTTAAGAATAAGATAAACGTAAAAGATAAAAAATAGATAAAAAAGATTATTTTGATGGATAAAAATTAAACTGACATACGGACATAACCTTTATATTTATTGTTAAGAACTGGTATTTTTGCGCACTATTGCGTGTGCAGTTAAAAAAAATATATTGTGTGTAAAATTACATGAACAAAATAATATAAATTAATTAGTGCAGTTCAATAATACTATTTGATTAAAAATTATTCAAACATGAAAATTTGATAATTAACTATCTATACAAATTATTTTTAATAATAATATAAAAATTTTTGAAATTTGAATTATATAAGAGGTGAAAAGGGCCAAATGGAGGTTAGTAAATAACGAAAGAAAAAAGGAATAAAAGTGCATTAGGAGAGAAATAAATAAAAGGTTAAAAATGTATTAGTGTCATTTTCTTAGTTTTAATGAAGGAGATGGTACATATATATATATATATATTCAAAAATTCTCTAATTTATTCTTTTTTATATTAAAAATTGAAGGAAATAGCTATAATTAAATTTGTAAAGGGTGTATTTTAAAAAAATTATTAATTGACCAAAGATTATTTAAAAATGAAGCATCAATTTCGAGTTGGAAGTTGAAAAGTTAAATAAAACAGAATTTTAAAATATAATTTTAATTATATTATATTTTAATCGTCTTATTTTTATTTTATGTTTAAAATATAAGGGCATTTTTATTTGGTACCAAAATTAAACCTTTAGAAATAATAATATAATATAGTATAGTTATAAATAACTTTATAATTTACCATGAATAGGAAAATTATATGATTTAATCTGAATTATACACTCATGCAAAAGACATATCCGCTATCATAAATTAATAAAATGTTTACTCACTATATATGTATAAACTTATGTATAAATTATATAATTTATTAATTGTAATACATTATGAAGTTATTATGTTTTTAATAATAATAAATTGTTCAAAATTAAAGCTATTAAAAGTGTTAAGACAGACAACAGAAAAATCAAATTGAAAGTGAAAAATTTTTAGAGAAAAATGCAAAAAGAAATTAGAGGGAATATATATAAGAGTAAAAAAAAAAAGGGTACAAAAGTAATATAACATTGGGCAGACCAAATTTAAATTGCCATAATACCAAATATTTAACCATCTGCTAGTGAAAATCATTTTTCCTTGTCAATAAAGTAATTAAAAAAGAAACTATTTTTGGTAAAAGCAATCGATTTAAAAAAGGAATCCACAAAAGTAAAATTGTTATTTACCTTCAATTCAATAATCTAATAGTATAAATAAGATTCTCTTACCAGATATAATAAAGTGGTGTTTAAAAGACGATATAATCCTTTATCTCAATCCTCTAATTACATTAAAAAGTAAGTAGAAACGTTAATAACCCAAAAAGATTCACTCAGCAATGCGATACGCAGATGATTAATTAATTTTATTGCTAATTAACAAACTAATGACTAAGAAGAATAAAAGTAAATACTGTAGCGATAATCGCAATATGCAAGAAATCTACTGGCATGACGAAGTTGTACATATGCGACAAATAGTGGTACGTTTACAGGACAATAGCAATTCTGGTGTGTGGCGTCTAACTTCTCCTAAACGGATGACTCGAAGGGCATTTATTTGACGGCCATTGCCCACCTACACAGCACGCCAATGAATGTATTGTGCGTTTGGGATTGCGAGTTGTACTTTGATTTGGCCATAACGAATGTTTCCTTGGAATTATTGGTTTTGGTGGCCTGGGGAAAATATTAAATTACATGGAAACGCGACCCCCTTATAGCGGCGCCCATCATTCTCTCTCTACGAGCCATACTTGCCTTAAATTCTCTGTGTACATCACCCTAACAAGGAGCAGGGCTCTTTGAGAGAACCCAACAGATTTTAGGTGAGAAAATTTTTTATTTCTTTTTTGTGTTTCTTAATACATGTTTCTGCATTGATTTCTTGCTCTGTTGCGCTAATTGTATGCGGGTGACTGATATATTTGTGTGACCTTTTTTGTTTGATCCCTTTTTGGGCCTGACCTACGAGAGGGCTTTATTAGTTTTTCTGGATGTGGTTTTGGGATGATCATGGATAAGGGCTATTGTGGCCTTGCTTAAAGATTTGATTTTCATGCTGTTATCGCTTGTAATTCGTGGAAATTTTGGTGGGTATTAGTTCTTGTTGTAATATGATTTTCAAAGGGAAGAGAGGGCGTACCAATTCCGTATCTTGAATAGTAGTCACGTGCTTGACACTATTCATTTATTTATGCGAAGGATACTGTTAAATTCTGTACTTTGCGCCAGCTGCCTAACACCTCTGATTGATTGATGAACGATAATTTCAGGCGGTGAAGATTGAAAACGAGGTTCAGAAAGCATTAAGCAATACCAAGAGTTCGACCAAATCTGCTATATTAATTGACTGGCTGAAATTATCTTTATCTTGTTGGGGAACTTACAAAATGTCTAATGGAGAAGTTAGAAAAGTCTCACTACGGGACATACAGCTGGTAAGTAATCCGGTCCCATTTGGAAGATTTTTACCTGTGTATGTGATATGTCTTCTAATTTTAGCGTATAGGATCTTTTACTTGGAAAACGCGTATGTGTCTCACTACAAAATGTCTGCACAAGAAAAAGCTAATGCCCTTTAGGCATCTTGTTTCTGTGTTTTAATGATTAAATGTATATTTATTCAAAACAAGAACCCGGGCAGTAGATGGATACACGATATTGATTTAACGTGTGTAGAGGACGCCAACTTGCTAGAAGTAATTTATGACTGGGATGGACACTTCCGAATTTAGTTTGATTAAAGCCTTTAGAGTTTTTGATGTCTTGTTATACATAGGCAAGCCTGGTTTCTTTTCAGTTAAGATTGATCTTAGCATTAAAGCAACTTTTATTGTTACTGTTAGTTGTAGCGTCCTTTTATGTTCCATCATTTTGTACATCTTTATTTTCATGCTGGCTAACCTTGTCTTTTTTCCCGGTTTCAGGTTCAAAATCTTATAGAAAGGTGTCTTCAGCTTTACATGGGGCAGAGGGAGGTTGTGGCTACCTTGTTAGAACATGCAAAAATTGAGCCTGGATTCACTGAACTTGGTAATTTAGTGTTCCATGTCATAATTTTATATTGTTTCTTTTTTGTCTTCATCTACCTGTTATTTTCAAAGTGTTAATGCTTCACGCATATCATAATTAAGTTGCAGCTGCTACTTCTATGTTTTCATAAACCGATAAATGATAATCTGTTTTGAGTATTCTGTGCTGTTTATCACGTACAAAATATGTTGTGTTACAACGAGACTCATATTACTTATCAAAAGTTAACGATCTTAACCTATGTAGGGCTGATATTTGTACCACGTATGATGTGAGAATGCTCTCTATGTCTGATGTGTTAGGTTAAAGTTACCTTTAGTCAAAGCAGTACATATCTTCTAGAGCCAAGTTTTCTTTGTCCTTTTTTTTTGTCTATTGTCCTCTGGGAGTCTCTTTGCCTTTCCTTCTCTATAAGCCAGGTTTTAGTCGTAATGTCTCTTATTCTGAGTTTTGCCTGCACCTTTCCTTTCTGATGAATACCCCAAATAGATAGCATAATTGACGTGATAGCGTAAAAAAAGCGCACTCAGAAAGAAAGCATTGGTGCAGCAGTGCACTGTTAGCTCAGAATATGCCAAGTGAGGGATTTGTGCAAATAATAGCCAAGATTTGTGTAGGTGAAGCTGTGTGAAGAAAAAGGTTGTGCAGCAGTATGTTAGGCTCTTTTGCAATTCTGAGGGGTGAGTGGCGGTAAACTGCAGTAGGTATTAGGGTTTTTCTGTGACTGGGCAATAACAGCAAGATGAGGGTATCATGGTGTGAATAAAATATTGGGGTTCTTTTCGACAAAAGTGGAGATGTTGGCTGAAGATTTGTGCTTGGCAGTGAATGTAAAGATGTGCACTGGACAAACGAGTAGTTGGCAAGTGGATGCCTGGATGGCATGGCATTCCTTGGGTAGTGTTGGTGGTGGCAAACAAATCAGGGTTTTGACTCCTTTTTTAATAAATCATTTTTTTTTATCATGACAATGAATCAGAAGCAGGAAAAAAAAATACTCTGGTACCATCTGAAAAAGTAAAACAAATAAATATCATTGTATTAATTTCATTTCTGTGATGATTCCATCTTACATTCCCTTAGGGATCCAGGCAATATTTATGTACTACAACATGATACAATCAATAAATCTGCTTTTTTAATTTTTACTAGAAACTTAACACTCAAATAATTCTAACATCATCCTTATCGGTGACTGGATCGGTATTCCTGATAACATGATCTTTTCTGTCTTTCCTTCTTTGAAGTTATTTTGGCTGTCTACATTTGCTCTAATGTTTTTCTGGATACAAAGTCTTTCCATGGGTTAAATTTTATCCTGGTCAGCTGCACAAGGATAATTGTTTGGCCACTGCAATGTCTTTGTTCATCCATAATGCGAACTTTGAACAAACAATTGATGGCATTTTATTACTTAGTATCTGATCAGGTTTTAGCTTTCATTTCTTCCCGTGAATTGATACTAGGAAGATTGCTTTTCATTTATTTGAGTAGTTGATGTTGGAAGAATTATATGAGTGTTAACTTTAAGCTCTATCTAGATCAGGTATTTTTGTTGTGGCAGGTATCAACTGAATTAGTTTTCTTAAAACTGTAGTTTATCTTTATTAGAGCTCTACCGTATTTCTGTATTTATAACCCTACTCTATAAATTGAGTGTTGGAACTTTTAATTAATGGAGAAAATTAGTTTAATTTTTCTAATTTCTCAATGAGGTATCAGAGCAAGTTTGATTCTTCATTGGTTGTTTCTGGGGCTGTTACGTACAACAATGATTTCTGTAAACAATCTACAGTCTAGCTGCCTAAAATTTTAGCTGTCGTTTCTAGTTGGTTATTATTTATGGTACTGATTTTTGTCTACCATCTACCTTCACGGGTAACCGTAATTTCTATTTGTTTGGCTAGCTACTAGCTACTAGCTTCCATTTGTCTAGCTACATTTCTGGCAGTTTAGCTAGGGATGGCAATAGGGTTTGAGGGGAGAACTGGGTTATCACGAGGGTGGGGGTGATTTTTTCACCTCACTTTAAATGAGGCAGTAGACAGGGGAACATACCCCCGCCTCATCTAGTTAAAAAATGCATAAATTTAATTAGATTGAGTAATAAATTAGTAATTATTTTTATGTTTAATATTAATTAATTTTGTGTATAATTTTATTTTTGACTAATTTAATGATTAGTCAGTTAGCCTATGAGTTTGATCAAATAGTTTATTAATAAAGCTCTTTCTATCAACCATGATTGGAGTTTCTCATGTTTTAACATTTTTGTGAATTGATTGGTATGTTGAAATTTTTTTAGCCTATGTAGAAGCAAACAAGATGAAGCCTTTATTCTTCTAAATTTAACTTTTAAAATAAAATTATATTTTTAATTTCCCTCCCCTCGGGCACCCACGGGGGATTTGGGACGAGGGATGGGCCTGGAGAGGAATCTCCCACCGCCTTGCCATCCTTGTGTCTAGTAGTTACCTGTCGCAAATAATTGTCATTTCTAGCTGTTTGTCTAGCTACATATCTGGCTATTTAATCTTCTGGTGGACTATATATCGATCTTAATTTAGTGATCTAAATTGAACATTCTAATAACATGCCATGTTTAACTTTAGGGAGAGTATTGAGAATCGAAATTTATTCATTACTATAATTATGGGATCACCTTAATAAAAAGATATATATATCTTCTACACACAAATTTTGTTTAAATTTATTGTACCTTTAGGTGATATTATTCCTTATTTATCACATGTACTCTCCTGGCGATGTGCAATTAAATTAAGAGAGAATAATATGGTTATTTGTCCATAGGTGTAGGCCTGATGACCAAAGTATGCTATACTTGTGTGCTTAATGGTTTTTCTCTCACTCTTTTGAAATAAAGGCATTTGATAAACAAATCCTACTACGCAAGGTGTGTCATATTCATTATTGATTTTCTTGTCATGCTCTTGGTAACCGGGAGAATATGTTCAAACTTAAAATAACACTTGGGTTCCTTCCAGTGTGGCAAAAGCTTGAAGCAGAAAATAAGGAATTTTTCAGGGCATATCATCTGAGGTTGATAGTAAAGGAGCAGATAATGAGATTCAATCAGTTGCTTGAGAGACAGGTTGAATTAATGAGCCAAATACAGCAGACTGGAGTTGCTTCCATTCCTTTGTCAAATGGATCTCAGGTTCATTCGAGTAAGCTCGCTTTTGATGTATACTATGTTACAGACTTTTGTTTTCATACTGAAAGTTCAAGCACATTTGTATTTTTCTTAAATCTTTCTATGTAGCCCAATTCATTCTGGAGTTTTTGCATGCCTCTACATGTATGCATCACATCAGTGCACTTGCTAGAAGAGTTGCTTCTTAAATCAGATGCAACCTCAGGAGCTTAAACAGATTTATTTATACAAATATACTAGAATTCCTGTTACCCTTGCTGATATTTTGGTTACATTTTGGCAGTGCATAACAATTCAGCTTACCAGGCTCGACAACCTGCTGGACCTCTTGTAAAACAAGAAAACATGCACCAAGGTATTAGTGCCATTCCTAATGTTTACAGTAATGGTGCATCCTCCCGGCAATCATGCATGCAAGTTCCCGTCAATATGCCCGATCATAATGGAAGGATTGATTTGTCTGGAAACATGCTATTAGCTCAAAACCCCAATACTGGAATGATGCAAGAAATGAATGGGGTGATGATTAAATCTGAAGGTGGCTATGCTGGTGATTCCCCTTTTATCTTTGGTACAGACAGCAATCTTCTAGAACCTCGTAATAGCATTGGAGAAGCATCAGTTTCTTCTCCTTTCAGTGGTGCTGAGTCCAACTCTCAAACATTAAACGAGACCATGTTGGACCCTGAGGCAAACTCATTTGGATTTTTGGGACAGATACCTCGAAACTTCAGTTTATCTGATTTGACAGCTGATTTTTCTAATAGTACTGGTTGGCTCTCTCTCTTTCTCCAAATCACACTCCAACAAGAAAACACATATGACATCAGATTTTTTGAAATTTAATTTAAAGATCTTCTTAACCTTGAAGGAGTTTAGTTTACATGTTATGACGTGTATTTTTTACTTGATCTCTTCAGATATACTAGAGAGCTATTCTAGATCTCCATTCCTGGGAACAGATGCAAACTTCCTAGACCCTCATATCAGGAGTGAACAACAAGGTACCATTTGTGATGTTTGACATTTGACGTTTTCTCCAGCAGAAAACTGGTGCACTGGCTGATAACCTTTGTTTCACTTGTGAGCAGACGTGAAGAGGTTGGACACAATTTCGGAAGGCTTGAGTTACGGCAGTGATTGAATGTGTTATTTAGATGGTACTATTATTTATTAGTTGTAGTTGTAGGCACTTCATCTTTCTTTAACTTATCTTTTACATATGAATGTTACCTGTGCATTCATGAGCTTTTTACTTATTTTGTTTGCTGCTATGTTAAATTTGTGATAAAAGTTTTTGTATTCTTGTTACTAATTATATGGTCCTTCAGTGTGTACCTGCAAAATTTTTTGACTAGCACCCCGCATTCTCTTACTGAAAATGTTATAAACAAATGTTGTGATTACAGCGCAGGTTACTTGGTTGGGTAGTCTTTTGTACATAGGTTTAAGCAATCACAAAGGCTTCATACTTGGGACTATGGAGGTTTAGTTTCCTGTAATAAAGTCATCGGGGTAATGGCAATCCTAGTGAGATTTTAGTTAAATTTACAAGCGGAAGCTTGATGGTGTTTATTGACTGTCCTTTGCTCCTGGTAGCCTTGTCTTGCTCAGATGACTTATTCTGGCAGTTGTGCTGGAGTTTGCTTTGTAGAAATCAGAATAATGCTGCAGCTTTTATTGTAATTATTAGCAAGAGTTTTGTAGTGTAACAAGGGTTTGACGAAAACTTTTGTCTTCTGTTTTGATGGATGTCAACTTTTGATATTAGACTTCAGCTTTTGCAATTTTAAGCTTGTCGGTTGTGCCCTTTTCTGGGCATATGCTTGTTTCCCTTTTTCATTGTGGTATGTAATGCTGCAAATAATGATCATAGTCCCAACGTTGGTCTTCATGTCCGTCATGAATTCGTAAGCTACGGTCTGAAGCCGGTATGCTTGCATGGGACATGAAGATCAGGGAGATGACCCTTCCTGCCAACTGAAATTGCCTGTCTTTGAGTTGAAATTCTGTAAGCTGTGGATCTCTCGGGCAAAGATCAACCAGTTATTTTGAGACTACGGCACCAAGGCTCTTGCTTTGCTGATGCAACATGAAGAACAACATTCTGAAAATATGTGGAAAAGGTATCAACTCGAATGAGTTATTACCAAAGCTGACGGTTATGCTTAGGTACTTGGTAGTCTCAACTACGTGCATAAGAGAGTGCCAATGACACTGTTAAGAAACTGAGCACAGATCCTGCAACCTTCGACTGCAAAAGGGGGAATATCCTGAAGAATGAGATATATATATTTCCTCATGCAATTTCATTTCCTGCAGAGTTGATCCACCATGTTTTCACTATGTTTGGAAGTATGCCGCCACTCTCTTGTGGGCAGGAGGGTGAGGATGGCCTCGTGTGCTCTGAACGTTAGAAAGTCAGTTTTACAGTAGTGGGTAATAAAGAAATTATGGTAGAGTTGTGGGGGCAGCCCATAATAAGGTGAGGGGTCGTACTCAGTGCAGCAGTAAGTATCCCATGAACGGTTGCATGCCATGTGGCGTGTAATTTGGCTGTCCCTGTCTCATCTGATCTTTTTTTTCTTGCTATGCTATTTCCCTGGGAACAAACTTCCCTAGGAATGGGCAGTGCTGCCTCCCAAGAAAATTCCCTTCACGTCACCGAATAATTCGAAGTTTAGGGATACGGCACTTTACTAGGTGTATTAACCAAGCAAAGGGTCTAGTTGTTTGGTGGGCTTGCTGCACGCTAGTGGGCGACAATAGACTGGCAAACATAGGCTTATATGGAGCAATGCTTAACACGGGCTTCTAAACACACTTCTTATTTTAATTTGGCATAACCACTGAGTTCACTAAGCATTATTAGTAGTTTGATTAGACATCCCACACAATTTGTAAAGATGGTCCTGGATGACTGGGAAGACCAGCTTAATCGACCCCTTTCGCCTACTTATACAAAACCAGAAGTAGTTATCACATTGATTTGCCAAAGATCCACCATTGCATACAGGGCAGGGAAGGATAATGAACACCCGTTGCTTTTCAATGCGTAGGACAACGGTTTTTGATGCCACCCAAGCAAAGCCAACGGTAGTCAAGGAGCTTACCCTGAGCCCTCTGTATTATGCAGGAAACACGGGCCTTTTGCGGAGCTAATAAGCATCAAATGAGGAGGCAAATCCATGAATCAGTAACTCAAGATTGTCTAGTTCATTTTACTTTTTTTTTTTTATTTTATCTTTTATCTTTTTTATTTTTTCACGATTTTGAAAAAATATTTTTAAAAACACTCATATAAAAATCAAAACAAACATAATTGATTAATATAGAACGGTCGTGTAGGAAGGCGCCATACTTGAGTCCCATCTTTTCCCTTATGAAATTAAATATTTTATTTCTTGATAGTAATATATTATTTATTTTTTATTCAAATGAATCCATGAGATATTATTAGATAAGTTAGTCTTAAATTCAATTTTTTTATCTTTAATTAAATTTTTATACTTTTACACTTACATATTACTTAAATATATAACTTAAATAATTTGTCCTTTATTTTAATATTTAAATAAAATTGTAATTTTCCAAGAAATAAATTTTTAACTATAATGTAAAAGTTATTAACTTTCGACTCAAGTTTGAAAAAAAAAATATATATATATATATATATATATATATATGACGAGTTGATTAGTGTTAGTTATTTAATTGAGCTGATAGGGGCATAATTGATAAAACATTAAAAGATTGAATGTAGTCGTTGCATGAGTAGATTAGTCATGAAATGTATTTTAGAAAATTATTAAAAGACAAATGAAGGACTTTACAATAATAAATAGTATAGATAAATCAAAGAAATGAATAAAAAAAAGGGAAGTTATTGTTGTAATCCCTTGTCTATCTATCCAAGGGATGAAAGGATTTGACAACATTTTAAAAACCAATTTGGATCAAGCAGTTGAATTGGTCGAACTATCAACTGCTCAAGAAAAAGGTCTAGATAGTATTTAAAAACTAAAATTGCAATAAAATCGAATAAAATTAGTTAAAATCATGGTTGAATTGCTAAACCAAATCAGTTATGAAGATTGAACGGTCTAAATTGATAAACGAGTAGACTTTTGAATCTTAATTCAAATTTTATTTTCTTTATTGTAATTTATTTTCAATTTCTTCTTCTTCGTAAAGAAATTTTCATAAATCAAATGAATTGTTATTTAAAATATGCAATAATTTTTTATTTAGACATATATTGAATATATAGAATCTTAATAAGATTTTATTATATAATGATTAAATATTTTAATCATATATATATATATATGTATTTTTGTATGTTTTTACATATTATTTATTGAATTACTATTATCGTTGTTATTTTTGTGTATTTTTAATAAGTGAAATATGCACTGATTCAACGAATAACTTTTAAATCTATAAATTTTCGGTTTGATGACAGTCTTCAAAACACAGGGATTTGGTGTCCCTCCCGGGTAAGAATCGGAGCTTGGCAATCACTAGTTAACAGACTTTTCTCTCATGTGAATTTGGATCGATCCTTAGAAGAAAAATTAGGCCAAAAATAACTATACATCGTGGAGAAATCAATTTTACAAAGAACAGTTTCCGGCTGAAAGTTGCTGATTAGTTGCTGACAAATTATAAGCCCAGTGAAGAAACGTAGGAGGCCTCGTAACAGCCCAACATATTTGTTACCAAGAAGATAACGATGACGCCATTATCATTTTATTATTAAAGTTTACTCCAAAATTCACGCATAAAAATGAGGTTTTAAGTGAGAGTCAATTCCAGAATTGAGAAGAATTGTCTACCTTTAGATGCGAGACAAGAAAACGGCCCCTCCGACTGATGCGATCTTCATTTATTCGAAAGTCGCCAAAAATCTTCCAAATCAAGGAAAAGCCAAAGCCCGTCTCGCGCTGCGCAGTAAGAGGGACGGCATTGATCCGTCGTGTTAGAAGTTCTGTATTGATTGATGTTCTTTAGTTTGGGCAGAAAAATTTGGTGGGCTGCGATGGTCTGGATGAAGAAATTTTGAGCCGTGGAGGGAAGATCTTGGAACGAGTTATTTGTTATTTTAAGGAAAGTTGCTGCTGGGGTTTTGATTCGTCGTTCCTTTCCCATTTGAGAGGAATAAGAGGAACGAGTATAAATTTGCTGTCTTGGAAATCGTTCGATTCAATACTAGAAAAATCTGGGGTTGACTTTGGAATAACAAAAGGTGCTGATTCCCTTTGATGGTCATCCGAGGTTCGATTCTGTGATAGGGTTTCTTGAATCATAAGAAAAACAAATATAGGGTTACTTTTATCGATCATAGAGGTTGAAGAAATTGGGGAGAATTGGATTTTGAGACGATGGCAGTGGCGTGGAGTATGACGCTCTGGCTGGCAGGAATGTTATGGATGGCACTGAGTGGCTGGGTGGTTTCTTGCTTGAACGTTGCTGATGAGATTGCGAGCTCACTGCGAACAGGGGACATTGGTCCTTTCCCTGTCGGTTGATTCCAATAATTTGTACATCAACAGTCTACACATGCTCTGGTTTCTCTTCGGTGTTTTGCCTTTAGAAAATAGTTTAGCTTTTTATACAGTTCTCACTTTTGTGTTCATGATGTGAATAGGAAGTGAAGGCTAGTTTGTTTGGAACTGCTTGAATGTGCTATTCCTAGTAATGGATTGTTCCAATGTACTGGATAGAGTGAAGTGTTTGATTCAGAATGATTAGGATCACATTTGGCTGAAGCACATTATCTGGCATGCAGCTTTGATATCTCACTTTAGATGGGCAATAAAAACAATTTGTTTTTCCTTTTTCATTGTCTTTATTTTCCCTGTATACTAGAATGCTTATCAATATGCCTTGGACCATGGAATAATCACGAGATCAAATATTGATTACGTATCAATCTTCCACAAAGATAGCTTAGGCTATGTTTGTTTTGCAATTTTGGCTATAAAAAATACACACCCAATCGTTATATTTTTTTAATTTTTTTTCTTACTTTTATACTCTTATGTAATTCTTAAGATAAAAACACCTAGCCTTAGACTCTGAGATTGGGGTTAATTATGGAAGCTTATGCCTTAACCTTTTAATTCTCTTTGTATTTTTCTTATTCTTGAAAAAGCTTAGGGACTTGGAATTACCAAAGAGGGCATGAGCAGGATTCTCAAATAGCCTGAAAACATCAATTTGGCATGAACTCACACTTGTTTTACTATTTATGTGTTTGTGCGCGCGTGCTGGTTTGAGCAACTATTCTGTTAGGTTTGCTTGTTTTGGGCTCCTCAAACCACATTTTCTGATAGCATACTTGCTACCATGTAATATTAGATGAGTAAGGGCAATCTACAGAAGGTTGCAGATGGCAGGGGCTCATGTTCCAACTTCATCTTCTATTTCCTCATTTTCTATTGTAAATGCACCAGAGGGAATTCTTGTATTATTAAGCTTTCAGATTTCATTATTCTGGTTGGAGATGGTCTCTGTTGTGAAGGGGAGCAAACGGTATTTAATTGCAATACACAATAGGAAAATTGGTCAAGCTGCCATGAGGCTCAATTATACGCTTTTTGCTTTCTACATAATGTGCATTTGTTGGAGTTCTCTGTTGACTTAAGCACAAACATTTTGCTTTGGATGCTACTCAACACTGGAGAATGTATGGTGCAATTTTGAATGAATAATTCGGAAAATCTTTCTTGAGTGTATTATCTGCTAATTCACACGACCAATCTGGTCTGTGCTATCCTTGCAATACTGTTAGCAAAGGCCTGCAGCTTGTCCTTCCCTGCCTCCATCTGGATAATCGAGCATTTTTTGGACACATGGAGATGCCATTGAACAGGAGTAGCTAGTTGTGTTTGTGGTTTCTATTGTTGCCGAAAAAAGTGGACAATGCTAGAACGCACCGGAGGACATGGAAGTACAAGATCAAAAGCTACGAGAAATGATGGCTTGCAGGGATTTGTGAAGCTAAACTCTTCTCTAACAGTCAGCTGCTTCACGTCCAGAACTGTGAAGGAAATTTGGCACGGATTCAACCTTAGTTCACCTTCCGAGAAGCGTTCATTCAAATCCACACTCTGTGACTCAAGTTAGATTCTATAGCCAGGAGAAGACACAGCTGTAACTAAGCATGTACTTGAAGTGGCAGTGATCAAAGATGGAATTTTCGGGCTCCTTGGTTTGTCTTTGATCTAAATTCAATATTTTACTCTAGGTATAGTCTCTATCTAATTTAATACCTTGACCATAATCAGTTAGGCATTTAGGTTGAACAGCTTTTGGTCAAACCTTGTGATCCACCTTGTTTCTACGCACCGAAAATCATCAAAATCACCAAGGATCCAAATGAATTATAACTTATAATTCTTTAGTAGTTCCCAAGGTCAAAACTAGTAGAGCTTCTTCCATTTACCTCGTTAATCACGCCAAAATTTTTATTTTATTTTCATGTAAAAAGATAGTTATCAGCAGATCCACAGTACAAACCTCAGTTTCTTGGAAATCACTCATCCTCTATTTGCAGCAATAACGGACTATTCGGGAAAATATCTTTCTTCAATCTTTCTATTTTCCCTTCATAAAGTTTGCAGGAAGTAGACGCTGAAGGTCATGGCAGAAACATTCTTGTTCAACATCACAGAAGGGGTGCTGTCCAAAGTTTCTTCCCTTGCGCTAGAACGGATCAGTTCAGCTTGGAACATTAAATCGGAGGTCACAAAACTGGAGAACACTTTGTCCACCATCAAAGCAGTAATTTTGGACGCAGATGAGCAGCAGTCCAAGAATCATGAAGTGAGAGACTGGCTTGAAAAGCTCAAAGATGCTGTTTATGACACTGATGATTTGCTGGATGATCTTTCCACACTACTTTCACAGGAGGACACAAGGGTTTGCAGTGGGAGATTCGTCCTCAATAAGGTAAGCAGATTCTTTTCAAGCTCAAACCCTATTGCCCGTAGATTCAAGATCGGTCAAAAGGTAAAAGATCTAAGGAGGAGACTGAATGAAATTGCAGCTGACAGGAGAAAGTTTCACTTCACAGAACAACCCCACTCGATTCCTGTATTCAGGGAACAAACTCACTCCTTTGTAAGAGCCTCAGACATAATTGGTAGAGACGATGATAGGAAGCGTATAGTACAGCTTCTTCTGAGCCCTAATGATGAAGAAGTTTGGGTTATTAGTATAGTTGGAATAGGAGGCCTTGGAAAAACAACAGTTGTTAAACTGGCCTATAATGATGATAGGGTGATTCAAAATTTTGATCTTGGAATGTGGGTTTCTGGTTCAGAAGATTTTAGTGTAGGCAAGCTTCTGGAAAAAATTCTTAAGTCAGCAACCGGTGAGAGTTTTAGCCATCTGGACATGGACCAGATGCAAAGTCGGTTAAAGAATGTATTGAATGATAAGAGGTATTTACTTGTGTTGGATGACATGTGGAATGAGGATCGTAATACTTGGATGGATTTGAGAGACCTGTTGATGAACTGCGGCTCAGGAAGTAAAATCATTGTTACCACGCGAAGTAAGTCTGTAGCTAAGATAACGAGTACAGCGTCCCCTTATAATCTAAGTGGTCTTTCAGATGATGACTGCTTATCTTTGTTTTTGAAATGTGCTTTCAGAGGACCTGACGATTGGCTTCCTCATCTAGTAGCAATAGGGAAGGAAATTGTGAAGAAGTGTGGCGGTGTTCCACTTGCTGTCAAGACCTTGGGGAGCTTGTTATACATGAACACAGACGAACAAGAATGGTTGCGCATTAGGGACAATGATATATGGGAAATTGATCAAAAGCAGAGTGACATTCTGCCTCTACTGAGACTAAGCTATGAAAAATTACCAGCCTATCTAAGGCAATGCTTTGCCTACTGCTCCATGATGCCGAAGGGCTTGGAAATTCCAAGGGAGGTGTTCATCAACCTATGGATTGCTCAGGGTTTTGTGCATTCGGTAAATGGGGACAGAGAATTGGAAGATATTGGAAATCAGTACTTCAATGAATTGTTGTCAAGATTCTGCTTTCAGGAAGTGGTAGAAGCTTTTGATGGTGAAATATTGGCTTGTAGGATTCACAACCTGGTGCATGACCTTGCAAAGTCAGTGGCAGTTCGTGAATGCCTAAATCTGAAATCTGATGCTAAAAGCATCTCTGATAGGATTCGTCATCTTTATTTTCATGATGATGATCTGTCAGGCAAGCTAGCCCCTAATGCCTTATTCAGATTGAAGAATCTGAGGTCCTTCCGGTGTGCATTCAAGACTAAATCTTTAGACGAGACTTTTGTTCAGGGCATTGCAATGAATTACAGACGTTTGCGCACCTTAGTATTGAACTCACTGGAGCTTGCGGAGTTGCCTAGTTCTATTGGTGATCTGAAACAGTTGAGGTATCTGGACCTGAGCCACAGTAGCAATCTCAGGTCCCTTCCAAAGTCGGTTTGCAAGCTTGTTAATTTACAGACACTGAACCTCATAAGCTGTCAGAACTTTCAAGATCTACCTAGGAACTTTGGGAGCCTAATCAGTATCAAAACTTTGTATTTGACTTGCCAGGAGATGTCTTTGAGGAAAACAGGCCAGCACAATTTCAGGTCGCTCACGTTCTTGTTGCTTTATAACTGTGACATTGTTCAACTACCCTCAGAAGGACTCCAGCATCTCAGCTCCATTCGAGTGCTGCGTATTTATGATTGTCCAAGATTAGCTTCTCTTCCAAGTAGCATCAAACAGCTGGCTGCACTTGAGAAGTTGTGGATTTGGAACTGTGGGGAGCTTGATTTATGCGAGGGAGACGGCTTGCAAGGCCTGACAAGCCTTCAGTCGTTGCTGTTGATGGGGCTTTCCTAAGTTGAGAAATCTACCAGTGGGGCTTGCACAGAATGCTGCAAAAACTCTGAAGTTCCTCCGCATAGCTAATTGTGCTAATTTTGCAGCGTTACCGGTGTGGTTTTTGAGCTTCAATCTGCTTCAAAGGCTTTATATTGAGGATTGTCCAAGTTTATCATTTCTTCCAGAAGGGGTGCACAGCTATATTGCTAAAGTGCACATTAGTGGTTGCCCTATACTTGACAATATCAGCTAAGTAACTGAGGTACTAATTTGTCCAATTTTGAAGTGTTTGGACCAGCATAATATCTGGAGCATATGATTTGATTGTTCATCATTTTTTAGCTACATGATTTCATTCTTTACAGAAACATGGCATGGCATCTCTTTTATTTCTTATTTTGTTAGTTTCCCTTCAATATGCCCTTGTCTGATTAGATTCGCTGGATTTTTTAGTGGAAAGCATGTCACTATACATTCCAACAATTCAACGATCATGATTATTATTATTATTTCTGCAGGAATAACTCGGCTAGCTTGTGATGCTCTGCTCCCATATCCGAGGATGTTGGCTGGAACTCTTATTACAAGAACCTTGTAACTTGAAAATCTGCCAGCTAGCCATGAGTCTTTCCTAAGCCTCGGGGTATTCAAATCCTGTTGGCTTTAGAAGTTATTATTGTTATTGTTATTTTCGTCTAGAAATTTTGTTCATTATTAGCTTCTTGTTTTAATATTTCAACAGTCAACAGGCAACCTCCTTACCTTAGAAGAAGTCGCTCCTTGTCGGTTTTGCTCATTCGTGTTTTTACAATCTATTCTAGAAAGGGGGGGGGGGGGGGGACCAGTTCAACCCAATGTACAAAGCAAAATCATCAACCTTGTTATTCCTCTAAAACATGATTCCCCAGGACAGGCATAAAAGAGCATGAAAGGAAGCTGCATATTTACTAAGAATTGGCTTGAATTAAGATAACCAAATTTACGAAGCCACTATCTTTTAGTCTAGACCTGATCTGGATATCAGCAAGAAAGCAGGAAAACAGAAAAATATCAGGATGGCCTAAAGTAATTACATCAGCTAGGCTCCAAAGGAAGTTTTGGGGAGTACAAAGGAAGTTTTGGGGAAGTACAGGATGAATGAACGAGGTGATATTATACAGGTTTACAAAGTATTATAATATATGAATGTAATTAGAAAAATTATATTGATTTGATAGTAAATAGTTATAATGATTGAAAAATGATTAATTAGTTATAAAAGATAAGAGATAGAGAATTTTGAATTTAAATTTAGACAAAATTTTCAACTCTAATCCTCAGCAGGGACTGCTTAGCTTCTGGTCCTAGTAGCTTTGTCGGGATCGACCAGGAGGAAAAAATGTTCCACCTTAGAGTCTCCTTGTTCCACAATCTCTGACCCGAACTCTCTCCCTCTCTCTCTAGTCCTTCAGTTCCCCATCCATCTTTCAAAGAAAGGTGACTTCAGAGTTCAGTCAGTTCCCTCACCTCCGCTGCCCATGGTTCACTAGTGCTGGTTACACTTTCAGCGGTCAACATTTTACTATTACGATGGCTCAAGTCTGATTAGTTCATCTTTTTTTGGATTGAAAGACGGAATTTCAGTGTTTGGAACAGCCAGCAATTGTTTTGAAAGCCCAATTCATGCTCCGAGGTAAATGAACCCTTCAGTGTAAGCCTTCGGCTAGAGCGTATCTTGTTGGGTAGCTTGGCTGCAAGTTCCAGTTGCTTTGGGCTTGTGTCGGTGGCTAAACATTAGCCAGCTGATAAAACAAATGAAGTATACCACTAGAACAACAATATTTCACCTTAATTAGGCCTTAAACATAGTGGTGGCAAGACGGGTTAGCGCTTCTGGTTCCAACCCAGTTAGGCATCATGGCATATAAGTTGGGTGGGACAATGTCCCGAGTAGGAAAGGAAAACACATTCAATTTTTACTGAACATGAAAAAAAGTAGAAATAAAAGGCCCAAGGCCCAAAACGAAGAAAACTTACCTTAAGAGAGTACTGAGAAATTTAGTGTGATTTTTAGGAAGGGACAATGCCCCGTCTAGAAAAAATATCTAACAAACATATAGTTTCCACTATTGGTTGATCCAATCACAAAACACAGACACAGAAGAGATAGAAGATCATTGACAGACAAATGATGAAGAAGTTTTGGTTATTAGTATTGTACAGCTTCTTCTGAGCTCTAATGATGAAGAAGTTTTGGTTATAAGTATTGTTGGAATAGGAGCCCTTGGAAAAACAACAGTTGTTAAAGTGGCCTATAATGATGATAGGGTGATTCAAAATTTTGATCTTGGAATGTGGGTTTCTGGTTCAGAAGATTTTAGTGTAGGCAAGCTTCTTGAAAAAATTCTTAAGTAAGCAACCGGTGAGAGTTTTAGCCATCTGGTTATGGACCAGATGCAAAGTCTGTTAAAGAATGTATTGAATGATAAGAGGTATTTACTTGTGTTGGATGATGTGTGGAATGAGGATCGTAATACTTGGATGGATTTGAGAGAACTGTTGATGAACTGCAGCTCAGGAAGTAAAATCATTGTTACCACGCGAAGTAAGGCTGTAGCTAAGATAACGAGTACAGCGTCCCCTTATAATCTAAGTGGTCTTTCAGATGATGACTGCTTATCTTTGTTTTTGAAATGTGCTTTCAGAGGACCTGAGGATTGGCTTCCTAATCTAGTAGCAATAGGGAAGGAAATTGTGAAGAAGTGTGGCAGTGTTCCACTTGCTGTCAAGACCTTGGGAAGCTTGTTATACATGAACACAGACGAACAAGAATGGTTGCGCATCAGGGACCATGATATTTGGGAAATTGATCAAAAGCAGAGTGATATTCTGCCTCTACTGAGACTAAGCTATGAAAAATTACCAGCCTATCTAAGGCAATGCTTTGCCTACTGCTCCATGATGCTGAAGGGCTTGGCAATTCCAAGGGAGGTGTTCATCAACCTATGGATTGCTCAGGGTTTTGTGCATTCGGTAAATGGGGACAGAGAATTGGAAGGTATTGGAAATCAGTACTTTAATGAATTGTTGTCAAGATTCTGCTTTCAGGGAGTGGTAGAAGCTTTTGATGGTGAAATATTGGTTTGTAGGATTCACAACCTGGTGCATGACCTTGCAAAGTCAGTGGCAGTTCGCGAATGCCTAAATCTGAAATCTGATGCTAAAAGCATCTATGATAGGATTCGCCATCTTTATTTTCATGATGACGATCAGTCAGGCAAGCCAGCCCCTAATGCCTTATTCAGATTGAAGAATCTGAGGTCCTCCTGGTGTGCATTCAAGACTAAATCTTTAGACGAGACTTTTGTTCAGGGCATTGCAATGAATTACAGACGTTTGTGCACCTTAGTATTGAACTCACTGGAGCTTGAGGAGTTGCCTAGTTCTATTGGTGATCTGAAACGGTTGAGTTATCTGGACCTGAACCACAGTAGCAATCTCAGGTCCCTTCCAAAGTCGGTTTGCAAGCTTGTTAATTTACAGACACTGAACCTCATAAGCTGTCAGAACTTTCAAGATCTACCTAGGAACTTTGAGAGCCTAATCAGCATCAAAACTTTGTATTTGACTTGCCAGGAGATGTCTTTGAGAAAAACAGGCCAGCACAGTTTCAGAAAGATGAATTTGTCTGTCAAGAACTTTGGTATTTGTTGGTAGTGAGAAAATGAAGATGTAATCAAACTGGTGAAAGAGGATCTATTTGTCAAACTTATGAAGCATGGAACTTTTTTATGCTTGGAGCAATTATCATCCGAGAATCACTATGCTTTTCCCTTAGAGGTGGAAGATAGATTAAATCCGTCTTTGGAGATCCACTACCTATCAAAGACAATAAGTGAGAAAGATTTTCCATAAGGTTGAACTCAAAAGTAATTAGCCATTAGATTTGTTTAGTAATGGGATATAGTATTCTGCCAATACGCTAGTTTACACAGCTTGGATTCCATCAATAGGAACTACAAGGCTAGGCATTAGTTCTTGCTTACCTTGATTAGTTGCTCGTGTTTTTTTTAGGGATTTTTCTCTCAACTTAGAAATCTTCCTTTCAGCTTTCAAGATCAGAAGTAGACATCAAATCTTTCCCATGTTCGTTTCACTAAACAAAGTCAAATCCCACAAAACTTCTGTTCTCGACAGTTGCTCCCACAACAACCCACGTACAAGAAAGCAAGAGTGCCAAAATCTAGCCCATACATAGGCCAACCTCCATTTGTCAGTAAAACCCAAGGATCCAGTAATTCAAATCCTCAAATTTCATACGCAGTCTTTTCAAGAAATCAGATGTATGCTAAACACCATGAAAAAAACTCAAAAACCATGTAATCTTTGTATGTTTTCAATTTAGCCAATTAAATTAAAACAATGTATTATATATAAATATATATTTATAAAGCAATCATGTAAGGATAAATAAGTATTATGATTTGCAAAATCCTATGTATGTTTTCAAATCCTATGAGTTCTATGATTATTTAAAATTATAAAGCAATACTAAAAGTAAAACTCTTGAATCTATGAATATAAATTATTGAAGATGAAGATAAAATTAAAATTATGTGTAAAATTATGTAAGTTTAGATATATAAATATGTATGCCATATTAATAGAAATTTAGATAAAACTTTGTGATATTGATCAATTATTTAAAACAATTAAAAATAAAATCATAGTATATCTCAAAGTTGGCAAGTTAAACTAAAATAATGCATTATTTATTTTGTTTTATAAAAACGACCACGTAAGGAATTTCAATGTATATAATACAAAATATAAATTTTTAATTTTATATCTAAATGAAAAGGACAAAAAGTATGGTATGATACTATAATATTCTTTGCATTTTCCAAAATTATTGTCTATTTTATACATTAAATTAATGAATCTATGAATATAAATTATTGTGTAAGAAAAAGTTCTTAGAACTACACATAAAATTATGTACGTTTAGAAATATTAACTTATATGTCAAATTAATTGAAATTTAGATAAAACTTTCAACATTGATCTGGTTTTCTTTGAAGCAAAACTAAGGCAATATTGAAGTATATTTTAAAATTAGCAAATTAAGTTGAAATAATGCATTATGTATTTTGTAAAAATATGATCATGCAAGGTATTTCAATATATAATACAAATTATAAAATTTATCATATTATATTTGAAATAAAAAGATAATAGAATCATTTATCTCATTTTTAAATTAATTGAAATCTTTCAAGTAAATTAAGTTATTTTGAGGCATTGATGATTCAAGTACAAAACACGTGCAATACTTTAACTATGTGAAAAGTTATGAGCATTATAGATAATTTACCTGCGTGTGTGTGTGGATGGGTGCGTGCACGCGTTCAAAAGTTCAATATAATAATTGTTTATATTTGAGATAATTTTATTATAAAATAAAATAAGTTTTAATTATTTACATGCAAAACACATGTACTTTACTAGTATTATAAGATATAAAATTACTAGGTTGAGATGAAAATTGAACTGATACCTGTACACATATACTCACTTTAATTGAATTGAGTTTATTTTGACTGAGCCTAGTCAAGTTCAAATGGAATCACAAGTTCGTTTTGCCCAATTTGAAAGTTTAAATTCATCTCAACTCGTATATAATAAAGCTCTTCTCATGTTTACTTTGGGTTGGGAAGTTGAATTTCAAGCAAGCAAGCGCGAGTCAATACATAGCCTTAACAAAAACAGCACAATGAGTAGAAATAGCAACGGACATTTAATGGCTACAGATATTTTAGCAACACTGCCTTATAATTTTATTAAAACAAAGGCAATTACATCATATGCCCAAATACCATCAAATTGCATCCAACATCTCTAATAGTGTTTCTCAATTTGTTGATCCAATTTTCCCAATCCTCAAATAAACAGGGAAAATGGCTGTCTTCTGGAGTTTGCCATCTTCCTGCCATGCCCTCTTGAAATCTTCAACCACATTGTCCGTCAGTAATTCCACACCCTTGTCTTTAGCAATATGGTAAGCAGACCATGACTTCAAGTACGTTAAATAACCCTCCAAATCCATCACCTTCTCTGAATTGAATCGAAACGGTCCCTTGTGCTCAAGTCCATCCACTGGCTCGAATGGAAAGTCAATGGTTTCATATTTCTGGTCCACCAGTATGCGGGCAGATGCCCAATATGGACCGGCATCAGCGGAATAAAATCTCTGCAGCAGTGAGTCCACAGTGGGGTTAACTTCCGGCAGCGTGTAACACCATGCAGCAAACACTCCGGTGGGCTTTAGAACCCATTTAACTTGCTGGTAGAACGTGGGGAGATCAAACCAGTGCACGGCTTGGGCTACGGCTACCAAGTCAACGCTGGATTCTGATCCAATGATTTGTTGGAGTTCGGACACGGACATGCTTCGAGAAGTGCATTGATATCTAATGTTTGGTAGATTGGCTGCAAATTCCAGTTGCTTTGGGCTTGCATCAGTGGCAATCACATTCTTGTAGAAGGCTGCCAACTGCTCAGAAAAGTTTTTAATTTTAGGGGCAGGCATTTTTTAAAAATAAATTGTGTAAAAATAAAAGAAAAAAATTTAAAAATTATGATTAAAATGTAAACAAACTTAGCTGAATCTTGTTCGTTAGAAAAAAAAAAAAAAAAAAAAAAAAGAACAATATTTCAATCCTAAGCCCTGAATATATTGGTGGCTAGATGTGTTGGCACTCACGGTTCCAACCGAACGAAAATCACGACAAATAGGCAACATAAATTTTCTGGTATTGACTGATTCACCCACAAAAACACCCAAATCAAATAGATCAGATAGAAAGATCTATTGGACAAAGAACTCACAGATTTGGCAGCTTGGCCGTTTCCGGTGCCAACGTCCCATGCCAGGTCATGAGAGGGTGTCTTGGAGGCTATGAAATGGAAGAGTTCTTCAGGGTAGCTGGGTCTGCCCTCTGAATACTGCTTTCCCTGCTTGACAAACAATTCGGCCATATTCAGTCCCCTTTTTTATTTGTTGTATGTCTTTATGTATGTAGACTACTATATTCTTATGTGGGATGATGAGATCCGAAAATTCAGTGGTTTATTTATAGAAATATTTGACTCGGATACTTTCCCAGCTGGTGTTGGACTGCGTGGTGATGATTTTCTTGGGCATCACGTTGAAGGCAGTGGCTAGGGAAGGTTCATTACCCTTTTTCTTCTGAAATGATATTTGCGGGGCGTACCAAATTATTGACAGCTTGATTGCAGCTTTGACCAGGACTAGTGAGATGAGCGTGTCCAAACTCGCAACAGCAGGACAAATGCCATTTGTATTCTTCATTCAGAGTTTCACAACGTTTTTGGTCGTGTCCAAAATTATTTTGATACTCGTATCATTATTTTGGTCGAGATACGTTCGTAGACACATAAATTTTATTTATCAATTAAATAATATCATATAAAAATATAGTATTAAGATATTAATTAAATCGATATTTATTTATTTAAGAATTTAAATAAATATAATTTCTAAAATAAATAAATAAATACAAATTTTAAAATAAATGAATAAAAAATTAATATTTTTATCAGTCAATCGAATAACAATAAGTGATAGAATTTTATTAAAAGTTCAAGAGATGAAAATTTTAAGTGGCAGAATCCTATTAGAAGTTTGAAGGAATGAAGACTTTAAGTGATAGAATCTTATTAGAAGCTTAAGGGAAGAAGATTCTAAGTGATAGAATCCTATTAGAAGTTTAAGGGATGAAGAATCTAAGTGACAGAATCCTATTAGAAGTTTAAGGGATGGAGACTCTAAGTGTCAGGATCCTATTAGAAGTCTAAGGGATAAAGACTCTATTAAGTTGTTAGACAAGGTCTAAACTCTAACGGCCAATGAAATCGCATCACATTAGCTCTATCTTTCCTACAATTATAAATAGAGGTTAAATCCCATAAAAAACGAAGACAGAAGTTAGAAAGTGAAGCAGTTGAAGACTTAAAGCCCTCTAAATCCTCTCTGAAAATTTCAAGAATATTCAAAGTGTTCTTCTTCAAATTCAAAGAAGTTCGCCGTGTTCTTCGTTAAATTCAAAAAGTTCATCGTGTTCTTTTCCAGATTCCAAGAAGTTCATCGTGTTCTTAGCCAAATTCTAAGCAGTTTGTCGTGTTTTTCGCTAAGTTCAAAGAAGTTCATTGTGTTCTTCACCAAATTCATGGAGTTCGTCACCAAATTCAAGGTATTCTTCATCAAAGTCCATAAATCCAGCATTTGATCTAAAATCGTGATGCTAAATCTAAAGATCAGTATTGTTGAGGACCTAACAATTCTCAAGAAAGATTAAGCACAATCCCTTTCCTTGAAGATCATTTGAGTTTCAAGCCAAACGTTCTTGAAGAAAGAATTAGAGGATTAAAGTTAGAGAGTAGAACCCACAAAATTCAATTTGATCCAAATTATTCGATCTTACACCAAGTTTTTTTGTTATTCAAGAATTTTGTCCTACAGATTTCTGACATTCCCAGTAGAACCTCTCTACCTTTCATCTCTTCCTTTACCAAGTCCAAACAAGTTATAATAACGATTAACCTGTTAAATTTAGAAGAGCAAATTACTACACTGACTAAAGTTATCAAAGAACTTGCTAAGCATGTTCAGGAGCAAGACTCGAAGATTTTTAGGGTAATAAACAAGTTGACAATGTTGATGTCAGCAAGGTTGTGGAAAAAGCATTCGAAATTCATGATGATGCTGAGACATCTACCAAGCAGCTGGCCAATGACCAAAAGAAGCCTACAGTCGAGGAGCTTTAAATTTCCTTTGATGGCTCGATCTCTATTAATCAATTGAAGGACTTCATTGAAGGACCATCAAAAGCAAGCTTGATAAAGGTGTCAAGTCAATATTAACATACTCTAAGTCTTACTTTGTGAGGATTGACAACTTAAAGATACTAATAAGCTACCAACTGCCTAAATTCCAGTAGTTTGATGGCAAAAGTAGCCTAAAACATGTCGCTCACTTCATCGAAACATGCAACAATGTTGACATTTATAGTGATCAACTTGTTAGGTAGTTTATTTGATCATTGAAAGAAAATGCCTTTGACTGGTATACGGATTTGGAGCTTGAGTCCATTGATAGTTCGGAGCATTTAGAGTAAGAGTTTCTCAATCGTTTCTACAATATTTGAAGGACTGTTAGTATGATTGAACTTACAAACACTCACCAATGGAAAGATGAGCTTATCATCAATTATATCAACCGTTGGACAAATTAAGTTTGAATTGCAAAGGCAGACTTTCAGATACATTTGCAATTGAAATATGCGCATAAGGAATGCATTGGGGGTCTAAGATATATCCTTTAAAGGATTCAGCCCAAAACATTTGAAGCGTTGGCCACAAGTGCTTATGATATGGAGTTGAACATGACTGCCAGTGGAGTCAACGGTGTACATGTCTAAGAGTTCTAAGATGAAAGGTATAAAGGGGTCAAGTCTTCCATTGAAATGTCAAATAAAGAATCTATGGTAGTACGGGCTAAATCTGTCCAAGCACGAAGAAAAGATGAGAATAGGGAAACTCCTCCGAGGCCGAGAAAGTAATCCTTGAAGGAAATGCAAGTTAAATCCTACCCTTTTCTCGACTCAGATATCTTAGAGATATTTGATGACCTACTCAAAACCAATCTCATCAAACTTCTTGAAATGAAGAATCTGAAGAAGTTGGAAAGATTGACGATCCTAAGTATCGTAAGTACCATCGTCTAGTTGGACACCCTATCCATGATTGCTTCATATTTAAAGATGAAGTCATGGACCTAACTTATTAAGGAAAAATCATGCTTGAAGAAAGTACAAATGCCAATCTTGTCACCCTCGATTACTAGAAAATAAGCTAAATACGGTTGGTAGTCTTTAAAAATTTTAGCTCACTCTGAAAGTAGAAATGCTGAAAGCAAATTAAGAGCATTAGAAAGCTAAGAAAGGCACCTTCCAAACACTAAATCTTATAGAAAAGAAATGAGGATCCTTGGAAAAAAACCATAAATGTTCAAATTCAAAGACTTCTTGACATGAGGATAAACTATTTGGTCAAAGCCAAAGACTCCTTGACATGAGGATAAACTGTCCAATTAAAGCCAAAGGCTCCTTGACACGAGTTGAAATTGTCTCTAAATGTTTAAATTCAAAGGCTCATTGACATGAGTTGAAACTGTCTCCAAATCTACAAATGTTTGAAGATGCTCCTTGATACGAGTTGAAACTATCTATAAATATTCGAAAATTCTCATTGACACGAATTGAAACTATCTACAAACGTTCAAAGATGCTCCTTAACATGAGTTGAAACTGTCTACAAATGTTCGAAGGCTTCTTAATATGAGTTGAAACTGTTCGAAGGCTTCTTAACATGAGTTGAAACTATCTACAAATGTTCAAAGATACTTATTGACGCGAGTTGAAATTGTCTACATATATTCGAAGGCTCCTTAACACGAGTTAAAACTATCTATAAATATTCGAAGGCTCCTTAACACGAGTTGAAACTGTCTACAAATATTCGAAGGCTCTTTAACACGAGTTAAAACTGTCTACAAATATTCGAAGGCTCCTTAACACGAGTTGAAATTGTTTACAAATGTTCAAAGACTTCTTAATGTGAGTTAAAACTATCTATAAATATTTGAAGTTTGACTGCACAGCTCACTGAAGCTCTCCACTATGAACGCTGTTACCTGAGGCCTCTTAAGCGGCATTTACTTCTTCATTATTAGCCTACCACCAAGCTCATGAAGCTGCGCTACCATCTAGAGTCCCAAACCCAACGTCAAGCCATCCTCATCATTACCTGGAGCTCGTCGAAGCTTGCCCTACTGTTGTGGAAGATGACAAATTGTGGTGATACCATTGCTCAAAGACTGTCGCCTCACTGCTAAAGGGAAGAGTAGAACCAGTGGCTCTCTTGACAGTACATGATTAAAGACAAAAGAAGCAAGTGATGCAAGGATGGCATGGCCAAACACCACGTTGGTATTTGCTCAGTCATGAAGTTCATACCTCCTATTTATAAGAAGGCTAAAATTTGGGGATAGAGTTTTAGTAAGACATACTTCCATGCCCCCTCAAATGGATAGATACAATTTTTGAAGAGATCAATACTCCTGATTTGAGTTGGCTAAGGGAAGAAATTTTCATCTAATCCAAACTTCAATTCTGTTAACTTGGCATACCTCAAGCTTTTTTTTAAGGACGATGAGTGTGTGGCCAAAATTTCAAACAATATTTGGAAGAGTTCACATTTTAAAGAGTTATTGGACTCTAAGATTGCTCTCAATTGAACTTTGGTATCCTATCAGTTAGGAAATGGCTAAGAATTTGATAGGCTTGAATCAAATTTGTGGGCTCAATCAAGTATGAATAGACAAATTTGCTAATGAATGGACTGAAGTTAAAGAAGCCCAACACTCAGAGGAAAAAAAAAGAAAAACAATCGATACTTATTCATTTAAGATAAAATTTTCATGAACAAGTCTCGATGGGGTATTTGTAAATACACAAATTTTGTTTACCAATTAAATAATGCCATGTAAAAAATATGACATTAAAATATTAATTAAATCAATATTTATTTATTTGGAAATTTAAATAAATATAATTTTTAAAATAAATGAATAAATAATTAATATTTTTATTGACCAATCGAATAGCTGCAAGTGGCAGAATCTTATTAGAAGTTCAATGGATGAAAACTCTAAGTGGTAGAATCCTATTAGAAGTCTAAGGGATAAAGATTATAAATGGCAGAATCCTATTATAAGTCCAAGGGACGAAGACTCTAAGTAGTAAAATCTTATTAGAAGTTTAAGGGATGAAAACTCTAAGTGACATAATCCTATTAGAAGTTTAAGGGATAAAGACTCTAAGTGGCAGAATCTTGTTAAAAGTCTAATGGATGAAGATTCTATTAAATTGTTAGATAGGGTCCAAACTCTGACGACCAATAAAATCGTGTCACATCAGCAGGCTGATGCAACCATTATATTTCTCCTATAACTATAAATAGGGGTCAACCCCATAGGTCAACCGCATAAAAAGTGAGGACAAAAATCAGAAAGTGAAGCAACTGAATATTTGAAGCTCCCAAAATCCTCTCTGGAATTCCCAAAAACATTTAAAGTATTCTTCGTTAATTCAAGAAGTTCGTCGAATTCTTCCCTAAATTTAAAAAAATTCGTCGTGTTCTTCTCCAAGTTCAAAGAAGTTCGTTGTGTTCTTCACGAAATTCAAGGTGTTCTTCGTCAAAATCCATAAATCTAGCATTTGATTTAAAATCGTGGTGCTAAGTCTAAATATCAGTGTTGTTGAGGACCTGACAATTCTAAAAAACGATCAAACACAAGTCATTTCTTTGAAGATTGTTCAAGTTTCAAGTCAAGCGCTCTTGAATGAAGAATCAGAGGATTAAAGTTAGAAGGTAGAACTCACAAAATTTAATTTGATCCGAATTATTCGATTTTGCATCATGTTTTCTTGTTATTCAAGAATTTTGTCCTGCAAGGTTCCCTTCATAAGTTAGAAGCACACTATGTGAAAGAAGCACCCTACAAGCCAGCTTCATCTCATGGGCAAGTTCACGCCATGTGATTGGCGTATTTATGGAGTGAATGCATTATCATGAGCTTAATACAAGATGAAATGCATGAGCATACAATACTGACTATCCTGTATTATTACATTCAACAAAACACTGTCATATTTTCACGTTCTCATTTTATGCAGAATATCCATCACTATGTTTACAAGACCAAATGTACTCATGGCTAAACACAGGCTTCAAGAAGAATTAAATTTTAGATCAATTCTTGATCTAAGTTATATATCCTAAATTATGGCCCCCAATTATTGGTGTTAATTCATAATGATGTGATCTAAATTCTATTCATTTATTGAGCCCCACATGTATTCACTTAACGAATTCATAATAGAAGCCCTGATTCGAAGAGAAACTCGAGAGATACTACCTCTCAACCCTTACAAACCATTCTTAATCTATGCTGGTTGGCCATGTTGTATACTCAGGTCTCGTAGGCTAGTCATTGCGTGACACTCATGTATAAACTTTTTTTATTAGTTCCCATTATGTTGATAGTAGGTGAACATAAAGAGAAAACGGATCAAACCCCAATCCTGCTTGCAACTGTTTAATTATTTGATTTGAATAAATGGGAGCTAAATCGGGAGTGAAAAGAAAGAGGAGTATTATTACCTTATCATATTTTAGTAATATATTCATTCTCTTCAGTGGATGCAGGCCAATTGGCCATGTTAAATATTGTACTCTTTCTTTATTTATACTTTTTTTTTGAACTTTTTGGATGTGAATCACTCTATCAAAATGAATACCTTTGGTTTGGATTACATCAATTATATTATTATTATTATTATTATTATTATTATTATTATTATTTACGAGTGCTTTAATTTGATCACATGCCAATCCACTTCCAATCGACATCCTTGGCTTATGCTTTGTGAATTTTGTGGGATTAAAGTTAGTATTGCTCTTTTGTTTTCATTCAATCAGATTAAAAAACACATCATTCATCATTTAACCTTTATTTTTTTCTTTTTTATTTTTACACAATATTTGAAAAAAAAAATACACTTACAAAATAAACAAAAAAAAGAAAACAAATATACCCATGTGTTTTCACTGTAAATTTTATGAATAATATAATAGTAAAGGTATTGTATATTATATTATATATATTTGTAATATATATAATATAACATAAAAATTGAATGATGCAATAATACATTGGAGTTTTAGTTAGTTTTCAAGGTATAAAAATGTATCATTATGTTTGATTAAAGTTTAAGAAATTGTTTGATTTGAAATCAAAATAATAATTAGATTTCAAATATTCAACTCTTTTATATAAGAAAAAAGTTAATTATGAAGTTTAAAAAATGGCAAAAAAAAAAAAAAAAAAAGGCTATAAAGCATAGCCTTGCCCCTTGTTCGGATCAATGAAAATTTTGACAAAAAATGCTTACAGAACATCATTTTTTTAATTTAAATTCAAAAGTTCCTTTTGTAATATATATATACATAGATACTTAAAATTTAATCATTAAACTTATTCATAATCATATCAGTGCTTATGTATGCACACATACACGCTCATGTGCACTCACATTTATATATATTTATACTTTAAAAAATATATAAACTATCATAATATTCAATCATTATATATTATAATTTATACATATATAATCAATTCAAATTAGTCCATATTTTTATTTATATGAAAATTTTGCAACCGAACGAAATTTTTATACCTAACAAATTCTATTTTTTGCATCCCCATCAAAACAACCAAACGAACATTGCCTAAAAAAACCGTTTGTTCGATCTTTGGAAGCTTAACCATTACCATCATTCCTATTGAGTCATCCTCTAAATATTTGACTGAAATTGAAGTTAGCGCAAGCAAAAAAAAAAAACTGCTAAAACACCAATTGAAAAGAATGTTGAGCCTATTACGAAAAACCCCTGTTACAACAGGAGAAGTGGAATTGAGATCTGGGACACCAAAGCCACCATTATCTTTAAGTCTTGGAGGAGAACTTAGGCAATTCATGAGGGAAGCAGTCCCGGAAGAATGAAAATTGTAACTATAAAAAGGCAGAAAGCCCAAAAGAAAAAAAAAAAAAAAAAAAAGGAGAAGCCCAAATTATTACAGCGAATGCTTGGTCCAAACTTTTACGCTGAGCTTGCCCAGAAGTTGTCCACCTTAATTCTATACTTCATTCGTTGTTGAATGAAAATTGAATATGAAAAATTATGGCGATATTGAGTTTGTTAAAGTTCTTAAATATCTTCATTTGATTAAGTTGGTCACTAAGTTGAAAAGGCAACGCCCAACTCTTGCGCATGAATTCTACAGCAGGTTGTCAAAAGATTAAATTAGTAATTCTGATTTTGCTTGGTTTTACAATATTTATATTAACGGTGAAATTGTGGAGCTCTCATTGAGAATTATCATTAAGATGTTGGACAGACCTACTGACCTGTCGTCTCTTCATGTTGAAGATTATGTGGCAAATTTTGATGAAACTGCAATAAGTTTACCCAAAAATAAAGTGGTTGCAAGGCTACCTACAACGGCCCTTATAATTTTCACTTTCATGGAGAAGTACATATTTCTTTCCAAATTGGGCATTTTTAATTGGTTGTCGATGGCCACTGCAACTTGGTTCACACTACAAAAGTTCTTCGGATTGGAACGGCCTTTTTGATGGCCATCCAATGGGCTTTTTCACTAAGGCTTTCCACAGCAAGGTCTTGGAGAGAATAGAAGAAATCAGGAGTTATTATGAGAAAGTTGAGCATAATGACGAGGCATTGGCAGAGATGATTCTTCTTGATGCCTGTTTCTCCATATACTACAATGGACACAAATTTAGGGAGTGAGGAGAAAGATGATCAATCGCCTTGGCATGTTGACAGTATTTATCTACAGCGATTTCTTTATGCTTGATGATCAAATCCCCCTACGGATTATCCTGCTTTTGCTTGTTCTGGATTTGCTGAAGATAGAATTAAGAGAAGCATTGGTTTCCAAGTTCCTTAGGTTCCGTAAGCTTTGATGATGATAGTCGGCTGACAGGGCTCCCATGGGAAGACGAGGAGCACGGCCTCTTCGGCTTTTTCAAGCAAACCGAACTACGCTTGTCAAACAGGAGACCACCACCGAATCCATTAGGGGTGAAAAAAACCTGGTTTTCCTCCTCAAATATTAGATGGAATAATAGTTGGAGGAGCTGCAGCAACTGCTCACCTTCCATTTTGTTCTGTCACATACCTCCAAACAAAGGGCATTTACTTCGGGCCGAGTTCTGATTGCTTAAAGGACAGTCAATTCACTTCCGACTCCTACTTTGGAATGCTTCAGCTTCCATCTTTTATGTCAATAACAATCTCATAGTGTCCTCCAATATCATAGCTTCCCAAAATGTCTCCAGAAACTGCAACAGACGATGCAGCGATGTCTTATGTTAAAATATCATAAAAGTCACTAATGCAAAATCCAAAATGGAATCCAAGAGCACTGTAATCCTAAGCCAAGACATTGATGACTGAACTCATACACATTTTCTTGTCAAGTCCTCTTGAATTTTAGCTCACAATCAAGCTCATAAATTTGCTCCTAAATGGACTGCCCACAAGATCCAAAATTACTTTCTTCGTCCATGGACTGCTATGTATTGCTCTCTTTGCTGCAACGTTTCTGCTTTGCCTCACATAACTCCAAATTTAAAACGCAAATCAAAGCCCAATTAATTTCATAGTTTTTCTCTCGCAGTATAATGTTCACTGAATGAAGGAATGCTTGTTTATTTTAACAAAGAATGCTCCAGTTTGGATCTCTTCAAGGTGAATGCGGGAATATTTATCGAAGCTATAAGTAAGATTTCAGTTTCCTGAGTGAATCTTTGTCAACATAAACGTGAGAACGTATCCTAGTCGTTACTAATTAAGATTGTCAAGTTTGATTCAAACTCATTTTTAAGCCATACCATATCACGAGAAGTTCTCAAATAACACAAATCTCTTCAGTACATTTGCTGGAAGCTGACAAAAGGATGTTCATGGACAAGAAAATACAACGTCCCACTTGGTAACACTGTTGTGATATTCTGAAAAACCTGCCTTTCACAGCAGCAGTTATGGCCCAGGGTGAGAGTTCGACCAATAAGAGTAGAGGTTTGCTAAGGAGGATGTTAATTTTTTCCCGAGAGGCCACAGGCATTAGAATCGATTAGTCTAATTTGTTTTTGAAATGATGATTATCCCTCACGGACATGACGTGGCTCATTGTCAAGTCTTGTCCGGACAGTCAATGCATCTTTTCTGTCTGTAGATCGTGACAATCACGATTTTAAAAATAACCAACAATAAACATGTATGTATGTGCATATAGATGATTATTATAATTCTATTTGTATGGAAAAATTAAAATTTTTGTCTTGTATATATAGATGTTTAGTAAAAATATTTTTTAATTTTTGTCAAATAAAAATATAATAATTTATAAAAAAATTGACAATTTGATTAAATTACCCTAATCTTGCTCGACTTTTGCAAGCCCACACACGTGATACACAAATTTAAAACTTTTTGGCGATGGACGTCAAGTGAAATAATGACACATAAAAAAACACCACTTAGACTTCCAACATATAAAAAAGAATTACAATTTTTGTCTTGTATACAGTCGCTTAGCTAAAATGTCTTAACTTTTTACTTGTTAGACGTCCAGGTGTCATTTGTTTTACATGTTATCATTCTACTTGGTATTCACTTTGATAACAAATAGCGCGTAGTAAAAAAATTCAAAATTAGTATGTTATGTGCGCCGCGCATATAAAAAATAGGTGAAATAAGAGCAATATGTCTCGAAATTGTCAAAATTTTCAAAAGTGTGAACATTTTTTACCAGTGATAAAAATTAAAAGATATTTTACCAAATAGATATATATTTATATATATTGGACGAAAATTATATTTTTTTTCTCTATTTATATCCATGGATAAGAATAGGTCGTATTTTGATCTATTCTTTTCCTTTTGCTTATCTCTTTTAACATATTACTTCTATTTGTTATATCTGTCAAAATTTCTTCCTTTTCTAAATATTTGGATCTTTTTTCGTCAATTTTATTTTTTAAATATTTTTATACCTTAAATCTATGCTACATCATCTATACTATATATTTAACAAATAAAACAATTGGGTTGCATAATTTTTAATTACTTAAACACTGTTAAATCTTTACATATTATTTTTGCACACCACCAATTATTCAACTTTTATTTATAATATTCACTTATTGACTTCAATTTATTCTATTTTTAATTTTACCTTTTTATATTCTATAGTGTACACACACACACACACACACACACACACACATATATATTAATGCATATGGCATGATTTCAACTACAGAATGTTAAATTACTAAAATGTTATTATTTAACTATTTTCATTTTTCTTTATTTTCTATTCTATTTTAATATAATTCTATTTTTTTCTCTTACACCTCTTTATCTTTTCAATTTACTCTTTTATCAGTTTTATTTTTGCATATACTTTTTTATTTTAATTTAATTTTATTATTGTTATAATTCATCTCAAAAACAAAAATTTATAATTTTTGAAAAATAGATTTAATTTTTCATTCACTCTTATTTCATAAATAATATAAAATATACTTTTTAAAAACATTATTTATTTATTTGTTTATATAGTTATGTACGTGCATTAAATGTTCCGTTCATCACTAACATGAATAAAGAATATATTTTGCTTACGTTATATAAATAATGATAAAACATTTATTAATTATTATTTTTAATATAAAGCTCCATTAATTTTGTCTTTTCTGAAAATAGAAAAATATTCTTCATAATTCACATCCTAGAGTTTATTTTGGCTTATTTTTAATAAAAATAGTACAGTTTAGATATTATTATCATGGTCAATATGCAATGCTGGAAGACTTATCATGACGTTCATTTTTTCTGTGTTACTGGTGTGAATTAGTTGTACTGGCAACGGCAAAATACAAAGACTATTTTTATCAATGAAAATTTAGCACAAAAATTTAAAAAATGTGTAAAAATAAAAAAAAGAGATAAAAAATAATATTTTAATGTGATATGTTTGAAAGAAATGATTTAAATCAATCAAAAACTGGATCCAAACATATAGCCTATAATTTATATATTATATAGTATCAGGTAAGTGTTATTGTAATATCTGGTAATTTCGACGAAATAAAGATAAATGATAATAATAAATATTTTCTTTTCAGAATTATAATTTTTTATTTATCTATTAACTTATTTATTTTCGTTTAAATTAATATAGTGGTGTTTAATTGGGTATGAAAAGAAATATACACAATTTTGAGTAGGACAAACAATACCAAAAATTTGGAAATTGATAAATAACTATTGCCATGCTCAGGAGGCAAATTGGAGGGCAAAGGCCGATTTGGGTGCTAGGAGATTGTAGGAATTTAATTCCAAATTAAGGGGTCTCGAATTTACCATAATTAAGTGGTACAATCATGAGTATAAATATTTGGTACAATCATGAGTATAAATATTCCACAAGGCCAAAAGAAGTAGAAAGAAATAAAATTTTCCCATTCAAGAGAGAAAAGCTAAAATATCTAGAGTAAAGTCTCACATGATACAGGAAACCTCAAATAGGAGAACCAAGATACAAAGTCCCTTCAATTGGAAAAATTTTATTCTAAAACTAGTGAGAATTAGTACAAAACCTGTAGGAATTGAATTGACTCATAATCCAAGGCTCTAGGATTTCATCAAGAAATATATGGGAATTGAATTTATGTTATCTTGAGAATTAAATTGAGAATCGTTATGATTTGAATAGGGAATCAAGAAATCAAAACTAATGAACCTCGTGACAAGTGAATTGGTGCCAAGTACATGGTTTTACTTGCAAGATTTTCGTAACTATATTTTCAATGAAATATTTTCCTAAAAGTTGTATATTTTTCCTAAAAATTTGTTACGTAACATTTTTCCAAAATATTTTTCTATTCAATTTATATACATTGGTTTGTTTTTGTTCAAAGTACTTTGTCTTGAAAATACTTTGGGCGTAGATAGTATCAAATATTTGTATTTACACTGCAATGGATAAGTTATTATAAAAATATTAGAATATTGTGATATGATGTCCTTGGAGACCAAACGACAGTGTAGGAATTGGTTTCACCCACTCTAAGTTTCACCATACCACTGTTGCCTCTTCTCTAGTACCAACCATCGCCATATTGGATTTTGGATGCAAATAAGATGAAAATAAGATTGAAAATTTGATTAAAGAAGTAGGAGAATTGAGGAAAGCTTAACCACTTAATTTCATAAAAAGCACCAACTAAACAAGGCCACTATTACAATAGAAAGAAAAGAGAAGCTGGACGTATTCAACAATCTACAACCACCATGTAATTTATGTATTATTTATACTACTAAAACCCTAGGCTAAACATGGTAATAATCCTTCCTACTAACAAACATAATTAAAGGAGACTATTGCTAGGAAATAAATCAAACTACAAGGAAGATTGCCCTCCAAGTAGCAAGTATTATGGTAACCAAAATTCTTTTCCATGTTTGAATATTCTTACTATCTAAGGTGCCACTTTTATAGAAACAAATCTTCCCATAGCCTTTGAATCACATTTTCAATACTCTCTCTTGATTCAAAGCAACAAATTTCAAGTAGGGTCTTGAAGAACTCAGGCTAGGGTATTGTCAATGTCTTAGTAAAATGTCTGACATTTGAAATTGAGTGCTACAAAACTATACCATCATTCTACCTTTATTCACCAAATCTCTAATTACGTGATTCCTTAACATAAAAGATAATAGTCCCTTCCTCTTACTTTTGTTGCAAATTAAACAACGTTCTCTTCAACCAAACATGTTGACATGCTGCCAATGTTGCCGCCATATATTTTGCTTCTACTATTGACAATGCAATTATAGCTTTGTTCTTTGAGTTCTAAGTGATCGCTCCTAAACCAAGTGTAAACATATTGCCTGAAGTGCTTCTTTTATCATCTAAAGCATTTGCCCAATTCTTATTACTACAACCAATCAATTTAATATTCTCAATATGTGGATACCATTTTCCATGGTCTAAAGTACTTGTAAGATATCTCAAAATTCTCTTTATGGTTTCAAACTCCAACAAAAGATGTAATATCTGGCCTAATATGAGTCGAGTAAAACAAACCTCTGATAAAACTCTATATTGCCTTGGATTAGCATTTTATAACCCATTTTCTACTTGTAACTTTAGGTAGATGATGTCATTAACATACAATCATATTATGATAATATCTATCACATCATGTCCTTTCAGGTGGGCTCATTCTCATTCTTCGCAAGCCTTTTTTGATGGATCCTTGTTCATATCCTCCTTCCTTCATTAGTACTAGGATGCATATATCAAAAACTCAATGTGAAATTTGAATGAGATAGATTTTTTTTTGGTGAGGATTGCGATATGTCACTTGTCCTTACCTTGCTCTTGAGTTGAGCTGCAAGTTTAGAACTAGTAGCAAGTTTCCAAAAAGAACTTAGAATCTTATTTCACCAAATACAAGTAGAAGTTGTTATTAATTTTACTATACCAAGTCCTAGGGGCCTACTTTAACCCATAAAATGCCTTTCTTAAGCTCTATGCTTTATCTTCTTTACTGGGTACAATAAACCTTTTGTGTTGAGCACCATAAACTTCCTCACTCAATTCTCCCCTAAAAAATGTAGATTTAACATCAAATTGATAGATACTCCATCTTAATGGAGCTACCAATGCAATTAAAAGTCCTATAATTTCAAACCTTGCCACTAGTGAGAATGTCTTCAAGTGATCAACACCTTGTTTTTTAGTGTACTCCTTTGCTGCCAACCTTGTTTTGTACTTTTGTACATTCCCATCTATATGAAACTTGGTTTTAAAGATTCATTTCAAGTCAATAAAATTCTTATATTGAGAAAGATCACACCACTTCCAAATTGCTTTCTTGTCAATGGATGCTAATTCCTTTTTTATTATATCCTCCCATTCTTTCTTGCCTTTTACTTTCTTAAAACAAGATGGATCAGGGGTAAAAAAATACATATTCATCAACTTCATAGATCTTATGGAGTGATTTGAACCGTCTTGGAGGAGTTTCACTATCAAAATCATCATGCTCAACAGTTTGCTGTAGTTCTTCTCATGCTCACAAGGTCTCAACTCGAGGTTACAAGCCCTCTTGGTGCAGTTGCTCATCTAGTTGTAGTGCATTTTGGAAATCTCACAATTGGTCTAGGGATTGTGCCACCTATTCTTGAGATTATGAAGCTAGTTATCGTAGTTGTGGGCTTGACAGCAGGTCATTTTGGAAATTCCATGGTTGGGCTCATAGTTGTGGTGACTTCGCTTGTCGTTGCAAGTCTAGTTCCTATGGTCACAACTCCTCTTGCGATAGGATGCTGTTGTCTTCGTACCAAGTTTTTTGTGGTATATTTTCTCCCTTTTTTTACCAATTTTGACTTGCATACTCAGAAAAAATAACATTTTTATTAATAATTGTTTTGTCACTAATAGAATTGTACAACTTATTTGCCTTTGTCTCATTACAATAGCCTACGAAAATACATTTTCGGGATTTTTCTTCATGTTTGTGTCTTTTATTCTCCTCTTGCCAAACATAGGCTATGCAACCAAATATTTTGAGGTGTTTTGCTAATAGTTTTATTCCACTCCATGCTTCATAAGGAGTTTTGTCTTGAGTGGCTTTTGTTGGTGAGATGTTCAACAAATTGACGACGGTTGCTATAGTTTTGTCCAAAAGGTACCAGGTAGGCCCTTTGCATGGAAGTTACCCTTACTACGTTGACTTTCCTTGCCTTTGCCACATCCGGTTCCCTTGTCTTGGTCCTTGATACCTTCGCATTTTGCTTGAAAGGCCGTCACCTCCACGCTTTTCTTCATCCTATTGATTCTTGCCTTATGAGATTGCAAAAGAATAAGTAGTCAAATCCTTCGATTCATCTATAGATGTCACAACATGATCAAATTTAGGGGGGAGATTACGAAGTACCTTGGGTACGACGGTGCGTTTGGAGACTTTCTTGCCATATGACCGCACTTGATTAACCACATCCTCAATTTTGGTAAAAAAATCTTGTACACTTTCACTATCTTTCATGTACAGGTTTTGAAACTCACAATTAAGGTTTTGCAATTTAATTCTTATCACGGTAAACAATTCATGGTATGCTATCCTTAAGGTTGTCCTAGTTTTATTTGTCGTAAAAGTACTTTGTATCTTTGAAAAAATAGACTCATGGACAATTTGTTACATACAAAACAATGCATTGTTGTCTTTCTTCTTGCTCTTCTTTAATCTTGCTATGTCATCTCTTTTATTATATCCATTCTCTACCAAATTTTATAATTGTTGAAACTTGAATAAAGTTTTATCTTAATGTTCTAAAATTCATAGTTGTCTCCTTTGAACACTGATTGAGAAGGTTGAGTAAGGAAATCGTCATTGATTGTCATGACCACAAGTCTCACTAAGTGGTTATAGATACCACAATATTGGATTTTGGATGCAAATAACATAAACATAAGGCTGAAATTTTGATTAAAGAAGTAAGAGAATTGATGGCAAAGCTTAACCATTTTATTGCGTAAAAAGTACCAACCGAACTAGGCCTAAAACTATTACAAGAGCAAGAGCAAGAAAAAAAAGGCTGGACATGTTCATCAATCTGCAGCCACCATGCATTTTATGTGCTATTTACACTGCCAAAGCTCTAGTGTAAAAAAAGTAATAATCATAACTACCAACAATCATAATTAAAAGAAACTATTATTAGGAAATAATCAAATTGTAAGGAAAATTGTCCTCCAAATATCAAGTATTATGGAAATTAAAATTCCCTTCCATGCTTGAATATTCTTACTCTCCAAAATGCCACCGTTATATAAACAAATCTTCCCTTTGAATCATATCTTCAACATGCCGTCACTGTCGCATCACAACATTGTACAAGTCGTCCCTTCATGCTCTTAGTTGCCGCGGGCGTGAACGAGAGGAGGAGCACCACAAAAATGGCACAACCAGTGGCGCATTTTCAAGGATATGGAGGTGGAGGAGGCATGGCCGTTCAGGGATCGTGACAGAGACCTTGCGGATTACGATGTTTTATATAGGTGACTTTTTGGCGGTAGTGAGATGGTTGGGAGTGGGCGGCATGGAGAAAGCGCTGGCGGAGCTGCAGAGGAAGAGGGCTTCTTTTATGAAGGAGCTGGTTGAAGGAGTGGAAGGGAAGAAGAAAACGATGATGGAGATGCTGTTGGCTTTGCAGAAGAAAAAGCCTGAGTTCTATACGGATGCGCTCATAAGAAGCTTAATGTTGCTAATTTCACATTTATTTGATTTGTTTTTTTCATTAATGCTATTCGTTTTTAAAAGCATTTTGGGTGTATGTGAATCAGGATGAATTTGAATTGAAAGATTTAAAAATAAGGATTTCAATCGGAGAGTTGAGTTCATTATTTTTTGTAGCAATAAATATTACATAAATGACAACTTGGACAAGCGAACATGGACGTACATCTTCGGAGCATGCTGTGCAACCAGAATCTTCATGCCTTCTTTCCACAACTACAGAATCTGGTCCTTTCTTGGCTTGTTGGCTTGTTGATGACCACTTATACAGCTTGCTAGCTCACCATTGCATCTCTAGTTCATGGAAAGGTATCCAAGGACTTAGCCACGTTATCCTGAGAAGTTGTAATCAAAGAAAAGGCTTATTCTTCATGAATATATATTAATCTTAGTGAGGTCCTGCACTTCAATTAGATGCAAGAATCCTGGTTTTATTGTTGTCATGCCCATGAGATCTTGATGAAATTTGTCTTTGTTAATTTATGTGTAATTTGTGGATAGTGGAGGGTGTGAATCACTCGGGTCCAACCAAGTTGGTGTTTTCACAGGAGCAACAAACATTCTCCACACCTTCGAAGGAAATGCTGTCACCGTGTAAGACAACCTTAAATATCATATTACTTATATCTATATGTGTATGTGTGTATGTGTGTATTTTACGTTATTTTATATGTTTATCGTTTTTCCACATTTTTCTAAGTCTCCATCGGCCAGGGTGGAGAGCAAGTTTGATGATGGTGTAATTTAAGCTGTTGTCTTGGCTTAATAATAAATCTTCTAATTGCGTAATTTATTTGTTTTAGATCATGTGATTAGTTTCTTGTTTTTATTTGTTTTACACATTAATTTTCTTGAAAATAAATGCTTAATTTTACACAACTGTTAATTTAGTTAAAAAATCAATTATTAAAAAATTTATATAAAATATCATTTAAAAATATAATTTGTTTGTGCGTATAGCATGGATTACATGCTAGTTTGAAAAAAATATAAGATGGCTTCATCCTCTGTTATAATTCTTCCGCGGAACATTTTCTTACGAATTTTCCATGTCGACTCTGAAGCTTCCGTGTATGGACAATTTTCTTCCAACCTAATCTGCTTAATCTAGTACAACGTGGGGCCCTACGTAGAAGGATTTATCGTCCTAGTTCTAGGATCCTTAGTTTTCCCTCTCAGGAATGCTTATTCTCAAACTATTCCAAACTGTGGGTCCCAACGTACGGCAGACCAGCTTGTCTCTGCGGTCCCCCAATCATTTCTGGGGACTTTTGACCACAGCTTCACCAGAAGAGATTGGCCTCGTTTGGGGATTGATGATGGATGAGCTTAATCGACTTGAAAGTACGTTTACCGCTTGTGTTCACACGCTCTCAACAACTTTGTTTTGGCATAATTCAATATAATATTTAATATTGTGTTCATACACTGTCAATCACTTATTTTCTAGAAGCAGCCAAATGTTCATTACTTCCTCACTGTGTTCATACTTTTTCTTACCTACGTTTGGACAGAATACAATATAATCGGGAGTCCAATCTCATGTCTATTAGAAATAAATAAAGTGTTTAGGATTCATTTTAGAGGGAGTTTGGCTAAAATTATTTTAAATAGCTTATAAAATTATGTATTTTATAACATGTTTTTGAAAATAATAAGTTCATATATTTTATTTTTAAAATAAACTTATACAAGATTTTGTTGAAGTCTATAATTATAGTTACTTAAAATTTTTTAATGTAATAAGAATGAAAATAAATTAAATATTATCAATATAATGTAATATAAGATATGTATGTCATTTTTAATATATATATATATATATAATAAAATAACTTATAAGATATTTAAGAACTTATAAGCTCCAAATATATAATTTTGAGAGCCTTTAAGTCTTTTTAATAAATACTTTATCAAACATTTTTAAAGAACTTATAATTTCTCAAATATTTTATAATATATTTTAAAAATTTATAAGGTAAACCAAACACACTTTGTATCGTGTGCTTTTTTGCATATTAGCTTATACACAAGTTTTGTGAAAATTTTCTCCTACATTTCGTGATGATTCATATCTATTATAGTCATATTGTGTATTATTGGATTAAAACATGCTTTTATCCTTAATTTTGTGTATGCCGTGCCTCGATTATTATCCTTATCATGTTTCTGTGTTATGTCCATGTATTTTTCAATCATTCTTTTTACCAATCGTACTCTAAAACAATTGATTTGACAATACCAAAGAAAAAAATTAAAACAAATTTTGATTTCCGCACTTCTTCGTTCATATTATTAAAATTACATTCCCAAAAATAAAATTTCCACAAAATTTCGGAACGTATCCGAACAAGCGTTAAGGGTACCCAAATTTTTCTTTTTGACAAAATCACAGTGAAGCACTTTGTCGCCATGTAAAAGTATGAACATATTATTCGGAGTCTGCTCCCAAACCTGAAAAAATAATAAATAATAGAGTACTTCGGTGGCGCTTGAGACCAATAAATAAATAAATGAGCTGTATCTGTCAGTCTAAGCTTTTAACTAAATTAAGCCAAACAAAACCGTGCTTGTTGATATTTTTTAGGTTAAAATAATGGAAAACGCCACTCCTACACGTCATGACCGCGTAACAGCCGATCGTGGGGAAATATTCGACTATGAAAGTGCGGGAACATCAAATATAAAATGATTAATTGCAGCAATTAATTTGTTCATAGTTGACGGCTGGGATGGAGTTGACTTGATCCTAATGGAGTTGCATAAATGTCAGTCAGGGTCATTCCACTACTATCACTGGTAAATCAAGGCTTGTTCTTGCGCTCTTGTTTATCAATGGGAGATCAGTCAGCCTCACAACAAGAATTTCAAACTGGTGCTGCTAACGATCCGGTGGTTCTTTCAGTTGATCTCCACCACGATGGCCGGCCCCTGTTTCTTCCCGTGGAGGAATTCGACGGCGAGTTCCTTAATAAGTACGTCTCACCCAGCACAACCAAGGTTTCTTACTGTTGTTTCTCGATGGGAGGCCACTCACCCACACAACAGGACAACAGTAAAACTCGAGGACTTCAAGGGTGTGTCGTTCCGGCCGATATCAGCGACAACGCTCTGTCGGAGTCACGTCCACGGCGAATTCACAGAGTGCCAGCACATATGCGTCAAAAGAACCCACAGATTTATGATCCAGTAGTCCTGTCACTCGGACCCTACCACCACGGCAAATCCCAGTTGCGTCAGTTGGAAGAATTCAAGGACGAGGCCTTCACCGAAGTAACCAAGGACAAAGGCGCCTCTCGTACTCAGATCTTGCCAAAAATAGCTGAAATCAGGAGTCACTATGAGGAAGTTGAGCAGGATGATGAGGTATTGACTGATATAATCTTTCGTGATGCTTATTTTATCGTATACCTCATAATGTATGCAGAACGTCAGAGTGATAGTATGCAGCGCCGCCTTGGCCTCTCGACATATTTATTTGCGTGGTACGATATCATTTTGCTCGAGAACCAGATCCCGTTATGGGTCATCAGGCTCTTGCTCGATTTAAATTTTGGTGAGCATGAAGGAGAAACATTGCTCTGCAAGTTCTTAAGTGCGATCTGCTTTGAGGATCCAAATCGACTGCAAGCACTTCCTTGGAAAGGCAAGCAGCATGAGCCTCTTCACCTTCTGGAAGCCCTTCGAACAATTAAGGTCAGACAGAATGCCATTAGACCCAAAGAACTTAATTTTCTTACTGAAGTATTCAGTTGTAAGAAAAGACGGAGGAGCGGCACCAACAACTCAAAGAGTTTATCAGAAAAGATAAATCTTCCGTTCCGTCCGGTTACAAGCCTCAAAGCAAAGGGCATTTATTTTGAGCCAAGTTCTAATTGCTTTACGGACATCAGCTTCACTTCCTACTGTTTCTATGGAATTCTTAAGCTTCCAATTTTATTAGTGGACGAGGGTTCCCAGATGTTCTTCTCCAATACCATAGCATTCGAAATGTCTCCAGAGACTGAAACCGACTATGCCGTGATGTCTTATGTTAATTTCATGAAATCTCTGATTGAGCATCCTAAGGATGTTAAAGTGCTGCGGGAAAGAGGCATACTGCTTAGCGTCCTTGGGTGTGATGAGAAAGTGGTCAGAGTTTTCAAAGAAATCAATACGTACGGAATGCACAATTGGACCATATTTGATGATGTGAAAACGAGGATCGAAGAGCACTGCAATCACAAGGCCAAGACATGGATAGCTGAGTTCATTCAAACTAACCTCCGCAATCCGCGTACTGCTGCTGCTTTCTTGGCCGCAACGTCTCTGCTCTGCCTCGCTTTCCTCCAGACTTATTATACAATGCGTCCGGCAAAGTAAAGTCCAATTGTTTTCGTAATTATACTCTTGTAAACTGGCGTTTAATCCATTCAATGAGAATGTTTTAATTGTAGACAATTTGCGAATGTGAATTATCATCCATAATCATAAAAAATTATCCTGCAAGAGTCAATGTTGGTGATATCAATAATAAACTCATACAATGTTACTCTTTCGAGACTAAGAGCGTGTTTGGCTATTCTTATTTTTAAGAACTCATAAGAATATATAATTTATAAAATATTTTTAGAGTTTGTAAGTTCATATATTTTTATTTTAAAAACAAGTTAAAAAATGTTTGGTAAGATCATTTTATAAGATTTTATTAAAATTTAAAATAATAGTTGATTATAATTTTTTGATGTAATAATAATGAAAATAAATTAAATACTATTAATAAAATATATTTTAAGAATATTTATGTTATTTTTAATATATAAAATGAAGTAACTTATAAAATGTTTAAAAATAAGTTGAGAAAAGTCAACTTATTTGCAAAGAATTTATAAGTTATTAACATCTTATTTTAAAAGCTCAAAATCTATTTTGCTAAATAAGTTAGCAAACACTCTTAAAGAGCTTATAAGCTTTCAAATATTTTAAAAACTTATAAGGCAACCAAACACCCTCTAAATTGAAGAAATACAATTATTGCGACATATTGTAACATGTAACAATTGAAGTTCCAACCATTTATCAAAGAAAAAAAAAAGAAAGAATTGATCTTGTAAGTTTCCCAAGAAATTCCGTGATTTCATCTAGAAGTAATAATTGGTTATTTGCTTTTCTCATTTCGTAGATCATTGGATACTGAAGAATATTCTAAATGGCATTTTGAAATTTGCTCTAATTCTATCATTGTTCCTTCCATTTGAAGAAAGAAATGATCCAAAAGCATCATTAGTAAAATCAAGCCACCATAAAGACATTCTCAACATGTCCTGTTTTAGTTTTCGTCGATAACCCCAATTTAAGTTTAATAATTCATCTCAATAGAAGACAATTATACTTATTCAATTTATCTCTCTTAACTTAGTGGGCCTTGAAAAGTTTTGATATAATGAGGAGGGATTCTTATATCTTCCAAACACAAAGCACGTGGGGCTTTTAACTCAAATACATTTCCTATAGTGGAAGTAATATGTTATTATCAAAGTCTTCCTTAAAAAGGTCTAACTAGAAAGCTAGATAACTGATGTATTGATTTGTTTTGCTAGAAACAAGCACGATGTTGTGGCATTGCACTTTGAAATGATCAAGGCTTGTGTGTCCATAAGTTCAAAAGTTGTCCATGTAACAGTAGAAAATTTGATGGCTACCGCTGCCCCCGCTTCTTTAGGTAGAACTCCATGTTTAGGAGTTACTAGAAATGTTGTCAAAATATCAGTATCTCTGGTTTGGTATACATGAGTATTGTAAGTCAATATTCACTCTTTTAACACCCAATTTAATCATTTGATGTATCATTCAATTGGCAAATTTATTGTTTATCATTTCTGAAATTTCGATGGAAAGATTTTTTTACAAACATAGTCAACTTCATTTGTTAGAATGGATTTGATTGAGTCTCTGCACCTATCCTTTTTTGTTCGTTTTTTGAATCTTTGTTTTGAGAAAATAGGATTTAGCTTAGGGTTGCCAATTTCCATTAATTTTGGCATTTCTCTGAATTTGAAAGTTGTCCGCTGGTAAGTTTTCTTGCCGAGGCTCGATTCAATTAAGTTCGTAGCATCTACTAATTTTGCCATATATCCTTCCATTTATGTCGATTCTAGATTATGGACTTATTATTATATCATTTTATTTCTTTAATTCATAATAAATTTTTGAATTTATTAAATAGTGTTTGCTATTTCAAAAAAAGTATTTTCTCTCTTAGTTTTAAAAAAAATCCATATTTGATCCAATCATATTGAAGTTTATAAATTCTGTATTGACAACTCGATGTTGATCGATATGTAGGACATGTGCACGTTTGTCTTCCTGCCAATTCTTTGGTACAATTTCGGACGCGGGAACACGCTTTTTCTTTTCTTTCTTATCTTTTTTTTTCCTTGGCCAATCTCGAACATCCCTTGCCTCCGGATCTTTGTCCAATGGGTATGCACGGTACATAAAAAACCCACCGAAAAGCCAAACATTACAGCTGTCTACTGTAATTATTTATTCCAATCAATCTTTTTATATTAATGAATGGGGGATGATGTCTTGGAGATGGCGAATAGCGACATTGGAAAACTCGTGCGGTTATAGAACGTGAGGTTTTTGATCTTCGTCCATGGTTAACTTCTCCGCTGTCATCATGTGGAGGAGGACTCTAGTCTTCCATTATGTTAACTATTTTTTTTTTTTATTGATAATTTAGTTTTAATAGTTGGAGTGAATAACGTGTGTGGAAAATCAAAATTTTTATCAATGTATTGTTTTAATTTCTAGAAGTAAGAAGTAAGAAGTCAAGAATGCTTAATCTAATGATAACGACCTTTCAAAGTAAGATTGAAAAATAATTGAAATATATAGTTATATAATTGTGGGAGTGTTCAGATACACATTAGTGCAATACTTGAAAGGTATATAATATATTATAATTAATAAGAATTTATGTGTGTGTATGTGTAATACACTGAAATTTTGAGAATTAACAAAACATCATTTTGAAAGAAATTTTTTCGGATTATAATTGATTTATTTGTAAATTACTATTTTTTATTTATTTTTGGGTAAAAATATTGAAGAACTATGAGAAGAAAATTTTGGTATTTTCAAGTAATGGGATTTACCCTATGATTAAATAATTGAGGAAAGAAAATTTGTATGCCTTGAAGGCAAGGAATAAATTGGAAAAAGAACTCCAAAATTTGGATGAAATTGCCCATAAAATCTGAAAAATAGGTATTTAATAATAAAGACCTAGAATTATAGGAATTTGATGCCATACAACTCTCTAATAAAGTCTAGGCACAAATATGAGTTTTAAAGGGTTGAAACCCTATTTTGAGACTGGAAAAGAGAGTGACGGCGTGAAGAGGCTGTGGGGATTTTTCTTCACCTTCAAACACTCAATTATAATGTAACTTTCATGCCGAATTGATTGTCCCTTATGCATACACATGGAAGTATCAATTTTACATGCATTGACACCTTAAAAACGTGGACTCTTAAGCATGAGAATTAGTTATAAGTCCTGTGTTGATGTATAGAAATTAGTTATACTCTTGCAACTGAATTTTTTGCTGCGTAATCCAGACAAACTTTCTTGAATGCTTTCCTATCACAAGGACATGAACTTTACTTGAAGTTTCTGTTAAGTAAAAATGAGTAGTTTTTTGAACAAACTGGATGGAAGTTATTTGCAAGTGAATGATTTAAAATGAATATTTGGGAATCAAATACATGTTATAAGAATATGATAGCCACTCATATGATGTTGACAAGCGTGAGAAACAAGTTTTGACTCTGCCAATTGGGTAATAGATTAGTAAGATTGAGACATATAGTAGGTGAAGCTGGTGCGTGCTCCTACCAGTTAGGTTACAATAGATTGAGATACCTCGTATGCGGGATTGAAGCCTTAGGGCCATGGCAACATAGCCGAACATGATGTAACCCTCTGTAGTCAGGGGAATATAAACTAAGTCCCTAATTCATGGAAAGAGCACATTTAGTACACATGATTATAAGTTAGTTGAAAAATGAGAATAAGTATTCTTGAGAAAGATGAAATGGAAAAAGTATCATGAATGTATTCCTTTGATTTTTAGTTGTTTCTCTTGAAATATATATGTATTTATGCAATTGTATTTTTACAACTGTTGTTTTTTTGCTCATATCCATTTGACAATAAGATAGGTGTTATCATTTATTGGATAAATTGTTTCCACTACTAAATAATGTTTTGCAGAGAAAGACACTGACAATGGACAGATCTAAGGACAGTAGAATGTGGAAGAGGACTAGTTCATTGCTTTAGTTTTAATTCATTGGTATTATTATTAAAGACATTTGGATGTAATCGTTATGTTCTTTACCTTCCATTGTGTATTAAGTTTAGATGTATCATGGATATTACATTACTGTTGGGGATAATTGTTAGTTTATGTTATTGGATTAGTTTATCTATTATATATTAGTTTTGGTATTCGCTGGTGATTTGCAAATACTGCTGCGTTATGGTTTTAAGTTTGGGATGTGACAAAAATGATATCATAGCCTAAGTTTTGATAATGAAGGCTTAGAGCGTATAACCTAAACTAGAACCCTAAGAATCTCATCACGAGGACTTAGGAAGTCAGTAGCTATACCATGCATGCACATGTAGTATTTGATTTGCATTTTGCCTTAAAAATCGTGATCTAACATACAAGACAAATGGGAGTAGGGGTTCTAGTAAGCATACACTTGAGCAGTGGAGTGACTTGTTACAAGAAGATAAGCAGTGCCTTCTTGTGGCATTGACTCACTTTGGCACCATAGCTACTGAGTTACTAGAAATTCAGAGATAGTGTGCCAAATTGGAGAAAGAGAACAAGGAACTAAACGAGGTCATTAACACAATGGTTTACTTAAGTAAAGGTTGAATGAAGCATAAGTTCATTACGCGAAATTAGCAGAGATATGTAAGATTTCTAAGACCATGAAACAATGCATAACTAGGAGCATGTTTACCGAAAATATGAACAACTATATCAAAACTTAGCCTAAATAAATTCAAACACAAAAAGGAAGTTACAAAAACTAATCGCCATATATATGTTTAATTTAAATAAATTAATTATCAAATATTTATTAATAAAAAATTCCCAAAATTCGGAGAATTGGTCCTGCACTGATGTGTTGTTATATATTATATATGATATGATTCGTCCACGGAACTTTCTAACTATTTTCTTACGTATTTTCCATGTCAACTCTGAAGCTTCCGTGTTTGCACGTTTTTCTGCCAACCTTATCTGCTTAACGTACTACAACGTAGGGCCCTGTGTAGAAGAAAAACCCCATGGAAAAGGACATTTTGCCCATTGACTTAGTTTTGCATTATCAGTCATTTTATCGTCTTAGTTTTGCAATTCTTAGTTCACACTCTTATGCGTGTTTCTTGTCAATCCATTCCAAGCTGTGGGTCCCAAATTATGGCCGACCAACTTGTCTCTGCACTTTGCCAAAACAATTCTTGAAGCTTTGAGCTCAACTTCACGACAAGAGATTGGCCTCCATTGGGGATTGAAGGATGAGCTTAACAGACTTGAAAGTACGTTTAAAACACTCCAATTCGTAACAATTTACCATCAATGCGTTCACACGCTCGAGTATGAAACCGCCATGGTGTGAAAATAATGGATTCAAAGAGTATAGGTGATTCGAGTTGCTATCAAGGATTCGACGTGCGCAATGGAACAAAAAGATTTATGGGATCCCGATTTGGTGTTATATGGAAGTTAGCACCAGGTGGCAGCACCAGCAACGTGATCAATCCTTGTGAAGAAAGGCGATTGATCTTGCGTCCTAGAGGGTACTGAGATACATCGTGTAAAGGTTGTGTGATAAATCACAGGCATTGAAAGCACCTGCACAAAAATTGCCGAATTACTCGTGAATCAAGGTCACTCAAGGTAAAAGGTGAAAGGTTGTGTGATAAATCACAAACATTGAAACCAGTTGCACAAAAATTGTCGAATTACTTGTGAGCCAAGGTCACTCAGGCTAAAAGGTGAAATGATTTCTCGTGCAAAATTTTGATGAGAGATCATAATGGCCAATCTTGGATTTTTAGTGGATAGAAAGTTTTGAATCAGGCACCTGCTTGACTAGAGCTCAAGATCACTTGGAAACAATGTAAAGAGTGATTGTTGTGGGACAAAGAGCATAAATTATGCAAAGTCGAGGATCACGATCAATCTCGCGCAAAGTGCAGTCTGTCGCATGGCAAAACAAATTTCCAAAATAAATTCTAATACCTAGTTTTGGATAATTATACTATTTAAATTCTTTATGGCTCACATATACTGGATTCTTAAGGTTATTTCTTGCAATATGTATCATGTTTAGAATAGGATCTAATTGAGAATCCAATTTCTTTAGAGTTGAAACTCTTCTATCATAAATAAGGTGATTAGGGTCCAATTTAAGCGCGTCTTTTTGCATATTAGTCTATACACGAGTTTCGTGAGAGCTTTCCCCTAATTTGCATGATGATTCTTGTCCATTATTTTCATACATGAGTTATGTATTCTTTGATTAAAAATGCTTCAATGCTTAATTTTGTGCATGCGGTGCTTCAATCCTTGCCCTTATCATCTCTCTGCACTATGTCCTATCATTATTTTGAATCATTTTCCTTTTCCAATCATAATTCAAGAGACATGATTTGACAACACACAAAAGAGTTAAATGAAATCATTTATACAAATTGTGGGCATGGACTGGAGTGGCGATGATGTAGCAGTTGACGTGGCAGTGACATGATGCTGGTGTAAATATGTGTTAGTAGTGATATGGCACTAGTATATTTAGAAAGATTAATTGTGATATCTCATACTGTTTGGAAAAGATTTTTATATAATCCTTTTCTTTAATTTATGGATTTGCTTCAAATTAGTTAAGTGTTCAAGAAAATAAAAAAAGTTGCTAAGTTTATTTGATAAGATGAAATGATTAGGCCGTATCTTGTTGATTGATAATAAAATTTGCTCAAGTAAAATAGAATATCGCCAAGATAGAAAGTTGAATTGGTGTTAGAATACTAGAAAGAAAGACTGAACGAAGAAATAACTACAGTTTGAATTCAGTGTGGATTTTTTGGTGATCTTTTATCCAAACAGATAGGATTCATTGACCTTTGAAGATTACATGGGTTGGAGATATTAGAGTATATCTTGGACCTTTCAAACTTTATGAATTGATTATTCTTGGGCGAACACATTTTTCCTTTGTAGTGACGATTGATTCCTATGTCAAATTGTATGGGAAAAAGAGTGAGCAAGTAAGAGAATAATGAAACATGTCATTTACAACTTAAATAAAACTAATGAGACTAGTTGAGTCTAGTTTAGATATTATGGGATTACTTGAAGTACTTGAAAGATTAAGGTCAATAAGAATTGATAGTGTAGAGTGCTTTTCTTAAAATTTGATTTTACTCTTGAGAAATTTGATATAATGAAATTCTTTATATACGCTAGTATCTCGTAGATGTAGAAGGAAACCTTCGAATTGGGTTAACAATCTAATTGTTTATGATCTTTATTTTCTATGCTTATCAGTGGGGCTTCAACATAATTATTTTCAGCAATACTAGGTGTTCCAACACTTCAATAAATCAAAACTATCACAAATTATAATTTTCAGCAAATTGCTTAACTCTCACTAATGAAATTACATTTGCAAATATAAAAAATAATAATAAATAATGGAGTACTTTGGTGCTTGAGACCAACAAAAAATAAAAAACGAGCTGTATCTGGCAGGCTAAGCTAATATAATTAAATTAAGCTAATAAATTCGTGCTTGTTGGCATTTTTCAGGTTAAAATAATGGAACGCACAACTCCACGTACTGATAGCTTGGCGGCTGATCGAGGGGGAAATATTCAACTGTGAAAGTCAAGAAACCTCTAAAATAAAATGAATAATTGGAGAAATTAATTTGTTCATAGTTGACGGGGGATGGCGTCGACTTGATCCAAATTTAGTTGGGTCCATTCACAACTTGAATCTCTCTCTGGTAAATTAAGGCTTGTTCTTACCCTTGTTTATCAATGGAAGCTCAGTCAGCCTCACAAGAAGAATTTCAAACTGGTGCTGCTGCTAATGAAGAAACTGAAGGAGCATTTCCAGCCGATGTCAGGATTGATATTCCATCTAAATCTGGTGGACGGCTTATTCACAGAGCGCCACAACAATTGTGTGGAAACAACAACCCGTCGATTTACGATCCGGTGGTTCTTTCAGTTGGCCCCCACCACCACGGCCAACCCCAGTTGCTTCCCGTGGAGGAATTCAAGAGCGAGTTCCTTAGTAAGTTCGTCACAGCCTGCACAACCAAGGTTTGTTCCTGTTTTTTTTTGTCAATGGAAGACCACTCACCCACACAACAAGGCAACAACAAAACTCGAGAAGTTCAAGTAAATGTTGCTAATAATGAAATAAAAGGATCTGCTCCAGCCGATGTCCCCAACGAGACTCTGTCGGAATCCCGTCCACTGCGTATTCACAGAGTGCCACCACATATGCGTCAAAAGAACCCACAGATTTTTGATCCAGTAGTTCTTTCGCTCGGACCCTACCACCACGGCGAACCCCAACTGCGTCAGCTGGAAGAATTCAAGGAGGAGGCCTTAGCCGAAGTAACCGAGGGCAAAGCCGCCTCTCGTACTCTGATCTTGCCAAGAATAGCTGAAATCAGGAGTCACTACGAGGAAGTTGAGTACAATGATGAGGAGTTGGCTGATATAATCCTTTGCGATGCTTACTTCATCATATACCTCATGAGGTCATTCGAAAGTGGCAGCGTTAGTATGTTGCGCCGCCTAGGCCTGTCGACTTTTTCACTTGCGTGGGCGGATATCATCTTGCTTGAGAATCAGATCCCAATTTGGATTATCAGGCTCTTGCTCGAATTAAATTTTGGTGAACAAGAAGGAGAAACATTGCTCTGCAAGTTCTTAAGTGGGATCAATTTTGGGGATCAAAATCGACTCCAAGCACTTCCTTGGAAAGGCGAGGAGCACGAGCCTCTTCACCTTCTTGAAGCCCTTCGAACCATTAAGGTCAGACCGGAGACTGCCGTTAGACCCAAAGAACCTCATTGTCTTACTAAAATATTCAGTTGTAAGAAAAGATGGAGGAGCAGCACCAACAACTCAAAGAGTTTATCAGAAAAGATAAATCTTCCGTTTCGTTCTGTTACAAGCCTCAAAACAAAGGGCATTTATTTTGAGCCGAGTTCTTATTGCTTCACGGACATCAGCTTCACTTCCTACTCTTTCTATGGAATTCTTAAGCTTCCCATTTTATTAGTCGATGAGGGTTCCAAGATGTTCTTCTCCAATACCATAGCCTTTGAAATGTCTCCAGAGACCGTAACAAACTACGCCGTGATGTCTTATATTAATTTCATGAAATCACTGATTGAGGATCCTAAGGATGTTAAAGTGCTGCGGGAAAGAGGCATACTGCTAAGCGTCCTTGGGAGTGATGAGGAAGTGGTCAGAGTTTTCAAAGAAATCAGTACGTATGGAATGCACAATTGGACTATGTTTGAAGGTGTGAAAACGAGCATTGAAAAGCACTGTAATCACAAGGCCAAGACATGGATGGCTGAGTTCTTTCACACAAAACTCCGTAATCCGTGTACTACCGTTGCTTTTCTGGCTGCAACGTTTCTGCTCTGCCTCACTTTCCTCCAGACTTATTACACAATCCTTCCAGCAAATTGAAGTCCAATTATTTTCATAATTATTCTCTTGTAAAACATTGTTTAATCTTTTCATGAGAATGTAACGTGTTAATTGTAAACATTTAGGGAAGTTTTGCAAAAGTCAATGAGAAATGCACACAATATCACTTCCTTCAAGACTAAGTTAAAAAAAAATAAGTGAATGACTGTTGAACCTGTTACAACACATAAACAACATCCTAGTTCTGTTACCAAACCTCTTAATCCTACGAGGACTAAAAATATATGATGTGGAATGCCATCAGTCAATTGAACCTACTGTAATTTTATTTTTCAGTTTTTCCCTGTTTTGATAATTATTCTATGATAATAGAATAAAAGAAAATATTATAATACACTGTAATATATGTTCTAGTTTATTTCAATAATAAATAGTTATTAAAACCTAAAATTATCTTTAAAATATATTTCAAAATATTTATAAACTTAAAAGATCTAAAAATTAAAAATACATTCGAAGTGTTTAATATGTTCAATAATATTAAATAAATTAATTAAAAATAATTTTAATTTTAGAATGTATATAAAGATATTACAAAGTAACTAAAAATAATTTTAAAGAATAATTAAAAGTCAAGTTTATTAATGTAGTAGTTTCTTCTTTCCCGGCAATTATTAGTATTATTTGATATCAAATAATATTTAAAAAATGAACTTTATGAATTGAACAAATATTTGAAATGTAATCTAAAAATTTTAAGATAATTCAATTTTAAAAACTAAATTTCTAATATATTTAAAGTAATTAAAAATACTTTTTATTATTCAAACTAATTTTTATATAATTTGGAAATTTTATTCACAATATTTAAGAAACATTTTCTATTTATTCAAATTATTTTTCAACTACTCGCTCTTCGTTTAAATATTTATTTAAGAAATATCTTGTTTTCATTTTTTTAAATGCTACTATATTCAATTTAAATAATATTTTTCAAATTACTTTTAATGTATTTTAAGCTAATATATTTCTATCATGAATTTTTATTTTTTATTTCTAGATAATGAAACAAATAAAAATTATCACTTTGATTATTTTATATAATATCTTAAAGAATTTAGATTTTTTGTTTTTTAATTGAATGGCACATGGAATTTTGCCCTATCATCACGCATGCCACATGTCATGTTGGGTGTTTGTCGGTCACGTAGGACAAATAGATTGGACATTCAAAAGTCCCCAATTTTAGTCGGGCATGTGCTTGTCACATGAGAATTTTTGGTGAAATGCTGCAGTTCAAGACAACTTTGCCTTTAATGTAACAATATTTTTTATTAGAGCCTTTAATTGTCATTTTTTCAGATAAGTGTTCTAAAAATGTCACCCCTAATAATTAATAGACCAAAATTGCATTTTTCCTTGTGTTATTTTAAAAGTAGCAGCGCGGGATTAGGAGTAAGAAACTGTTTTAAGTATCAATCATTTGTTTGCATCCATACAACGAAGTAGTTAAGAGCGTGCATGTGAACACACTAGTGTTAATTATTATATTTTATTTAACAAAACAAAGTACGTAGCTAAGAGGCAGCATGTGAACACTCTGAGTATGAGTTATTTCTTTGCTGGAGTGTACATTACAATTAAACTTAAAACCTTCGTATATTAAATTTCTTTGATATAATTAGAAAGGCCAGTATAGTACCTTCTTCAACTCTTACATGCTTGATGCTTACTTTAGCCTACAGCTTTTTCAACTTGTAAACATGATGGGGTGATTGGAGCCTTCAAAGCCCTTAGATTGCTTGACATGTACTTTTTTATATAGAATACCATTTAAGAATGTATTATTTACATCTATTTGGTATAATTTGAAATTAAAACTGTAAGCAACGACTATAAGTAGCCTAATAGTTTCTATACTTGCGATGGTGGCAAAGATCTCATCAAAATCTACGTCTTCAACTTGTGTGTACCTTTTGGTAATAAATCTAGCCTTGTTTTGTCCAATGTTCCTCTATTCATTGGTTTGGTATTTAAAAATCCACTTTGGGCTCATAACATTTGCATGCTTTGGCCTTTCTACCAACTCCCAAACTTGTAGATGAATTAGTTAAGTTCCTCCTGCATTTCTATGATTCAATATTCATTTTTTAGTGCTTCAGCAACATTCTTTAGTTCCTTCATAGATATAAAGCATGTAAAGCTTCTTGACTCTAGATGATGGATTATGAACTAACTGTCATGGGACTCAGTTGTCATTAGGTGCGTGATTCTTCTTGTCCGTACTTTGTTGGACTTCAACATTCGATCCTGCATCTTTTTTAAAGAATTTTACACCTATATTTCCTCATCATCAACAACCACATTAATAGATTCCATGACACATTTAGTTTGAGAGTTATAAACTTAATTGCCACAGATTGTGGTTAAGTGGTCAAGGAATATACTTTTGTCACTTTTAGATTCAAACCTACTGAATGGTTCACCATCTTTTAAGATGAAACACTAGCTTCCAAAGACATAAAAGTAACTGACATTGGGCTCCCTACCATTCAATAGTTTATAAGGAGTCTTTCCAAGTTTTGGAGAGACATGCACATGATTGATAATGTAGCATGCTGTATTTATAGTCTTAACCTACCACTTTTGGCTCATTTTCTCATTAAGCATCACACGTTCCATCTTTTATTTTCCATAACTCCATTTTGTTGTGAGGTGTTTAGTTCAAAAAACTGGTATACAATTCCATTTTCAACCCAAAATTTTCCAAACTTTGGATTCTTAAACTTACATCAATGATCACTTCATATTTTGGCTATCTTCCTTTGACTGCCTTCTTCTTCGCTTTGGAGTTGAAAAAATTATTTTTTTTAAGGCATTGAAGACTTTTAACTTTTCTTAGAGAAAATTGACTTGAGCATAGTGTGCAAAGTTATCAATACATACAAAAAGGTAATTCTTACCTCTCAAACTAGCAATATCTATCATCCCTATTAGGTTGATGTGCAGTAGTTCCAGGGCTCTAGAGGTGTGAAGGTATCACAACAGAGGATGGGATTTCCCATGTTGTTTTCCTTATTGACATGGGCCACACACCCTGCCCTTTCTCTAAAAACAAGTATGTCTCTAATTACATAAGGTTTGGAAATCCCACTGATGTTATGGTAATTGAGATGCCTTAGCCTCTTATGCCAGATTTTAGTCGCATCAGCATTTGTTCTAAGGCATGTCATAGTATCATTCAAGAGGTAGCAATTGTTGGATAGCTCCTTCCAATCAGCACATGATTGCTGTTCTCATCATATACATTACATTTGTGCCTTGTAAGCTAAACATGAAGATTCTAGTCGCACAACTAGCTAATACTAAAAAGGTTGGCCACAACATGAAGTATTTTAGTTTTGGCATCACTTCAACATGTATAACCCCTTTTTCGATTATTCAACCTCTATGTCTATTTCCAAATGTTACAGACTCTTGTAAGACTTGTATATTTGGTTAAGTTTGACTTGTCCTCCATCATGTGTCTCGAGCATCCTTTGTTAAAATACTAGGTTGTGTTGCAGCACGACCCTCTAGCAATGTAAGTGGTGTATCAAGTCAAATTGCTTGACCCACATCATCTTGTGTCACCTCTTAGTTTGTGAATTAAAATTGGGATCAATGTTTCTCTCATCTAAAAAGTCCTTCAAAAGAGGAAAGTATGCAGTAAAAACATGAACAAATTTATGTCAATACTCACGTTAAGTTTTGTGACGTCAAGATCTTTTGTTTTTCTTCTTTAATGTTGCAACACTATGTGTGGTTGCTTGAACTGATTTCTGAATAAATAAGATCTTTTTTTGGGGTTACCTGAATAGAACTCAGCTGTTCAATGAATCCAAGTCCATACTGATCCTTTGCAGTCTTTCCCATGGTCAGCAGGTCATCAAGTTCTACATTTCCTTTGTTCAATTTTTCCAAGGTTTCTTGTTTAGTTTGAATTCTAAGACTGCCTCTTGGTGCTGTTTTATTACCTAAGAAATTTCCTCCTTTGATTCCCTCTTCTCCTTTAGAAGATTTTTGACTTTATTTTCTAGGGATAAAATTTTATCATGCATCATTTTGTAAGTGGACATTAATTCCTTCTATGTGACTTTTGAGATGGTGTAATTCCTACAATCTAATTGTCTCTAGAACTACGACATCAATATGAACACTTTTGGTCTTTGTCCCAACATCATGGAATGCAACAAGATTACTTGTTTGCTCTTCCTCTTCTAACACCTTTGAATCATCTTAGTTCTAGGTTGTGGCCATTGATTTGCCTTATTTCTTCAAGGTGCTTGCAATTTAGTCAGGATATGACCATAATCGCTACACTTATGGCATTGGACGTCTTTCTTTTGTGAGTCATTTTTTAAGTCCTTCGTAGTATGTTTGTTACCACCTTAACTTTGCCACTTTGGTTAGAGAAACATTTTCTTAATTTCTTCATGAACTTTTAGCTTCTTGGCCACCATAACCATTTCATCATTAGTATTAGAGTTCTCCTTATCCATTGTACTTTGTTCAATTTTCAGTGCTATCTCTTTCTCCTTTTTAGCTTAAACTATATTCATCTCAAATATTTGTAGTGAGCCCATCGATTCATTTAACCCTATATTCTCCACATCTCGAGCCTCTTCAATGGCTACCACTTTTGTAGAGAACCATTCTAGGAGAGCGCGTAATGTCTTCTAAACTATTTTAGTTTTTACAAGCTGGTACTCTTGTCTTGCTATGTTATAGAGTTTCCTGTTGGAGATGACAATCATCTCATCCTCACCCATCCTTAAATTTTCAAATTGTAAAGCAAGTATTTAGAGTTTAGAAATATGGATAATGATAGCATCTTTTTAGATGTTTTGAAGAACATCCCATGCTACCTTTGCCGCTTCATAAATAGAGGTAAATTTGAATTTCTCTTCGTTAACTCCCATTTATGTAGCATTAATAACTTTGGAGTTTTTGAGAGCTACCTTGTCTTATTCAACTATCGAGTTCATTACATACTTGACAACATTCTAGCCACAAACCTTGGTTGTTAGTGCAATTCATCTATTGATGATGAAGTTCCAGGCCTTCTCATTAAGAGACTTGATGAGAGCTTGCATCCAAGCCCTCCAGTAGGGATACTTAGTTCCATGTTGTAGCAGGGCTCAGTTGACTAAAGCACCTTTCTTTGTACTCATCGTTGAATCTCCAGTTTCAAGATCTCACCTACTTGCAACCAAGTCCAAATTAGTGACGTGGCCCTAATGCCACTTGTAGGTTAGGTTAGACTAGGTGTTATAATTCCAAATTAAATTTAACTCAAAGATGTTAGGGTTCCCGAAGAAAATTGTTAAGCCACTATTGAAACACCACCACACACAGAACTCAAAATAGACATGTGATACATTTAATTTCAAGAACAATTTTTACGTTTGTGGGGCACAAAATCTAAATCAAACTAATTCAGTAATCAAAGTGATTACAAGCCAATCAACAAAGTACATGTCCTTTTCCTCTCCAAAACTTCATTTAAATCAAGTTTATACTTGATTTCAACTAGTTGGTATATTCTCGCACTTTTCTTTGGTGAAGTGACAAGTTAAAACCCTTGCGACCCCAACTTACTTGTTAACAATAAGTAACAATACACAAAGATTTGTAAAAGCTTAACAAAAGTATGACATATATGTGAACGTAGGTGTTTTCTCACACTAAACTCTCAAATTTCTCAAGGGAAGGCACCCCTTAGCCATACCCGACTCTACCATATTTATACTTGATTTTGCATCTATAAAATCTATGTAGATCAACTTCAAAATATCTTCAAATCATTGGTTAAATTATGATCAAGATCCTATCCAGTCAGCAAACTGGTGTTGGAGTTCCAAGTGGTTGCAATTGAGATGACTTTCTATAATATGCGGATTTTCTCCTACTTTTTGCATCCCCATATCTTTCCTCTCTTTTTGAATAGATAATCTGATCAAACTCTCCAACTTGGATGGTTTTGGAGAGATTTCCATCTATTCTTATAATTAAGGAATGGTCAAAATTTTCTTCTTTCTATATCATGCAAGATTCTTTGACCTTTGAATTATGGGAAGTCTTGAATTGCAATTGTCCAACTTTTGTCAAAATCATTTTAGGAATATTTGTCCACATTTAATTTGTAAGTGCCAACTCTTATATTAAGTGGCAAAAAATATAGCAAAAAAGATAAATAAAGAAATAAGTAAACTTAAATAAACATGCATGATCTTTGTTATAGCTTGGACACATTCTTACATTGACATCAATTGAAAAAGATTCGCATAGAAACAATCTTAGCCATAGTTTAGACAAGCCTTCATAATTCATGCTGAAAAGATCCGAACAAAAACATGCTGAGTTAAAAAGAAACATGCATTCATATTTAAAGACTGAACATTGTATTACATGATAACAGTTATGACATTAGTTAGGCTTTAATTATCTTGACGTATTGTGAAATAAGTTTGAAGGATATAGAGGTAGAGTAGACTCGTTGCGACAAAAGCAATAGTAGTCCAAAGTATGTGTGAAAGGAGAAATAAAAACTGAGGGCAGAGCTTAATACTTTATTGCATATAAAAAAACCATCTAAACACGTTGTAAAACTATTACAATAAGAGGAAAAGGGCTGCTGGACGTGAGGTTTCTACAGCCAAGAAACTAAACTCCTATATATACTACCACAAATTGGTTATGAGTCATCATTACACCCAAATTAAATTTGTAATTAAACAAATACTATAGTGAGTACAAGTATCATCCTATGAGGAGGGGTTTTATATCTATTAATATAATTGGGGTTCTATTAGTTAGGCTATAGAAATTGAATAAGAAGAATGAAAATACACTATGACAGACACCAGAAGCATGTCATCAGTTGAATTAGCAAAATACCAATAATTAGAGAGTCTATTCCCTTGTACAACGATGCTTTCCAATATGTAGCAATTATTGTCAATTATCAGTTTAATTGCAGTGATTACAGATTGTTAATCCTATGGTCCACAAGACATTTTCTCGAATTTTCCTATGACTTTAACTTAAGATTCAACAAGTATTTTCAAGCACAACCAAGTCAAGTTATTTACTTCTGTGATTAATAATATGATGTCTGCACTGATCTTATAGTTTCACTTTCGTTATTCTTACAGGATTGATGTTCTCAATTGCAAGTCTAGTGCGCATGTGTCACTTCCATTATTTACCACACAACCACAAACCAATTAGTGGATTGGCCAAGTCCCCTAATTACTAATCAAAGTGGTAATTGCAAATAAGACACACAAGGACAATTGATCAAGAATTCATTCACAAATATTCCACCAATCACACATACAAAGGACTAGAATAAAATTTAGTAAAGCATAGTCTAATCAACAAAAAAAACCATCACTAAATTGTTCATCATCCAAAACAACTCAAAATTAAAGGAAAAAGTTCGATAAACTTAGTCTAAAATTGTTGTGCTGCTTGGACAAAAGGATTTTCTCTAACAATGGTGTGAATTCCTCTACCTCTTCAAATTTGTGTACTTGTGTTCCAAATGTTGGGAATGAAAAACTCATTTCTAAAGCTCATTTTTCATGTCTTTTTAAATGTAGGAAACTAGGGTTGTGAAAAGAAACCCAAAAATCATGTGAAAATATGCTTCCAAAAATAGGTTCGAATGTTGTTGTTGCACCACTTGTGGCCGCAGAAATCACTCTTGTGGTTGAGACTCCAGCTCCCGCAGCCATAAACCCGGGTGCATAAATTATATGAACTTTGAAATTGTGACTCACAGGCGCAACCTTTCCTTGTGCTATTGCAAGACCTATCTTAGCAATCACAGTCCTCAACTATGGGAATTCCAATGTGCTTTGTAGTGATCTCATGATAACCATGTAGCTGTGAGCAAGCCTGCATGACGATCAGAGATAAGACAGGTGTGCTTCCTATCGCACACAACATAATAGTTGATCAACTCCAAATACCAGTGTCATGACTCTGTACTCTCCTCATCCACAATAGCAAAAGCTAAGGGCAACACCTTGTGGTTCGCATCCGATGCCACATTGATTAACATTTTTATGCTTATACCTTGAATATAGGTGTGCTCCATCTACACTAATTATGTTATGGTAGTATTGGTACACATCCAGACACGATTTAAAGACCCAAAAAACATACCTTAATGTATACTGACTTCGAGCACCACTCTCAACGTGGCGCCACTCCACAATAGGTCTAAGATTATACTTTTAAAAGGCTGCCATATACATAGGTAGCTTATGAATTAAACTCTCCCATGTGCCATACATCATTTCAACAACCCGCCTTAACCATGTCATGCCTTAGTATAGCTAATTTCAAAGTCGTAGTTGTTTACTGTCTAAATAACAAATTTAATCTTGTATGATCGGTTTTGACAAACTATGCCTAGAAGTAATTGAGTTATGCTGTTCTTTTCTTGGTTTTTGTCGTCCATTGATATCACACTTGAAAAGCAAGTGTGTTGACCTTCATATTTTGTAATTTGCTAAAACCCTAACTTTGGCTTCAAAATTACATGGTATGAAGACTCGCGACGCCCTTGTGTTTATGGATTGTCTACTTCCTATTGTATTTAGAGAGTTGTTATCGAGATTCGTGTGGAATGTATTGATAGAGTTAAATTTATTTTTTCAACAAATTTGCTTACCCATTCAAAATATTAGTCAACTATAAAAGTTAGAGGAACAGGTCCCAATTTTAATTTACAATCTTGAGAAAAATCTTTCCCACATCATTTTTTGACATGGAGCACTTGGTTATTTATTTGCCACATGAGGTGAGGATTGGTGGGCCGGTGTGATATAGATGGATGTATCCATTTAAAAGGTTTGTCTTTACACCAAAATGTGTTCAAATATACCTTATTCCTTTTTCCATTTGATGAAGAATGATATTTTTTGATGTTTGCACAAAACTCCTTGACAATGGACTTTACGGTAGAATGCTCTGGCTATTGAGTTAAATGCTGCCATCCTGAAGCATCAATAGTAAGGTGATACATGCGATGGTATCACATCACTCGAGCTATCCCTCGCTTAGACACAAAGTTATAGTTTTTTATGATGGAATGATATCTCTCCAAACCATCCCTGTCTAGGAACTTCTCCCTACCATTTGGTTATTTCGTTGAATACCTTGTGTGCAAAAATTTTCCAATGTTTATGTTGTAATGAAATAAAATCAAAATCAAACATTACTCATAACAATCACATATTTGAAACAATCAAGATCAGTTTGGACAACAAAACATCACACAACCAATTGCAAAATCACAATATTCCACACCCAACTGCAATTCAACAATTGACAAACATCCTAAGTTTGAAATTGTGTAATGAAATATAACTTACTTGCGATTGTTGCGAAGGAAAGATTGAATTCTTTGGCAATTGATGACCATTAGGAAATGTATTGAGGAGTGTAGGGAGAATTGGTGAGAAAATTTGTATGAAAAATGCTAAGAAAGAGAGTCTTTTAAAACTCCGTCCCTGTCTCCGTGAGAGCAACAGTGGTGTCTTTTTTGGCCTCATCGTCATGATGATAGGGCAAGACAACAACAACAGAGTTCTATTGCCACCGTCATGCCCTACCATTGCAACAATAAGGACAACACCTGTCGTACCATGTTGTTGTGACCATGGATGGCCCACAACAGTAAAGACAGAGCCTTGTATCCCCATTATTGTCCTTCGTCATCACAATGGCAAAGAAAGACGGCTATCCCCACAATCGTCATTCACTGCTATCACGATTGCCATCACAACGGTGGCTCTAGAGAGTTTTGGAGCTATCGTTGTCCTCTACTGTTGCAACTATAGCAGATAACAGTGGCTCCGTAACTCTCTAGAGTTGCCATCAAGTGCTCCCGTCATGACGATAGTAGACTAGCTCCCAAAATTTTAAGCTGTCGTTTGATTCATCAACGACAATGGACTAGCGCCTAAAATTTTGGGCCATCGACAGCGTCGTCATGATGATTGTGGCAACGCCATCCCATTTTTATGTTTAGAATGCTTTCTCATTTTTGGAAAGCCCGGTATGAGTTTGGTTAACTTGCCTTTGTATATGCTTATTCTAGAAGACTTTGAAACATATCCCCTCCTCATCATCATAGTCCCCACCACATAATACTCTTGCTAGCCTTGGCTCATCTGATGGACCATCTGCCTCCAGTTCCCAAAAAGAGCTTATTGTTGTAGAGCAATCCTATATGCACAACCAAGTGAAGCATCCCACTAGGGGATAAGGGGCCCCATACATATCACACCGTAGACATTCTAGTATGCACATATATTTAATTTACACTAGTCCATGTATGTCACAAGAGTTTTATTATAACATAATATGGTTTTTACAGTGCATACAAGGAAGTGACAGACTACGTAAGGGAGGTTATATTTGGCCACTATAATGGCCATTGGGTCCAATTTAAAGATGTCAATCTCCACACCAAAAAGTTTTGATTCCATTAATTCAAAGTTAGTAAACACTACTAGTCTTTTGTATACTACCTAAGTTTGGAAATCGTGTAATAACTTATGCCATGTTGGTGAAGGAGTTCAAAATTGACTGACACTTGTTGTTGGTCCTACATCAGTGTTGTTTTAGATGTGTGGTTAATTGATGAACACTTCTTAACAAACCATAATTGGATGTGGCATACTTAGTTGTATACATTGTTTGAACAAATTCTAGAATGATTGATTGATTGCCATATACATTTTTGGTTGCTAGGCGCAATGGTGAAATGTTGCGGTTGTAGTGTTTGCATCATCCTTATACTTCATTGGCTTGGATGAATTGTGATTTTGTATTGTCAATTTTCTATTTCTTATTACGCATCCATGAAGTTGCCTTTACATACAATTGTGTATAAAATATTGGATATAATAGGTCAAATTTGCATGAAACCTAGCAGACACGACTACAATTGAAAAAATTCTGAGCTCCTTAGGAAGTATTTGCATCGTGTAAGAGTTTTAGACAAAAAACCCAAAAGGATCTCTTAAGAGAATTGAGAACAAATGAAAGTTGAACAGGCATAGGAGTCATTTGCTGACACTTGTAAAGAAAATAAGAACAACTGGCTAGCTGATGTGGAATCAGCCTCCATCATTTATTGCGGTGGTTCAATTTCCATCACTACACATAATAACTGAATGGTTAGTCCTTCACTAGAAAAGGTCAGTGGATATTTTTTGATTACCTGACATTTCATAAGATTTCATTATTTAAATCCATGTATTATATCTTCGTATGAGGCAACTATAAGTAGGTCACTAAATCCATTAGAGTTGTACTTCAAAGTTTGAAAGATTGCGCCAAGGAATAGGTAGACCCTTGTGCACAAACCCAAGCAGTAACTCTGTTCTCTTTGTTCTAGACGTAGAGCATTAATGTGGGTTAAATTTTACCATATCTTATTACTTATAAGAATAAATTGCTATACAGTAAAATATGGTGAAAGAACTAAAAGAAGCTAATGCCATGGACTTTAATGACCCAACCTCATAAGAAAGATTAGCTTACAGCTCATCTAATAACAATGTTGTGGCCACAACTCTTAGTGGGTTCAAGAAAGACTGACTACCCGGCATATGAACAAAGGCTAAGAGCTTTTGCCATTTCTAGAGGGGATTTGATTCGCAAATCTCCTCACCTGCTTTAAAGTTGTGCAATATGGAGTAAAAACTATCCAAATAGAGGAAAAATTACAAATTGCTAAAGAAAAATGAAAGAGTGTGAAGTAGAAGCTTGAGTGCAATGAGACACAATTAAATGAATTACTAAAGTGGGTCAATGCAAACTACCATCGATCTTTCAATCTAGGTGGACCATTAAGTACCCCAAATAGAGATACAAATGATGATAATGACAGGCTTGACACGGATGAGAAGTGTGACATGCCACTTCATGTCTTATCCCCTCCCTAGTTTATTGACTTGAACAAATATATGTATTTTTTGTACAGTTTTTGGATTTATTTGTTGTGGCCATGAATTAATATAATGGTTGTATGTTTTCTATATTTTCTATAATGCAAAATTAGAGATGGAAGAATTTTTATCACTATAATTATTGAGGAACTTTTGGCTAATAATAATAAATAATGCTATATTTTTGGGAAAAAAATGCGGAAAACCATTCCAGCTACATACCAAAATTGTCCTAAATTCAAGTCAAAAACATTCCAAATCTATTCTAATACCATGGCAAGTAAACCGAGCCAAATCTATTTCAAACTTAGTAGTGCCAAATTTGTTTCAAATTTAATTGTGCCAAATTCATTTCAAATTAAACCATGACAATTCCGTTTCAAATTAAACTATGTCAAATTAGTTCCAAAGTAAACCGCATCAAATCTATTTCCAAGTAAACCGTGTCAAATCAGTTTTAAATATACTGTGTCAAAGTCGTCACATTTTTTTGTCATGCCAAAACCATTCCAACATTTTTGTTCCAAAACCATTCCTAAACCATGTAAAAAAAGCTATTCCAAATTTCTATGTGAAAGCCGTTTCAAAACCATTCCAACCACTGTAGCCCATGATTGGATCTGGAGCAGTTTCTGAAATGTCGTTCTAGATTTGTAACGACTTATTGTATACGTGCCAAATTTTTGGAATGGCTTAAATAGACCGTTCCAATTTTTGTAACGGTCTCATATAAGTCATTTCTAATAATTTGGAATACTAATTTTTGGAACCGCATTTTTGCCATTACAAATCCATTTCAAAGTGCCATTCCGATCAGATTTCTTGTAATGTATTACCGAAACCCTAGAAATTCCATAAGAATTCGATTTGTCGACACCATATTGGAGTTTTGTACTGAGAATAATGGCAACACCTTAAACCATGCATACGTGGCTCTATCAATAAGGACAACAAATTATGATCTACTTTAGTTATAAAAAAATAAATCAAAGAAAGCTAAATGGGCAGATTATGTCGTTCACTTTTCCTGTTCACTCCTGAGTGCGCTCTGAGTGTCCGTGAAAGAATGCTTATTCTCGGAAGCCGAAACGATTAGAACCAATTCCTCTTATCTTTTTTGTCTTTCAACTTAAACGATTGGTCGTATCGAGTGCTGGAAGCATAATTAACAGATCTTCTTTCAATTTATTTCGATACCCCATTGCATCTGCTGCTGGCTTGAGTTGTATATTTTTCTGCAGGTGTACAAGCAGCAATCCAAGCTTAGTGCGTTGCTAACAAGGATCATATATCTCAGGAGTTACTTCTTTTATGATTTCCGGTTTTGAAACTTGAAATATTCAACTAATTTTCAGTTATTTTCCTAAGAGATAAAATTTTTTAACACCACATTAAATAACTTAATTTGATTTTATTATTTGGATGCGACGTGTATTTTGCTAACACTATGAATCAGTAATTACAATAATATAAATAAACCCTGGTAATGGTTAATTAAATTCACAAGTTCATTCAGGATTCATGGATAAAATATACATACATTCACATTGAAAAGATTCACACAAAGCAAATCCAGTTATAATTAATATAGATAAATATTCTTACATGATTAAACATAGAGTACACGAAAATAATTATGAAATCAACTGGACTTTATATTATTTAGCTAGATGGATTCTGTAAAAATTCTGGAGAAAAGTGAGGCAGAACAGAAAAGAAAAAAACATAAAATGATTAATTGGATTAAATATATCACCATAGACGGCTGCCACGACTGACCTGCACCGAATTTGTGTTAAATAAATGTTAAGGGTTGTAAGTGTTCGATAAATTTTTTATTAAAATTTACAATTGTTCGCCAAATATTTGAGGTTTCTTGGCTTGCATCTCGGATCTTCATTTCCTTTGCCAACTTTCTCGGCTGTCATAATGTGGAGGAAAGTGGCCTTCCAACCTGTTAACTAATAGATATCACCAAATTCGATTTTGTTTAGCTTAATTTAATTATACTAGCGTAAACTTGTCGGGCATACAACTCATTCCTTTTCTCAAGCACTAAAGAAGTCTATTTTGTTGTTAAGAGCATATGAACAAAGCATTAATTACTATATTCACTTTTGCCTAATCAAAGTTGTTAAGAGTTTGCGAACACATTGAGTGTTAATTATTATTAGTAAAACCGCACACTAAGTATGTGTCCGTATTTGTTACAAAATTAATTAATTTTATTAACTATAATAAAATATAAAACTATTATAGTTTTCACAACCATAATAAAAAATTATTTATCAATTGGAATTACATTTAAAAATTTTATAAAATAAAGAGAAAAGAGAACAAAAAGAAATTAAAATTAAGAGTGAAGACGAAAAATTATATTTATTGGAAGAAAAAAGAATAACAGTTAAAAAAATGAAGTTAAAAGAGAATAAAAATTACAATAAATTTAAATTAGAAGGGATAATAAAGGAAACTTAGAAATATAATAAATTTAAATTAAAAAGGGAAGTTTTAAAGAGAAAAAATAATAAAAATAAAATTGAAGGACCTTCAATACTTGTTCATATTAATAAATTACATAATTTTCAATATAAATTATATATCATTAATAAAATGAAAAATAAAAGAATAAATTTAACAAAAAAAAAAGAAAAATAGAATAAATCAAATTTGCAAAAGTGAATGAAATAGATGGAATTTGACCGATAGAGAAAAAAGATGATAAATCTATATATATACTTTATTCTTTTCTATTCTATTTATGTACAGAAGTAAGACTTGTAAGAATGGATTCTTGTAATTTTTGTTGTCAAATATGACCCTTATTGTTATAATATAAACATATTATGAACAAAAAGTATTATTGTATTTTGATCATATTTAATATTATATATCGAAAAATATCAATGAGTTTTCATATTCTAAATTTCTTCTTTTTAATATTAACTCTTTAAATATTCCGAATTTTTCAATGACATCATTCTGATATACAAGTAAACCTTGAAATTTTTCTGACCATAAGTCACATGATGCATAAAGAACTTCATATATGAGATTTATAATTATTTATATTAATCACAATTCAAAATTATAATAAGTAAATCTTTGAATATAGTAGTAGAGGTGGAGACATGATTAAAATATATGTTAAATTATATAAGTTTAGATATATAAACTCATATGCTAAATTAATTAAATCAAGGTAACACATATATAAAAGTTAGCAAGTTAAATTAGAGCATTATTTATTTTGTATAAAAATGTTGACGTGAAGAATTTCAATATATTGTACACAATTCTATTGGGACCAAACATAAAAATTTACCGATGCATACATTTTTTTTTCCGTTCTTTTCCAAAGGTTGAATTCTACTGAAGCTGTGGAAAACTATTTTTCAAATTATCAATCAATTAAGCTGGGGTAGGTTATTACATGACGGCATCATGGTTACTAAGCTGTTGTATTTATTGTAGTGAACAATAAATTCCTGTCATCTGCACCAGCATGAGCGAAGAGGCTGGGTTATTTGATACCCAACAACCGTCTGTCGCAATGACCTCTTCCCCGTCTAGGGTTTAGAAGGAACAGGGGGATCCGATTCAAGAAAGGGGCCTGTAAGGAAGAAAAAATATTGAATTTGCTTCTTTCTTGAATTCCAGAGTCGGACTATTTTCTCGTTCCATAATTGCTTTGTTATAAGCAGAGGAAAGGGTTAGACGCCCACAAAGAGACGGTGAAATGGGAAGGGGGAAGTTCAAGGGCAAGCCTCCTGGCCGCCGCCATTTCTCTACCCCGGAAGAGATGATGGCTGATTCCTCTTCTCGTCCTCGTACTTTCAAAAAGGAAGAAGCTGAGATGGAAGAAGACGAAACCTCTGATGTAGAGTCTGAAGAGGAATCTGAGGAAGAACCTGTAAAAGTAAAAGGTACCCAGGGCATCATTCAGATTGAGAATCCCAGTCTGGCAAAGTCAAAGAACTTAAAAGCTGGAGATGTTGATGTAGAGAAAACAACTGAGCTCTCAAGAGGAGATTGAAAGGCAGAGAGCTCATGAAAGATACATGAGGCTGCAAGAACAAGGCAAGACTGAACAAGCAAGAAAAGATTTAGAACGTTTGGCACTAATACGACAACAAAGAGCAGAAGCTGCTAAGAAACGTGAAGAGGAGAAAGCTGCCAAGGAACAAAAGAAGACGGAAGCTCGCAAATGATTTTAAACGTGTTTGGAAACACTGGAATTAAGACAAGTTGTTTGTTTGGTATATGAAATGATTAAAAGTTTGCTGGTCTTGTGGAACGATATTTACACCCACTCCTCTGACCAGCTGCTAACAATGTTTACTTCTTCTTTTGACTCTTTGACGTGTTATTGTAGTCGGGATAGACATATTTAAAAAAAAAACTACCGTCTCAGGATAAGTTTAACTAAGAATAGACTATTGTGTGATAGACCTAAAAAAAAAAACTTAAATCAAACATGGACAATATTAGTCATAATTTGGGTGAATTCTTACATTCACATTGCAAGATTCAAATTGAAACACTATTATTATAATAAAGATACATTGTTACAGTCAAATTGAAAATATTAAAGATCACAACACAAGCGATTTCATGGTGAAATCAATTGGGCTTTACTTTGCTGGATGGAATTGTGTAATAAGTCTGGAGGACAGTGAGGCAGAGGAGTAGCGTTGCGGCGAGGAGAGCAATAGCAGTACACGGACTCCGGAAGTAAGTGTGGTAGAACTCCGCCATCCATGTCTTGGCCTTACTGTTACAGTAGTCTTCGATTCCAGTTTTTGCCTCGTCAATAATCTGGCAATTGTTCGCGCCATACGTGTCGATTTCTCTGAACACTTTGGTCACTTCCTCGTCGTTCCCCATGTTGCTGAACAGTATGCCCTTTCTCCGCAGCTCCTTCACATCTTGGGGATTCTCAATCAATGATTTCATGAAATTAACATAAGATATCACAGTACCGTCCGTGTCTGTCTCTGGAGACATCTCATAGGCTATGATATTAGAGAAGTAAACCTTAGTAACGTTACCAACAAACCGGATGGGAAGTCGAAGCACTCCATAGCAGCAGTGGGAATCGAATTTGAGGTCCTTCAAGCACTGAGAACTTGGTTCGAAGTAAATGCCCTTTGCTTGGAGCTCTGTGACAGAACGAAACGGAAAGTTATCTTTTTGGAATCCCTCCTGAGAGTTGTTGCTGCTGCACCTCCTTTTCTTCCATTTAGGAAATAGGTCAGTGACTGAAAGAAACGGAAAGTTGGCCCTTCTTAATGCTGGACAGATGTCGTTGCTGCTCCACTTTTCCTTCCATTTAAGAATTATTTGATGAAGAAAATTAGGTTCCTTCACCGTGCTTGGTCCAGTGGCAGTCTCTTGCTTCACAAGAACTGTTCGAACGGCTTCAAGAAGGTGAAGAGGTCCATGTTCATGGTCTTCCGAGGGAAGTGCCGTCAGGCGATCAGTATCCACAGAGCAGACGTGACTTAAGAAGTTGCGAAGCAACTCTTTTGCATCTTTGTGGTCTATTAAGTTGAACACGAACCAGATGATCCATAAGGGGATCTGATTCTCAAGCATATAGAAATCACGGTACAAAAATGCAATGGTCGAAAGGCCAAGGCTATGACTCATACGATCATTCGAACTCTGTTTTGTGGTATCTTCCATGTAGTATATGAGGAAACAGGTATCACGGAGGATCATGTCAGCCCATTTCTCATCTTCATACTCAACTTCCACATAATGACTTTTGATTACGTCTACTCTGCCCAAGATCTTACGACGTAAGATCCTCTGTTGCTCGCTCCCTGGGACTAAGGAATTGAGGACTTCATTCTTGAATTCCTCCACCTGGCGAAACTCGGGTTTGCCATGGTGGTAGGGGCCAATTGAAAGAACCACCGGCTCATAAATCGATTGGTTATTGTCTGCACGCAGTTGTCGTGGCACTCTGTGAATACGCCGTGGACTGTATTTGGATGGAATATCAATGCCGATGACGGCGGCAAGAGAAGCTCCTTCGGTCTCATCCTTAGCAGCAGCAAGACTAGTTTGAATTTCTGGAGTTATTCTGTTGTTGTCATCCTTATGCTGTGAGGGTGAGCGGTCTCCCATTGATGAAGAACAAGAACAAATCTTAACTAATTGATATCACCAATTTATGTTTTGTGGAGCTAAAGTTAATTATCAGAGATGTATGTGTAAGGTGCACGGATCATCTCTTACCAAGTAGTCTATTAATATATATACTGTATATAAGATGCGCGGCCTCTATATCAACTAGCAACAGAGGCGCGCTCATCCAAAATACAAATAATCATAGCATGTATAAAAGTTTAAAAATTAAAAAGCAGTCAGTTATAATGTGGCCATTTTTTGGCAAAATGAGAAGTTATTAGAAAAAAGTGGAAGTGGAAGGTTACTTTTGAGAGGGAAATGAAGTTAATTTTACTACTTTAAATTAGAAATAGAAAGGAAAATTAGACAATTAACATTTTGCCACCAAATTCAAACTACAAGCCCCTCAGCCATTGTAAAAGAGTATAGATTGCCTTTGGGTATCAAAATGTGTGTTAAATTCTTAAAGTAACCTTATTTTTATTTATTTTTGCTTTTCTTCCTTTTTCCTTTTTTATTTTTATCTCCTTAATAATTATTTTCTTTCCTTTTTTAGTTTTACAAAACTTTTAATGTATTAAATGTGTAATCCCTACAAATCCATGATATAAATTACCTAAAACACGACTATTCTTCTATCATTTTTTTATTTTTAATCTTTTTTCTCTTTAATAACTATTTTCTTTCTTTTTCCTTTTTATAAAAAGTTTACATAATTTTAAAATTTGAGTACTATTCTTTTTGAAATTAACATTTAATAAAATTGTCTGTTCTAATTAAGCACATGCATAAAATGTGCCAATTTATATATATATATATATAGAGAGAGAGAGAGAGAGAGAGAGATACATATATATACGTGTGTCTAGTGTTTATGTGTGTGAGCGTGTGTGATCTAATGCGTGAGACCCATATGTAATCATTTTTCTTTCAAAATCTAATTACCAAAATATGTTTTACATTTATTTCAATTCTATTTTTTTCACAATTTTCACTTTTCTTCACAAAGTTTTATTTATTTAATTTTCTTTTAACACTCTCACCTATTAATTTTAATTTATATATTTTCTCCTTTCATCTTTACTTTTCCTTTTTTAAAAGTAAAAAAAAGGAAACAATCCTTCAAAGTGCTAATTGAAGAAACAATCACTGGAAAAGGAAAAACCTTGCGGAACAATGTTTGTAGTTAAGGCCAAGTGAGACTTATTGTCTAAGGGAGCTAGGCTCTATATGTGTCAACAAGTAGAGCCCAAATAGAGTTTGTGTTAGGCAAGCATTTATGTACTAATTTGAGCTAGTTGACTTATCATTTATTAGATTATTTGTTAGGGAAAATTTCTAAGCGTTGTCCCATAAACATAGAAGATTTATCTTTAAACTGCATAAACAAACTCTTCGTGTCTTTTTTACTTTTCTATTGCGTGTGTGAGTTTTTGGTACTAATTTTTCTAGCATATCTTACAGTACAAGTTGTAAAACCAACCAACAAGTGGCATCAGAGTCTCGTCACCCAAGCAGGCTTGTGTTTTAGATAAGTGAGATCCAAAACAGTTGTTTGCCAAGATAAGCACCAAGGAGCATTAATGTCACATAGCCCCTCTTGGATAAGTTGAATTACCCATATTAAAAGGGTAGGATGAGAGCCTTTATCAAATCTTTGGATAAAAAGGCATGAACTCTCATGGAGAAAGAATGATTACATCCAATGCATGAAATAGATTGCCAAATTATTCAGAAAGACGTCAAGCTATGGTGTCCAAGAGAGGAAAGAGCAACAATTGAGAATTCTTATACTATAAATGCCATTTTCACTAGTGTTGAAGAAAAATAGTTCAAGCTTGTTGCAATTTAGGATACAACAAGGGAAGCATAAGAGAGTTTACAAAATGTGCATGAAGGTACAAGTTCGGTGCAATGTCCAAAATACAAATCTGGGCATTATAGTTCAAAAATCTCTAGATGAATGATGATGACATAGTGGCAACATTCAATACAAAATTGAGAGATATTGCTAATTAGCATACTGGTACTTAGAAACAAAGCTAGTGAGGAAGACATTGAGGTCACTATCAAAACACTTTACGCCAAAAGGTTGTTGCCATTGAAGAGGCAAGAGATGTTACAACATTGTAATTGGATGAACTGATTGAATAGTTGTAAGCCTATGAAATAAACTTCACACAAGCTAAAAAGGAGAAAGGAATGACACTGCAATCATCTACTATCAACTATAACCATGACGACCACAAAGTGGAGCATGAAGATGTTGAAGTTGAAATAACCGACTTGACCAGAAGATTTGCAAAAGTCTTAGTGAGAGGAAAGAAATGTTCTAACATGCCTAGCGACAATATATCTAAAAAAGAGGTCTCTAAAAGAAACCAAAGAAAACAACAAAATCCTAGAGTGCCAAAGGTTGAAAGAGGGATCAAATGTAGAGAATACGAAGGATATAGCCACATTCAATCAAAATGTGCTAATACTTTAAAAAAATAAGGAAGATCTCTAGCCACCGCATGAAGTGACAATGAATCTGAGGGGAGCTATGAAGATGGTGATGTGTGTACCAACAACCATGTCATATTCAACTCAATTTCACACAAAAAATAAGGATATTGTTGTATCTAATGCTATAACATTTGATGTTTTATATGAACAGTTATTGAAGATCAATCAGAAGTAGGTGGAGAAGTTGTCTACCATCCACAATAGCAACAAGAAGTTAAATTTCTAGCATTAGGCTTTGCATAAGGGAAGACATGAGGTGCGTACTTTACATGCCAAAATGTTGGAGGATTTTCATAATCTAAAGATGTCTTACTAGAAGTTACAACATAAAGCAAAACAATCTATTATAGCACTGAATAAGTTCTATACTAGATGGGCAAAATTGGAGGATATCCTTACCATGGACAAGTTGTTTGGAGGCCATCATAGGCTTAGATATACATGCAAGCCAATTTAAGTAAATTTGGAGGCCAAACAACGCATTTCATGAAGGATTACTCCAAATATTACAACATTGCTTAGGACAATGGGCAAAAACCTTCCACTAAAAAGCTAAAAAAAAAAGGTCTACTTGTATTTAATGTCATTTTTGTGGTTACCACATTTCCTCTTGTTACATGTTGAAACATGTGATGGATGGGAGTTAACTCTATCCTAAAGGGACTTTTTTAGGTAGATATGGATCAAAAAGTTAGAGGAAAAAGACTAACAAGTAAGAGAAGCAACAAAGCAAAATACTATAAAGGTATAGATAAGCCACCACACATTCCAACACATGATGGAACAATTATTGAGAATTACAAATATGATCTCGAAATTCCTCGATACTCATCTAGAGATGGATGGAATCACCCTCTAGAAGTTATTAATGGAAATTTAACCGATGAGCAGAGGACTATAGATATTTTAAGGATTGACTACAAGAATCTAGTAGGATATGATTATTGCGTACATCAAAAGAATATGGTTGTAGTAGAATATGTTTCAACATATGAACAAACTAAAATGATGAGTGTAATAGGCGTCTACTTACTCCACTAATACTATCTTCTTAGTTTATCTAATTGCCCTGTATCTTTATTTTTTTATAAATAATTATCTATTTTAGAAAAAATGATTAAAAAAAAATAGAAAGATAAATTAGGTGGATTCATCATACCCTTTGAATGAAGATTAGTTTTGGTAGCAGAAGTGGATGATGTGACGAGGGCAAGTTTAAAATTTGTAAGCCAAGTTTGAATTTCTGATGTATCTATTACTGACCTTGCCATGTTATAGCATCAAAAACAAATTAGAATCAAATCTTTCTATATTCTGGATGATTTTTGAGATTCTATACCAGGCATTGTTATAACATTCCTTATATTAGCAAAGCAAAAGAAATGTCTATAAAGAGAAGTATGTATTTTTTATTATCTTAAATCTTATATTCAAAAACTTCTTCAAGCAACTGTAAATTACCTAGATAGCAATGGCTGAGTAAGAGCCACTAGTAAGATGAACCTAAAGTTAAAACACTTGTAAAATATGGATCAAATGTTCTAACAACCATTGCCACTAATCCACCAATAGGTGGAACACCATTGGCAACAGATGAACTAGATGTTGAAATACTTGTAACATTAGCTGCTCCAGCAAAAGTTTAGGCAAAGACTTCATCCACTATTTGAAAAAAGAAGGTTGAAGTAACAAATTATGTTTTAAGGTTTCATGGGATATGCTTCAAAGGTTTTCAAAACTAAAATGGCGAATAATTAGAAGGGAGCTTCTCGTAATATGGATCAGCTACATCTAAGCCATCAGATTAGAGAGAATGCTTGAAACTTTAATTTTCCTCTAAATATCTAGAGCACCAGCTTTCACAACAATAGTTGAAGAAGTTTTAGTAGAATGAGTGTATTATCATTTTATGATCTATCCTACCCAGTGTTCCAACATTCAAGTGGACCACATACTTTTGAGGCTAGACACTTAGGCACCTGTATTAATGTAGTTGCAGTTAGACTTTCTAGAGCTAAATTTGATAATGATACTATTCCCTTCATCATTTTGCGGCACGAAGGAGAGTGATTTAGTGAGGTTCCATTAAGGATGAGTGATTGATTTTGTGACCACTATTAAAGGGAAGTAGGACTTCAAATGATGGTTGCTGAAATTACTCCCGATTTTTCTTTAAAAAGGATTTCGATTATGGATTTTCCAACTACTTATAGCTACTACTACGGTTTTCTTTTTTCAAAGATTTCTTATATTCTAAAGTTGCATGATAGTGCCATTGGTCCAGATGTAAGCTCTAGTACGACGCTATTGTAAGAAAATTTCTAACATGTACTTTAATGATTTGACTTCAGCAAATATGAAGAAAATTGGTAGTTCATGATGGATTTCTTGTGGTTAGTGATTATAATTGGTTTTCTTACCTGGCATCGGTGTTGTGCCCCATAACGACAAAAAAGTAGAATGTTAGTATCATATATGTATAATATGCATGGTTATCATTATTAGCCCAAATACGAGTGAATTATGCGGTGATGACACGGAAAATTTAATTTGCATGGAATTTCTAGATTTATAGAAATATATCCTAAGAAATATTGTAATAGAATCTACCTTGGAATTTGCTAGATTTGTGTTGCTGATTTTTCTGGATTTTCCCTTCCTAAATTATGTTGATATTCAATTGACTTACTAGTTTGAAGAAATCACTTCCTAATTTGATGATTTGATGAGATTATATTTGATTAGATTGGATAGAGTTGACCTTCCTTATTTGTAAAGATATGAAAAGATGTGCTAGTTGACCATATCTCATTCCAAGTATATCTGGCCAACTAAGAGATGATTTGTAGATGATTTCAATTGTGAAAAGTTGCTAATCTACCAGAAATCAAGGAATGAAATTCCAAATTAGTTGTACTAGTGTCCCAATATGGTAAAGCAATATATTTAGATATCTCGAAAATATTCAGTTAGATTTTGTAGCACTTGTTACCATATTCAAGGCCATAAATATGGATGATTTTTGGTTAGTGAATAGTAAGGAAAACATAGGTATTGCATAGAGAGATAAATATACACCTTTTACAGAATTCTTCGGTCTGATAAAAGAAAAAAAAACTCATGTTTGAATGATTAGTCTTTAAGAGTTCTAAAGGATTTCTTTGCCAACATCTTGAAGAACCAAAATGGTGAAGAGGCAGAATGATTTTCTAGAGTTTTCATCCACTCACAATTCTTAATGTGTTAATTGAAAAAACAATCCTCGAGATAGGAAAAAGCTCACGCATCAATGCTTGTAGTTGAGGCTAAGCAAGAATCTTGGTTAAGTGGAGGGAAAGGGACTTGTTGCCCAGAGGAGATAAGGTACAAATGCATCAACAAGTTAAGTTCAAATGGAGTTTGGGTTAGACGATCATTTATGTAGTAGTTTGATAAGTTTGAGCTAGTTCTCCTAACATTTATTGGATCATTTGTTAGTAAAAATTTCAACCATGACCCTGCAAACGTAGTAGAGTTATCTATAAACTCTACAAACAAACTCTTAGTGTCTCTTTTACTTTTCGCAATGTGTATAAGTTTGTGATACTAATTATTTCAACATAACTTACAACATAAATTGTAAAACCAACCAACAAATACTATAACATATATTACAAAATATTTAAAATTTAAGTTTTAAAAAATATAAATATAAAATTTTAAAATTTTAAATATAAAACATATAAAATATAAGTCCATAAGTTATAATATTTACTAAATATGCTAGCTAAAATTTAAAAATATTTACAAAATAATAAAAAATATGAAAATAAATATAAATAATTAATCTTTTTAAAAATATAAAAAATATATTTTCCAAAAATATATATCTAAAAATTTAAATTTGATATATTAATAATTTTTTTCATTTTTTAAAATGTAATTTTTCTGGAAATTTAAATTCCTAGATTTGTATTTTATATTATGAATTTATTCTTTTAAAATATTTAGGTATATATTCTATATCTTTTTTGGTTTGTATGTTATAAAACATAAATATTTATTTTTTATATTTATCAAACTTTTATTATATTTTATATAATATTTTTATGTTATATTTTATAGTAATATTTTTAAAGATATTATTTTTTATTAGGCTTATATTTTTATTTTTACCTTTTCTTAAACTTATCTTTTTAAATATTTTAAATAATTTAGAAAATATATTATAATATTTCTCTTGAAAGATATTTTTAATTGATATTTTTTAAATTTTATAGAGCATATTTGTTAAATATTATAAGTTTTAAAATTATCTTTTTAAAGTAATATTTTTAGTATTTCTAGGAAAAATAAATTTTTTATACTCCTTATATAATAAATTTTAAAAAATTATTTTTAATTGTACATTAGAAAAAGATATTAGTATATTTCTATATATTTTATGCTCTTTTGAGAATAAATTTGAAAAAATATTTTCATATTCTTAATTAATATTTAAAAAAATATTTTGTTATTTTTTAAATATTTTATGTGTTTTCTTCTTTTTATGATGCATGCATGCCTCTATATTTTATTTTTGTTACAATTACACCCCCACACTAACATATAAGGGCATTGTAGTCTAAATATGCTAGTTAAATGTTGGAGAAGTTAATTGAGCGGTAAAATTGGATATTTCATTCAATTTTTTTGAATGATATCAAAAATTTCTAGCTCCCCTTCTGAGCTTAATTTTTAATCAAGACTATACATGAAGAGAGGGCGGCATAATTTTCAAATTATATGTGATTTATGAGTAGTTAATCTTACCTCAAAAAAGATGGTGTAATTATTTGTTCAAATTAATAAACTATATTTATACACATTGTGTTGGATTTTTTTTCTTTCTGCGAATAACTCCAAAAAAAAAATTTAATATAACTTTTATTAGTATTCATTACCTTTAAGTAAATATATTCATATAAGAAGGATATTATATAGGAAGTACACGGTTGAATAATAACTATGTACGTTTCTCAATATTAATTTACTAAAATATCCTCTTTCTTCATTTTTATTTCTTTCCACTATTTTCTATATATTCTCTTTTTACTTTTTAGTTATTATTTTGTTACCTTCACAATTTTTATCTTTTTTATTTTATACAAATTGTCTTATATAATTTTAACTTTTGATAACTTATTTTTATTATAAATTTTTTAGATTAAATTTATGCTTTATTATCGTAATTTTAAATTTAGTAACTCACTTTTATTATTAGAAGATTTAAGATTTGACTGATTTAGGTTTTATTATCATTAACAAAAAAAATATGCACACATATGCAATGTGTAATTTTTGATAAATAATAAAATATAGAAAAATATACATAATATATTTTTGACACATTCATAATGTAAAATAAAGTTCAATGTATGACCAATATATTATATTTTAAAATAATGAACATGCATCAAGTGTGCTGGTGTAACTAGTTTTAAATTATTTATATATGTATACTATAGATGAGCGTAGTTTCATCTTCGGAATTGAATACATTGAAAGTTTTTGCATACATAACATTAAAAGCTTGACTTTAGATGAAATTTTTATCTCAAAAATATGTTTTTCTTAAAACAAATATGGTTTAAATTGAGCAGTGTGTCATATTAATATGTACTAGCTACAATCACATACTTGATGAGCGTATCTTAATTCAAAATATAATATTTTATCACACATAAAAAAAATTTCTATTATATTGATATGTTGAAATATATAAATATACACGTTATTTTATAATTTATTATTTAAAAAATTATAATTTTATATGTGTACATAATATTCTATTAATAATAATAAAATATAATTTTATCATACTCTACTCTTAAATATCAGTAAATTGATAAACATATTTGTACTTTTATTCCCTTATATGTTATAAAGAAGAATCACATGCCCAAAAACCTAATCCAAGAATACATATTTATTCCCTTTATGTTATAAGTATGAATCAGATGCCCCAAAAACCTAATCTAAAAATTCATCTTTATTCCCTGATATGTTATAAGGATGAATCAGATGCCCCAAAAACCTAATACAAAAATACATAAAGCCCTCACTCACTTCTCCCATCGTGTATCACATAAGCTCAAGAACCTATTCTTCTTGTTGTGTTCTAAAGCATGTGTGAAAAGTATTTTAAATAAATAATGAATAAAGATCAAAATAATTTAAAAAAAGATAAAATTTTAGAGAAAATGAATAAAAACAATGAGATATATAGAAGAGGAAAAAGAATAAAAATAGAAGATTGAAAGACAGGATTTGAACGGTCGAAGCATGCATATATTCATGATCATATGTGAAATTTTGATGAATACACAAGTAGGGATTAAGCACGCATGCATATATGTGGGGAAGTGATACGAATTTCTATGCCTTCAACCGTTCATAACCAAAGTCTAAGGTGATTTTTGTGAAATCCCGTTAATATAGGAATAAACATGAGAAAGGATGGACTCATTTATGAAAAGGCCTTAAACATGATTTTGGATCATAGAATTTTGAAGAAAATGGATGAAAAGTGAAATAAGGATTGTCAGGATGATTTGGTTAGATTTCAGATAGATCCCTGTCGATCTGGTTAGGTTGATCGACAACAATCTATTGCGCATGGCCATGACCGGAAAAACAGCAGCCTCCGAATCGCCAAGTTACGAGGATGAAATTTGTTGCAAGGAGGGAAGGATGTTATGAACAGATTTTTTTTCATAGATTTAGCTGCATTTGTAATAATAATGTCAATAATAACGAGTATCCACGGGGCTTGCATAAATGGGGGAGGTGACTTGGGGATGACTTTTTTGGTGATTGAAAACTAATTTTGAATGTGATTGAGACTAATTTTGTGGATGTCAATTGCAATAAAGAGATTTGCAGGGCTTGGGGACGGGTCAAAATCCCCCATAAAGCATGGGTCAGATGGGGCTAAGTTCGGAGTGATTTAGGAGCAAAATTGGGGTGGAATTGAAGAAAAAATTTGACCGAACATTAGGACTGTTATCAAACCAAGCTATTCGAGTCGGCTCGGTCAAGTAGATCGAAATCCAAGCTCGAGTCCAATCCCACCAAGTTCGAAAGTTCATCAAACTATTCAACTCAACCGAGGGTTGTATTGGTAATTTCACATTTCTCATAATTATAGCCAATCGATTTGAATTAGAATTTTGACCTCGAGCTTGGAAAATTTTCAACCCGCTACTCAGGATCGACTTGACTTAAATAAAAATCACTTGGTCAAAAACATATTGGCATTGGAATTGAATGAATTTTATGGCTAATTATTGGTATTGATGGGTGATTAATGAGAATTTAATAGATAAATGTTATCCATATTCACGTTAGTATAAAAATCTAGAGAAGCACATAGAGGGGCTACCGAAAAATATTAGAACACCACAGAAAAATAAATTCTACTGAAGCCGGTTGCTAGGAGAGGGAATTTGGAGCTGAATATTCGGTAAATTTATGGACGATAATTAAGTGAAATTGTGGCTAAATAAAAAAAAGGGTCATTAGTGGCTGATTAAGGGAGATTAATGATGGAATTAATGAGGTTTAAGTAAGGGGTCATTGATGGCTGATTTATGGAGATTAATTAGGGAATGAGGTTTAATTAAGACAAACCCTATCCAAAATCTCCTTAGCTATAAACAGCCAAGTGAGAACGCAATAGCTACCAGAGAACAAAGGAATCTAATCCCAAACTTCACTGGAACGACTGCTGAGGGAAGAAGAAGAGTAGGAGGATTTTGCAAAGCTAATTTAGAGGTAATCACTAGACAAAACCTTCGATGTCATATGTATTTCAAAATAGGATGAATGGTGGAACCATGTATATAGACTTTTCATGATCATATGTGAATTTGTTTTATGAATATACAAGTAGCGATTAAGCACATATGCATATATGTGAGGACATGATACGAATTTCTATGCCTTCAACCATTCATCATCGAAGTGTTAGAAGAACATAGGATAAAGAAAATAAAAATTTAAAAAAAATTTGAGAGAGAAAAATAAAAAAATATTGAATTAATTAAAAGAGCAAGAAAAAAATTGGCAAAGAATGAAGCTAATTGAGCATGTCATTAAACAATTAGGTGATAATGCATGTAGTATGTTCAGGTTGTCTTTATATATTATGTTATGATGGATGAATTATCCAGTTATAATTTAGTTGATGGATATATAATACATTTTATTTAAATTTAGTTACAAATATGAAATTATTATATTGAATAACACAAGAACTTAAGAATGATTTTTAGAATTTACAGGATTATTAAATGAGTCATGGTTCAAAAATATGATAGCATAATTATCATTATGGAAATTTTAAAATATATTTTAATTTAAACATACCAATTATCTGAGACTATAGTTACAAGAAGAAAGATACAACTTTTTTATGAACAAAAACTCCAATATATTTCAGTATTGATAACAAAAATAAGAGAAACAAATAATTTTTTCAATTTATTTTATTAATTGCTAACCATACTTAAGATACATTGTAAATCTATTTTCATTTGATTTTTTTCTTCATGAAATACTTAATTTCTATGCTTTCTAAATGGAAAATTACTATTACAAGAAGATTAAATTTTAAAATCTCAAAAGATATTTTTGTACATTGTAAACCTATTTTCATTTGATTTTTTCCTTCATGAAATACTTAATTTATATACTTTTTAAATTAAAAAATAATATTATAAAAAAATGAGAGTTTAAAATCTCAAAAGATATGTTTGAAAGCTGTGCATTTTGAAATATTGAGAATAATAGTAGAAATTATCTATTGATTATTAGATAGGAATATAAATTCTTTATTGTCATTAAGTAAATAATTTTTACAAGTTTTAATTGAATGGAACCTATTATAAATTTGAATCTGTCCCTGTTTCTTACTCATAATCAATTATCTTATTGATCTTTGTATGCATGTGTGAATACAAATGGGTGTGTGTGTGTGTGTGTAACACTCAAATTAGATATTGAAATTAATAACTATGTCAATATTAATGTGCCAATTAGTATGTAATGTTCAATGGTGAATTTCCTTTTATACTTTGGGAAAATTAGTTTTGCTTAAACCTAACTTATGGATGCATTAGTCAAAAAAATAATTTCCTTTACATACTTTATCACAATATACCATAAGGTTTTGAATTTACGTTCTACATTTTTTTTTCATTGAGTACTTCATTGTTGGTGTAATTAAAATATTAAATATGATAGATTTAATTTCATAAGTTTTCCATTGACACTATTAACAAATTTAAAGAATATATATTTCTCCCAAATTAGAAAATAAAAAGAGTCACATTCATATTAGTTTTCCATAATAGAATTATTCTGTTAACTGATAATAATTAAATAAAAGACAATGGAGAAAGAATGGAACAGGGCTTCAAAAATACAGTTGAAAATAATTATTTTAATAGGTCTAATCCTAAGGCTGCAGAAAAAGAATTTCTTGATAATACTATATTTGAAAAATAGTAAAAAAAATACACTTAAATTCATTGACGCTTTCTATAAAAATTAAAATAACATTATATATATGAAAGAGAACGAACAAATGAGATTGTAGACATTCAAATTTTGTGTTCAATCACATGGCAAAATTCTATTGAATATCAATTATTTATATTTTAAGAATTCCTCCGAATATTATTGCTAGAATTAAATAGGAAAATAATTGATATAATAATTAATATTTTAATATAAATATGATCGACCAATCAAGATGTGACGGTATTGTATCCCACAAACTAAATTGCATCAAGCGTTAAATGTCCTCATTTGGTAGAGCAAAGTCATGCCTTCTCAAATAAAAAAAGAGGGGAGCATTTCGACGATCAATGCCCAAATCAAGAGATTGCAACCAAATAAACAATGTCATGTCATCAAGCATATATAAGATGACAGTCTCCCACACCACAATCAATAGGGATAATCTCCACAAGCTCAAGATGCAACAACACAACAAATTAAAGTGGAAAGGGGCTAGAGGAAGTTCTCTCCACAACCTATAAAGAAATTCTACAGTGTTCTTGGCAATGTACAGGAAAGTTTATCAAATTCTAATGTTTGATTCGCAATTGTAGTGTTAAGTCAGCGAACTAACATTATTTGGAGTTTCAACCAAATTAAAGAAGATTAAAGTTCAAAAGCTGCTAAAATTTCAAAGTGTGTTATTGAAGAAAATTCAAAGCGATTCTTGCAACAAGTTAGTCATTCTTTACAAAGTTTGTGAAATTCAGGTGTTTGATCTAAAATCGTTGGACTAAGCCATAAATTAACATTACTTAGAGGCCAAGGGCACTTCAAGGACGGTTAAACTAATAAATTCTTTTAGTAGTTAAGACTTTAATGTTTTTTCAAGTTGAAAGAATAATTAGAATATTAAATTAGAGATTGCGTCCTCAAGAATTCAACTAATTCAATTTCAAATTTTATTTGTAAAAATTTCTTGTCTATAAAAATTCGATTACAAGAAATTAAGTTTGTAGAGATACAATATTTAGATAGTAATAAAAAGAAATTTTTATTTTATGACAATTTTTTGATAGACAATAATCTCCACTAGCTACTACCTCAAGATGGATTTACTAAAAAATACAATTCGATTGACAGATAGACATGATATTAAGAATACTTTTAAAATATTATTTAAGATGAGAAAATCTTAGTAAATTAAACAAAGTGATAGCTGTAATAATATTTACAAAATAATCATTTTTATATTTTCATTTCTTATATTTATTTTCTATGTGTTCATAATTTTTACTGTTAAAAATTTCTATAATTTATTTCTAAAAAATAAATAAATAAAAATTATTTGTCATGGCACTTTACTAGTATATAAATATCTGAGGTGAAAAGAACCCTAAATTGCAAGACATCAACGATATCCCAATTATGAGTTGTCCTTTGAAATTCTTTATTTTGCGCTATATTCATTAATTCATCTCGCAGACAACAACGTGAAAACCCTAGTTCCTTGCCAATCATCTAGTTCATTTAACGGTCACTTGGCTCCCTGTCTCCCACACATTTTGCATGTGTTCCAGTCTTGAGGGTGTGGCAAAGTTATGCAAAATGCATGTTTTTGTCCTTTAAATTTTGAGGGTCGCAAAAATTGCAATTTTAGGACTCAAAGCTCTAATTTGAAAAAATTAATGCACATGAAATGTACGCGAGTGGAAAATTGGAACCTTTCAGCAGGTGTGACAAATTGATGTCGAATAAATGACATGGCTAGGTAATCTGCATAAAAATGTCAATTAGGATGGCCAAAAGTGCATTTTTCATACTGTAAACGGGGTTTTTTGGCATTTCTGTCATTTAAATTTTATGACCCAATTTACACGACAAAAAATGCATGTATATTTGCCTATCTTATGTGGCATTTTTAAACAAGTCACTTGACTGAATCATTTATCCAAACGGCTTGTCACACTTGCTAGAACGCCGCAGTTTTTTTCTTTTTTTTCTTTTTTTTTTGGACTCACCCACTCAATAATTTATTAGATTTGAAATCTCAACATCTCTCTTAAAATCAAGAAATTTAAACCATTAAGCTGCACACCACCCCAATTTTCCATTGCATGAAATGCAAAATCCTGCCAAATGGGGGCTTCAAGTCTTAAAATTGTCAATTTTTTTCAATTTCAACACATCTTTGCCTCCCTCGAAAATTAAGGAACAAAACCCCAAAAAACCATATAAACTATACAAAATGAAGAATTCATTTTTGCCTTCATTTGAAGGTCACTTGTCTCCGACTCACATTGCATATGTTCCAGTCTTGAGAGTGGCGAAGTCATGGACTCTGTCTACGAGAGATAATCCTCTTTACAAAAGAAGAAAGGCATAGAATTAATCAGTCTCCTATTAAGTTTACTCTTTCCCTACCAAAACTTGCCGCTGGTCTGTCGGGGAACAATATAATTAACAGAAAGCCTTTCCAAACTTCTACTCTTGTTGGTTGTAACTCCACCTTTGGCCCTTCATTGCTTCATTGCTACTGCTGCGAGAAACTAGTTTTTCGAAGTTACCAACATGCTGAAGTAGGTCATCGCAGGACTACATCAGGGTTACTAAGTTGAATATTGTATGTCTTGTTCGTGGACGGTACCGTGTCATCTGCAAGCATGAGTGATAAGAGAATTCATGCATTGTCTCATGACAATTTAAATTGGAACTTTCAAGAATAAGCAGGAAGAAAAATGAACTTAATTAAACATGAACGATCTTATTTATAACTTGGACACATTATTACATTGACATTAATTGGAAAAGATTCGCATAGAAACAATCTTGGCCATAATTTAGACAAGTATTCTCACATTGACGCTGAAAAGATCCGAAGAGAAGCATTCTTATAACTTTTAACTATTAGCAAACATGCATCCTCATTGAAAACATTGAACTTCATATTGCAAGAGAATAATTATGAAATCGGTTGGCTCTTAATTTGCTAGACGGATTGTGTAGTAAGTTCGGAGGGAAGTGAGGCAGATCACAAATGCTGCAGCGAAGAGAGCAATAGCAGTCCAAGGACTTTGAAAGTAAGTGTGAAGGAGCTCAGCCAATCATGTCTTGGCCTTGCTACTGCAGTGCTCTTCAATCCTCTTCTTCACATCACGGAAAGTCCTCCAATCGTCCGCTTCATACGTACGGATCTCTTTGAAAGCTCTGACCACTTCCTCATCACTCCCCAAGCGGCTAAATATTATGCCCTTTTCTCGTGGTTCCTCGACATCTTTTGGATTCTGAATCAGTGATTGCATCCGACTGACATAAGACGTCACGACCCTATCTGTTGCAATTTCTGGATACATTTCAAAGGATATGATATTGGAGAAGAACGCCTTGGCATTGTCATTGACATACGCCATGGGAAGCTGAAGAATCCCAAGGCAGCAGTGGGAAGTGAATCTGACGTCCCTCAGGCATTGAGAACCCGGCCGAAAGTAAATGCCCTTGCATTTGAGGTGCGTGACAGAGCGAAACGGAGTGCCGTTGCTGTCCCTTCTCAATCTTTCCTTCAAATATCTGAACATTTGAAGAAGAAAACCAGCAGATTTATTCGCCGCAGACGTGGATCCAGGGGCAGTCTTTGGTCTCACAATAGTTTCTCGGTAGGCTTCAAGAAGGTGTAGAGGCTCCTGTTCCTTGCCTGATTCCCAGGGAAGTGCTGTCAGGCTACCAACACTCCCGGTGAACGTGGCACTTAGGAATTCGCGAAGCAAGGCTCTCCTTTATGCTCACCAAATCTTATATCGAGTAGCCGCCTGACAACCGATAATGGGATCTGATTCTCAAGCATAAAGATATCGCCGATCATAAACACAAATGTCGAGAGGCCAAGGCGATCAAGCATATGCCGCTCCTCGCCCAGTTACATTTTCATGGAATATATGAGGAAACAAGCATCACGAAGCATCATCTCAGCCAACTCCACATCCTTGCACTCGACACCTTCATAGTAACTCCTGATTTCATCTATTCTCTCCAAGATCTTTCCATGGAAGAAGCCTTTGTAATCGGTTACGTTGTCTGGGACAAACATATTCAGCATCTCGTCCTTGAATTTCTCGACCCGGCGAAGGTGGGGTTGGCCGTGGTGGTACGGTCCTAGCGAAACAACCACGGGATCATAAATCAGTTGGCTCTTGCCTTCACGAAAGTGTGGTGGCACTCTGTGAATGCGCCGTTGCCGAGAGTCTGGTGGAATCCACCCGGTGACGTGGGCTAAAAGAGCGTCTGCGCTTTCCTCCTTAGCAGCATCACTGGTATGAAATTCTTGTTCTATGCTGCTGGTGTCAACATATGAGACTGATTGGTCTCCCTATGTTGTCGAAAAAGAAGAGTAAACCTCTGTTTTCCAGGCGGTCGGCTTTTGTTTTGAGGCCGGGGCCAGAACATAGTTTACGAGCTTGGAACGTGAGGAAAGCATGGATCTTTCATCCTAAGTAAAGAACGAAGAATTCAGTAATCAGTACTTTGCTTGAAGAGGCATATAATTAACTACAGCACTGAATTAAAGGACAACTTACACTTGCATTTAATAACAAATATCTCTTGTTTTGTGCCAAAATTTTACAAATTACGTTTGTTTTGATTTTATAATATATATTTTTAAATATATTTTTAAAAAAAATAAAATAAAGATAAATTTTAAAAAATATAGTATATTTTTCAAGTAAAATAATGAAAAAAGACATGTTCATAATCATTATCCCCCAAGCTTGCATTACACTTAGTCGTCGGAAAGTAGAAAATGACACTTATATCCCAGGTAGATTCTAGTGCAATATTGGCATTGACATATGTGCCTTATGTACGTAGTGTGCAGTTTACATCTAAACCCTCTAATATTGCCTTAATTACACATAAACGGCCCTAGTCCAAAAAACTATTATTACTCCTCAGAGATATGAAAACCATAACAAATAGTTGCTGAAAAAATGTAAAATAGCATTTATACGTTTAAAAAATTCTGATAAAAAAAGAGATAAAATAAAAAAGAATTCAGTATACTGCAATTGACTAATCTACTCTCCTGTGTTTTAATGGCATATTGGATGTGTTCGATGCTTCTTCGTCTCTGTTCACATTTCCCCCACTTTCTCCCATGCACCACCCTAGCCCAACCGTGTGGCCACAATTATCTTTTCGGATGAATTGTTGGTACGAATTAATATAATAAGATCAGAATAGATATAAGAATAGAATAAAAGTTTTACAAATTATCTTATACTTGATTCATACAAAAAAAAAATGAAAAAAGAATAAAATTGTTATTCAAAATTTAATTTCCGTAATTGGCAAACAAAAACAAAATATAAATATTATGAACATGTTTATAATGGCAAGATTATTCTTAAATGATAGATTTTTATACAATTGTATATTAAGAGGTCAATTGATATGTATATTTTTTAGCACTTAAAGGCCAAAAAAACAAAATTCATCTATTAAAAAAGATTTACATATAAAAAAAAATCATTTGTTTATTTCGTCAATTAAAACTATAAATAATTACACATGTTTTTAAATTGATGACCATAAAAGAACAATCAATTCAAAGGCATTAACATTTTTTTAGTTTGGATAATCTAAAAAAGGCTAATATTGAATAGATAATAAAGATGAAAAAATCATGTCGTTAGTAAATTTAAAATATTTTAATTTCTATTTTTTATAAGTTAGAAAATATATTTTCTACGCTCATCAGAGAATAAATTTTAAAAATATATTTTTATATATATATTTATATTTTAGATGATATTTTCTTAAATTTTGTGTTTTTCATAAATAAGTCCTATACAACCCCGTGTGCCTCAGCTAATGCTTCCATTTCTCTTGCCGTGTTTTACATCTTGGATGAAATTTCTTTATTTTAGGACAACCTGTGTTATCAAAAATTTGGATAGATTCATTCAGTGTTACCTTTCAGAAAAAACCTTTTTTATTTTTATTTTATTATATTATTTTTTGTATATTTGAAGTTAATGTCACATCAGGCTACGTCGGAAGCCAACTCATGAAATAGTCGCCTATGTGGACAAAGTTGCTAGAAAGCTCAACTTTTGGTGTTACACGGGCAGCACATGACAAATTCCGACGAAATTACCTTTTTATCCTTAATTTGTTCAAATTTCACAAAGAAAAAAGGGATATTTTTACCATCTTGAAAAATTAGGCATAAAAGCAGTAAAGCACTCCATAAATGCTGAAACACGACATTCACGTAATCTAGTGCACCTATTATGTCACCAGTAATCGTTACATCAGCGTGCTCCTCCCTTGAAATGATGGAATCGGTTCCTAGCCTGCACAACTATTTCTCAATCATAGCCCTTTGATATCAGCTTGCTAGCTTGATGGCAATCTTTACAGACACGCAAGTTCTTAGTAACACGAATAGTTTAACCAGGCTTAGTTTTCAACAACCCAAACGCAATGGCTAGCTTCTTGCTGTGGTATTGCAATGGGCTCTCTATTTCCTCCTCACTGATATCATGCAACATTCCATCAGTGTCAGGCACATAGCCTCGATCTTTAATACGAACCAATATTTCTTCTACTTTGGCATCTATCTCTGAGTCCTTCAACCAGCAATAAACGCACTAAAAATACCTTCCAATTCAATTACGGAAAAGCCAGCTACTTTTTTTCCCTCATCTATCATTCATTAACTTGCTAATGTTCACAACATCTTCCCATCTACCTGCTTTGGCATATAGATTAGCCAACTAGACATAGGGTCCACTGTTATAGGGCTCAAGTTCAATAACCTGCCTTCCTATCTCCTCTGCCATTTCGATATTACCATGGATTCTACTAGCCCCAAGAAGAGCACCAAAAACACTGAAATCAGCTCTTATGGGCATGTCATGTATCACTTTCCTAGCATATGGGCATTCCTAGCTTCATCTAGCAATCCTGCCCTCCCTAGCAAATCCACAAAGCATCCATAATGCTCCATTCCTGGAGCAATGCCATAAACTTCAGTCATGTACGAAAAATAGTATCTTCCTTCATCTACTAAACCTGAACGTGCACAAGCACTCAGCACATTCACAAACGTGATATAATCTGGTGTCGCAGAAGTTTCTGCTTCCATTTGCTTCAGAAGCTCAATGGCTGCCTTGCCATTACCGTGCATTGCAAATCCTCCAATCATACAGTTCCAAGATGATATACCTTTACAAGACAATCAATTAAACACCCCAGATGCCTTATCCAGGCGACCGCATTTACAATACATATCAATGATTGTTGTCGCCAACTTGGGATCTACTTTGAGCCCACGACTCCTAATATGCTCGTATATCGAGTCACCTTGCTCCAATGCACCAAGCCTGTACAAGCCGACAGCATACTAGCAGCCACAAAATTATCCATTGCAACATTTTCATTTCTCATCCTATCAAATAAATTAAACGCTTCACGAAACCTATTATTCTGCACACAAGCTGTAATCGCAGCGTTCCATGCAGCCGAATTTTTAACTGGCATCGACTCAAAAGCATCCAGCGCTTCACCGACACATCCCCTATGCAAATAACCACTGGTCAACGTAGTCCAAGAAAGATCATCCTTCTCATCCAAACTATCAAACACCCTTCTTGCTTCCTCTAAAGAGTCGAAAATTTACATACATATGAATCAAATTGTTCAGACAGAAAGAGTCCTGCCCATAGCTAAGTTTAATTACGTGAGCATGCACCTGCTTCCCTTCTCGAACGGCAAAATCAACGCAACAAACACGTATAACAGAAGGGAAAGAAAATTTATTGGGCATCAAAAAATTTTCCAGCACGTGAGCGAACAAGACAATGCAGTTTCTATACAAATGAGCTTGTAAATAGACTCCGAATACGGTGTTGTATATAAAAGCATCTGGGTGGGGCAATAAAGCAAACACCTTGAGGGCGTAGTCCAAGTCCCCTGATTTTGGCACGGAACAGAATTTGATGACACGGCCCATGGCATCATTGTCGTAGGATAGACCGAGGTTAAGGATGTCAACGTGGTGCTGCCTGACCTCGGCCATGGTTGGCAGGAGTCGAGATTCTTGAACTGTGTGGCCTTTGAATCGGATGAGGATATGGACAACGCCGGTGTGGCTGGAAAGAAATGGGCAGAAGACGACATGGCCTGTTGCGTTTTGCAACTGCACAGCGCCCACGGATGACCGGAATATTTAAAACACCTAAATTTTTGTTTTTTGTACAAATGAAAAGATGGGTTCTTACAGATGACAAAAATAGGTATTTCGTGATAATTTTTTCTTTCTTTTATAGTTGAGCTTAATTTCATAGTTCTCTGTTTCCTGCTCCCCTTATACGATTGTGGCAAAATTACGCAATTCAAGAATGAAAATTGTTTCACGCGTTCTCTTTTAGGAATGGCTGCCTGCTTTCTTATATACCAGGCTTCCTTTGAAACCATGTTGAAGTCCCAACTCCTGTCGGTGTTGCACTGAAGTTGTCGGACAAATACAACTCAGAGGGTGTTCGGTAGAATGCTTGCGAGCTTACAATGTTTCGTAAATTTTTTTCGAAAAAAAACGTTTACAAGTTTTAGAAATAAGATATTTAAAATTCTTTAAAAATAAATTAATTATTTACAACTCAAATAGTGTTCGAATAATCTTATAAACTCTTCAAAACAATAAATAAGATATTTGAAATTTTATAACTTTATAAAAAATATATGATAAAATTTTTAATAAAAGAGTTTATAAATTTTTAAAATAAAATATTTAAAATTTATAAATTTTAAAAAATAAGTTAATTTTTCTTAAGTTATTTTCCAACATCATATAAATTACTTCTTTATATGTATAAAAAAAATAGCATAAATATGTTTAATTACATTATATTAATAGTAATTAATTTATTTTTATCATTATTACACTAAAAACTTATAATTAAATATAAGTATAAAATTGTACAAAATCTTATAAGTGTCTATGTCTAAACACTTTATTAACTTATTTTTAAAATAAGATATATAAACTTATAAGCCTTAAAAACATCTTATAAGTTACATGATCCTTTTAACTATTTAAAATTAGTTTAGCCAAACAACCTCTTCTTTTTATATATCTTATAACTTATTTCATTTTATATATTAAAATTAACATAAATATTATATTTTATTAATAGTATTTGATTTCTTTTCATTATTATCACATCAATCAATTATAATTATAAATTTTAGTAAAATCTTATAAAATGTCTTACAAACACTTTATTAGTTTATTTTTTAAATAATAAATTTATAAACTCTAAACATATATTATGAACTAAATAATCTTATAAACTATAAAAAAATATGCTCAGCCAAACCCCCTCTCAATCATGCTTTCTAAGGCGAGAGCTCTAATTGGAATTATATAATTTGCAATAGTTAAAATATTACCGATTACTGAAACACTAAGTAATTAGCAACACAATGTTTCACTCGCCTTTAGGCCATTAGGCTTTAGCTGTGATCGAGATAATCAAACAATGCTGAAACTTTTTTATGATAGTTTCATAATGACGGTGCTTCAAGCTTCACTATTCCCTTTTAACTGCAATTGGTGCTTTCCCAGCCTGCATAAGTCCCATTTGATGCTCAAACTAGAAGCATACCTAAATATTCAATTATGCAAAAGATTAAAAGCAAAAGGCAACCTTATCAGATATATAAAGTAAATGTGTTGATAAATATATTGAACATTTTGTCGGATGCCGTTCTTTAATCTATGAAAATGGGACGAAATGCACACCTTGTGCTGATAGCAACTGCAGTTTCAAAGAAAAGCTGGTCTCAGGAAAAATCTGTACCAATGAATCGATGTGTTGTAATGTTTGATGCAGAGAAGAAGCAGGGTTGTTTCATCATTTTGTGCTTTTTCTGGTTTGACAGAAAATACACCACTATGTTAACTTTCTCAAAAGTGTCTATATGCCGATATTATGAGTCATTACTTCGCAGGGTAAAATTAACAAGGCATATACAAGACATTAATTTTGCTTTCCCGCAAGGCCTAGGCAGTGGGAATCCTGTTGCATGGTTTTTGACTTTTCGCCTGTTGAATGGCCCAGAAAGAGTTGCCAAGTATGAATGTTTGGCAGACTATAATGAAGTGGGAAAAGTTGGGTAACTATGCCCTAAACAATTAAATAGAAGTATGCCCTTCAAGGGCGGCTTCCTTTAATGATACTGTTTCTGAGATCTTACAATATTGTTGAAGTGTACAACTAAACGAAGCTTTTATGACTTTTTTTTTTTTTTTTTTTGTAAGGAAGTTGTGTTTTGCGTAGAATCTTGTCCTCATTTTGCCTTTAGGAGCCATCTCATCATTTTATTGTTGTTATAATAAGTGACCTCTCTTTAAGCAAATATTTATTATGAGTTCTGTTGTTTTATTGTCATATTGCACATTTGTTTATTTGCTGGAAGGAACAAACTTTTCTGATCAAAAAGGAGGGCAGTCATGAGAAAACAGCCAAGCATGGAATGTTGAAGCGCAGAAAGTTTGAGGGAAAGATTAATGGTTTATATGTATCTAATTTTATGGAATGGTCCTTCAAATAGTTAGAAGAGAATGTCTTTTTGAAAAATTCCAAATGACATACTTTATCCCTTTTTAAAACTCAATATTCAAATATATCATTGAGGGAAATATTGAGGATTGCAGGTATGTCAATTTGTTTCCTACCAAATCCTTTGTAAATTTAGGCTAATTCAAACTGCACCCCATTTGGGCATTGTCACGTGCCCGTATTTTTAACAATTGGTAAAAACTGGCATTTTGGACCTGCAGCCTAGAGCAACAGGTACCAATGGATAAAACCTAAACCCAATTTTTCACACAACTTGTGAAGTGTGCAAGAGGCTACAACATTAATTAAAATTAAATTATCAACTGCCAATAAATCAACGATTTTGCTAATGCTAAGTTGCTAGTCACTGTGGCTTCTTCTTTTGAGCTTGGTATGACTCCAAATCTAGAATAAAGAAAATGGCTATTATTTTATTAGTAACATGTTGCATTTTCACATTATAACCAAAGTCTTGTCCAATTTCGTGCATGAACACCATAGTTCAAACTTGTGGGATTAGTAATCATATAAATAATATTTTCTTCATATTGGGCATATTATGTTAAAGGAAATAAGGGCCGTATGGAAGGAATCTCACACACACCTATTTTTTGATTGGTTGAAAGTTAGAGATTGTTGGAGTATTTATTTTCCAATTGTCACTCTTACAAAACATTTAATCTCAAAAATAATTCATCTAAATTTCTCTTCGTCCTTTCCACATAAAAGGGAAATACTTGAAATTATCCAAGTCACGTTAACATCATTTTCTTAGTTCATCTAACAAACAAGCCTTAATTTCAGGAAAAGAAAGAGTAGAATTTATTTCTCATAATTACATATTTGCCCTTTTGTCAGCGCAAGCCGCGAATAAGTATGAACTCTGCTAAACGCCGACATATGAAGTTCAAACCATCCGACATGTCAAAATTGCCCATCCAAAAATGCCAAACTCTGCTGTCATCTTCTTCGTCTCAACGGGGCAGTGCGGTCATAAAAACCACCACGTGTCAAGTAGGCTAAGAAGTTTATAAGACAGGTGTTAAATAAACTCGCAAGCTAGTCATGAGACTGGCTTACAAGGGTTTTTATGGAAATTCATTTGCTAATGGGACATCCTCTCACCTACTATGATGTGGTCCCACAGCTCGTGAGAACTAACCACCAGTCGCGGGTCTTTCAATGTCGGGCGCGTGGACTAACTTCGTATGATTTATTAAATTGTTGATTTAAAAATGTCAGATCTATTATTTAAACCATTAAACTGGATTTATCCATACTGTATAAAATACACGAGAGGTTTAGAGTAACTGTTTTGGTACTTTTAATAGATTTTCAAAATTTTACCTCTAACTGAAATTTCAAGTGATGAGAAAGTTTTAACTTTTTAATGAATTGATATGAATGGTGTAGAGGTCAATAAAGGGTTTTTTATATAATTAATAAAATTTATTAAAAAATTAGTAAAGTGATCTCACATATATGTTTATACTTTTCTTAGATCAATAGATCAGTTACTACTAAAATATAAAAGTATGTATTCTGTTCATAAATTAATTTTTTAAATAATTATAAAATCACACAAGTAGTCAATTGTCACATTTCATGGAATACAAATTAAAAAATATGAATTTACAGAATATTATATATATATATATATATATATATGCACAGGAAAGGATTCTCATTTATTGTGAGAAAGATCCAACGCTTTAAATGTGTCGAGTAAATGTAGAGGGTATGTTTGGAATCCAACTTTCGACTTCAAAACAACATTTTAAACTTAACACTATCGAATATATCATTAAACAAAAATTTCACCCATATTCAAATTAAATTTTTTTTATTTTTTATATAATTAATTAATTATTTTTTAATCATTATATTTATTTATAATCAAATCAATACTTATATTAAATGTTACACACAAAAATTCATTTTTCATTTTGTAAATACATCAAAATATTTTATATGTGTGTGTGTGTATATATATATATATATTGTATTTTATAATTTTTTATTTATAAAAAATTACATACTATATATATGTACTTGATTGTTATTAATCATAATAAAATATAAGTCTGTCATACTTTAAAAAATTTTAATAAAGAAAGTTAGTAATTAAATCACATTTTTTGATAATAAAACATAAATCTATTATATATTTAAAATTTTAAATAATATAAAATAAGTTATCACGAATTAAAATTATATTAGACAATTTGTATAAACTAAAAGAGAGAAAATTGAGGAGGTAAACAAACTAACAAGTAAAAACCTAAAAAGAGAAAATATAATAAATGGAAAGAAATAAAAAAATAAAGAATGAAGATATTTTATTAAATTAATCATGAGAACTAAAAGCGATTACAATTCATCCCTTTCACTTTATATAGAGTATAGGTATTAAATTCTAAGACGATATAATTTTCTAACTATCAAATCACATCAATTTAATTATGATCAACTTGACTATGTTGAAAGCTACCCTAAGTTGCAGATATGGCATATGAATCATAATATTTGATTGCATTAGTAGCATGGTGTATATTGAAACATACAGGAAAAACAAAGGTTCATCACCTTAAGTATTGTGTTTAATATTTGGCTCCTCTGCAAAAATATATTCCTCAGAGACATTAACTTAGGTTTCTTTTTTGGCAAACTATTGCCATAACCAAGAGCAAATAGTCCATGAAAGCTAATACATATATTCTAACTAGAACTTGTAGCCTTTGGGTGATAATAATATTGTTGGTTTGTAAATGATAAAGTAATTGATGAATTATATACAGTGCAAGAATGATAAAATGAACATAACTATGATAAACTTCTCTTAAATTTTGGTTAAAGTAATTGCACCGGAGAAGAATTACAAGAGAAGAATTACAAAAGTGCTTCGTGTTCGAAAATTTATTAAAAGAATACATGGTGGAACTTATCTAGTTACCCTTACTCCAATAGAAAGATTGAACTTGTTTGGAAATTTTGAAATGTTTTTCTCCTATTAAAATCTTAACAATCCAAGTGCAAACTAATATTTATTGAAATCTAAATTCAAATATTCACCATCTCATGTATATCAAAATATTCAAAAATCAATTATTATATCTATAAAAGATCAAATCAATATCCACATATTTGTGCATATATATATATATATATTCATATTTATTTATACTGTTGTATTGTTGTTAAGGCCCTTTTTTCGTCATTTTTTATTGTATTGTATTTTCTTATTAATGATTTATAATTAATTATCTATACTATCTATATCTATATACTATATATTAAGTTTTCATAACTATTTTTGATCTTTTAATGCTATACTAAACATATCTTTCAATTTATTAACTAATACAAACCAACTTATTATGCGAGTGTGTCTATATATATAATATTCAAATTTGAATAGAGAGTTGATTATTTTGTTTTTTCATCCTTTTTTAATTCATCTTTAATTGTGAACACACCAAAATTATTTATTTTTCATACACATTCACAATATATTCTATGATAAAAATAAAAATGTTATTTTTAATATATTTCTGTATTTGTATTTAAATGAAAAATCATGATGTAGATTTTTTGTATTTACATCAAAGTTTAAATAGAATAAATTCAATTATATATGTATATTATCTATCTTAAATTATAGTAAAAATTTTATTATATCAATAAATTGATTTTCAATATAATTTTTGCACATACACCATATGTGCACAACTATTAATATATATTTATATCTTAAAAATTAATAATTATTTTTATATCCTATTATATTAGTAACGTTGGCTTTATGAAATATACATATATGTGTTTTTGTCCAAAAATACTTTCAAGGGTTTGTCTCATTAAAATTTTATAATTAAATATAATTTTTACATCAATAAATTTTATGGTAATCTTCTAACAAAAATTAACAACCAAACGCAATCATTTAAAAATGTGCCATCGAAGAAAACAATTCATTTCTAGAGGGCACGTTTGGTTGGCCAAGAAAATTTTGGTGATTAAGTGAAATGAAAGTTTATGTTTGTTTGGTGAGATTTGGATGTTATGAAAACTAATAATAATAATAATAATTAAATAATATAATAGTATATAAGTTTATAGGATAATTTAAATAAAAAAATTGTTATAATATAATAATGATTGAATGATATAATAATATATAAATTTATAAATGATATTATTAATTTAAATAGAAAAATTATATGGATAAACGTTGATTTAATTATGAATGAGTATAATAATTTAAAAATAATTTATTAATTATAAAAAATAATAGAAAAAATATTGAATTTGAATAGGATTTTTATAATAACATATTTAATTTTAAAAATTTTTACATGATAATGAATAATTATTACTTTAAAAACAAAACATAGAGTGGTCAGTTGACCAATGACTCACGTTACATTAAAAATTGGAAAAGCGTCACGTGTGAACTACACTGTCTCCGCCCAGGAGCGTAGAACCCGAACCGCCTGCTCCTATGTTCCTTCATCGAATTGAATTGACGGAAGGGAAGGGAAGGGAAGGGAAGATGAAGCCAACCAACCCTGTAATTTATCTATAAAACTCGGGGTTAAGAATGAAATGGAAAAACATGAACACCAAACATTAAAGTCTGCTAATTTGGTCGTTAGGGTTATTTTATTTCACTGACCTTTGGATCGTACAACTAAAAACCACGTTTGAACGTACCTGGAAGTTTGCCTGCCCTTTTTATGATCACTGTCTAAAACCGCCCTCCCAATTCATATAACCCTTCACGACTCTTCCCATTTTAATCTTGTCTCTGTCAAGAATTTCGCTGGCTCCTTCTTCGATTTTTGTTTTCGTGGTCTCTTCACAGAAAAGGAACGTATTTATTCTTCCTTTTTATTTTCCTTGAAATAGCGACTCTGGCAAAAGGCAGAACAGAAAGGAGTTTCTCAAATCGTACGCGAGAGAATCTTGACGCGAAATTTGAGGTGCCCGTCCTTTTGTTTTTTGTGGTTGGTTTTCCACTGAATTTTGCTTGTTCATGATATGATTTCTTGGTTTTCTATTTTATTTTTTCTGACCAACTTGAATTTTCTTGGTTTCTTGGGTTTCAGAGGTTTTGAGTTGGCGATCATGGAGGATAGGAGAAAGCACAGAGGGGATAATCATAGAAGATCGCAGAGCAGAAAGCCACCCCGCGGTGCGTTTTAAGTTCTTGATTTCTGATTTCTTTAAAATTATTATGCATTAATTTGCATGAGTTGATTTTATAGCCACGGCTTGTGGATTTCTTGTGAAGTTGTTTGCTGGTGCTAGTCTTGTGGCTGAAAACGAATGTGGCTTTTTCCAAGTTGGGAGTGTTTACATCCGTTTGCTTATCCTTCCATGGTTTTCATTGATGTTTCCATTGTGAGGTCCAAGGTCCACAAAGGTTGAATGTTATCCTTTTGTCCAAACGAGGTTGCTTTAACTCAAAAATAAATAAATAAATAAGAAAATAAAAATGGAAAGGAAGGGTTTTGCAAAAAATTGTTTTTTAAAAAATTATTGTACATTTCCTTGCAAGGGTCATACGATTAGGTTTCCTGTTTTGAATGTTTACTCACTGCTTTGGCCACTGTCTGCTAAAGGTTTTTACTTCTTTTCTTTTCCCCGCATGCTAGTTTTACTGCTGTTATGACCCTTTTGTTCCTTCAAATTCTGGGGAGTTTGTATTTAGGCATTTTTGGGGATGACAGGCTAATTGAACTTCAAACTCTGGGCTACCTACATCTTCTGCATATAATAGGTTTTTTAGTTCTAGGAATAAAGATCGTGTTTTTTATGTGATAAGTTCTAAGTGTTTAGTTTAAATGTCAGCTGCTTTTCTTATTTTGGGATTATGAAATCGACAGCTTGAACAAGGGAACGTAAAAATGAGTAAGCAGTTGAAACATTGAAAAGATACAGCTTGAATCAACCCCCATTCATTTGCATGCTTCAATAAGATCTATTTTGTTGCCATCTTGAAGTTATTACTTAAATGGATCTCATCTGGCAACTTGATATAGCTTTGTCTAGGGTGCATGGAGTTAATATTGTTCATTTGTCGTATCTGTATTTATTAAAATCATTGTTGCCATGCTGTTTTATCGTGCTGATCAATGGCTGTTGTTTGCATTTCGGACTTGGTTATTTGTTCTTTGTATTTGTGTAATTTCTTAAACTATCTTTAACTTGTTTTTGTATTTATATGTTTCAAGAATTGCCCATGCTCATCAATCTGTGGTTTCGGATTGGTTATAAAATTATTTTATTCATTCTCACCTTCTTATTATCAAGAAATATCATTCAGAGCAACTCTGGTCATTGGCATTCTCTGCATTTATGTGTGCATTTGGCTTCAATTTCTCCCTTGATTTTAAGTCACTTACTCGCTTCATTGTTCTGTAGGTAGTTGGCAGCGTACCGTGCCTTCATGGGAGAAAGAATTTTGCAAAGTGGTTGGATCACTGGACTGGGAAACCTTATTACAGATGAAGAAGTTTATGCACCTCTACAGTGATGTAATGAACTGGAATGACTCCGCAGGCAAAGAGGCGTTCTGCAATGCTAAGAAAAGATACTGGGCTGAAATAAATGGCCTTTCTTGTGACACACCGCCACCTGATCCTGATCTTTATATTGACAAGATCAATTGGGATTCTGAGATTGAGCCCGAGTTGTTGCCAGACCTTGAATGCAAGTCGATGGTGCCTAACTCAGAGGACGGCCATGAGCCTGTTGTGATTTTTGGCAATTCTCTGATGCCAAACCAAGCATTCTTGCCCACAGGCTGGGGCGACGAAGAAGAGAACATGGAAGTCCCAGTCAATCAGTCCCCAGCCAGTTGTGGTTTTGGTGATCCTCTCATGCCAAACCAAGCACTTTCACCTATGGGGTGGGGTGCCGATGCAGAAAACTCAGAAGTCCCAGTCAGTCATTCTGCGGCCAATTATGGTGATCCATGGCAGCAAAACTGGGGTTACTCATTAAATAATGGGGCTGCGGCAGCATGGCCAGGCTATTCTAATGATACATGGCATTGCACTGATGCAAGTGGACCTGCTGGATTTATGCCATGGGGTGGTAATTGGAATTATGACTGTGGCTGGAGCTACGCCAATAATCATTTCAATTATGCTGGACCGGATATCAAGGGCAAGGGAGGCAAACAGGGAATGTGGAACGATAGCAACATCACAGTGGCAAACGCTGGTAAATATGTGCCAAATTATGGGACCCCAGGTGCTCAAGTGAAGGATCAGCATAGGAATCGCATGAAAAGGAATGACAGGGGACAGCGTAAAGCACCTCCCTGGGGAGAGCAGTCTGCTATAGACAAAAGATCCGCACCAAGACAGTGGAGTTCAATTAATTCGTGCCGACCTGTAGTTCACCATTCTGCAATAACTGTTGGACGGACATGGAATCAATAAAAGCTTGTTTCCGGAATGCAGTGCAGAAAGGCGTAATTTGTTCATTCAATTTGATTTTGTTCCCGTCAGGATATATTGCGCCAGACTTGGCTGCAGTGTACGTGAAGTTTCTGCCATATCTCCCATAGTTAAGTCCAAATTATTGTTGATGCTGGGGTGATTTTGGGATAAGAGAGTGTTAATTCCCCCCATTTAGATGATCTTTGCATTCATGTTGCCATTATATGTGTGTATATATGTGTCCATCTTGATGACAATTTGCTTGTGTTGGGGAGATTTTGTGAGAAAGAGTGATATTTTCCCCGTCTAGATGATCTTTGCATTTAAGTTACCGTTATATGTCTGTATATGTCCATCCTTTTGGTCTATTGTACTTTATATGAAGACTTGAATCCCACTACCCCTCTCAGTTTAGAACAATCTTGGCCTCAGTAACTTCATGCAGACAGGACCAACACCACCTGAGCAGACATGTCTGTGAGCACAGAAATGATGATTCTTGCATCTTGTCTCCTTGCGTCTGCTGGTCCCAGAAGGTCATACTGTATTACGATGCAGTGTTTGCATGTCGGAAAGGACAGAAATGTTTCTGTTACGGCAGGAGCTGTATGAAGGAATAAGCACAATTCCTGTTCTCTCGTGTGTCTACAGACAAAATTTGCCAATCATTTGGTATTTGATTGGATGCATCATCGTCTCCTTATACAAAGATGAAAAAAAAGTTTACTTTGGCATGACTATATAATTTCTGAAAAGGATAGCCTTCGGCTATTGGAAATCAAGAAGGCTGACAGGACACAAGCTTTGGTCATTTGAATAAAAATAATAATAAAAAACATTATTAATTGTTCTACTCTGTATCTTTGATTGGCATGTTTAATTAGATTACTTGTGGATTGTATTATTTGTGTTTGGATGTAAAATTCGTAGTGGAAGGAAGTTGAAACCAAAATTAAGTAATATTATAAAAGTGACAAAAGAAGAAGAGGAAAGATATTTTTTTGATACATAATATGTTTGAAAGTGTAAATTTTGATGCATGAAGGGTGTGGCTAGTTTGCATCCAAACATAGGTGTGTGCAAGGTTTTGTTAGAACACAACATGCACCAATTATTGGTGACTAGTGTCAGATTTTGTTAATCTTAGTTAATACTATTCTCTCTAATTAACTACAATTCATTACACTCAATTCAATATGAAAATCCTGAAAATAGTACGTTTCATTTAATCATAATCTCAACAAAAATAACGTCTTTAGTTGAAGGAAATCTTTGTTATGGGAAAACAAATGAAACGTGTATCTTGTCATAAAACATAAATTGAATAAGTGTTCAACAATAATATCTCTTCGGTCTCTCCGTATGTCTGTACGCTTATGTTTGTTTCTATATTACTAATTATTCACCCCAACTTGAAATTCTTACGAATCAAACTTCTTACTCTATAAATTTTATTCAAATTCAAATTAAAATTTTCTTTCTTATCTTTTTTAATTAATAATAATTTTTCAATTATTATATCTATATACAATTAAATTAACACTTATTTTTATAATTTTCTTACTCATATTTATTTTTTTATTACTCTATATATATACTATCAAATTATTCAATTATTATTACATATTATATATATATATATATATGCATGTATAAAAATATATTTTTACCCATCTACTTATTATAAATCAAACATAATTTCCGTTCCCGTTCAAATTCCTAAAATTTCCTTCCCATCTTAATTTTAGCCAAGGTACAACACCATAATGCAACACACTGTCCAATACCTTTCATTGCCACGTCATCTTCACTACCTCACATGTGACAAACCCATTCCACGTGTCCAATCACCACTCGCTACCTTATATGTGTATATGTGTAGACAGTTCAGAGAAAAGACGAACACGCTCTAGGCATAGCAATGGCAGGAGGCATGGCGGCAAGAAAGCGAGCAACAACGGAGACCAAGGGGAAACCGGAGCAGGAGATATCCAATCCCGGAAATCCGCCGACAGTACCCCCAATTCGTCCGGCTAAATTCTCCCCAATAATCAAATTCTCGATTGTATTTTCGATCCCATACTTCTACTTGCTTTTCTCTCACTACAATATTGATTACGAGCTCAAAAAGTCGATCTCGATCAGTGCTTTGGTCAGCATTATAGGATTTTTCATTACGGTTAAAATGATTCCTGTGGCATCAGAGTACGTGCTGAGGAGGAATTTATTTGGGTACGATATTAACAAGAAAGGTACACCTGATGGATCCATTAAAGTGTAAGTTTAATTTGTGTAAACTTCTTTTAACGATTTTGATTTTGGAGTTTGCAGCTACGAATCATGAAATGTGTTTGATGAATTTTGAGTTGAAATGCATTTTATTGGGACTGACCGAATGCTCATTTGCATACTTCTATGGGTTTCTTTTTGCCCTAATCTTATTTTTGCTCTGGATTCTGGGATGTGCCTTTTCCTTTATTCATTTACTTTGCGTTTTTGAAATTTATTAACCTGCTGGGATGTGGATTTGCTCCTTAGAGGATCTTTTGTTAAATTGTAGGCTTTCCGTTATTAAAGCTTGTTTTGAATTTATGCAGGCCTGAATCGTTGGGTATAGTTGTTGGGATAGTGTTTCTAGTCGTGACAATCTTGTTTCAATATTTCAACTTTACCGCAGATTCAATTGTAAGTTTGTTTGCCTTGCTACTCTTCTAATACCATACTTATTGGGCACTGAAACTCTTTACAACTCAAAAAGTTTACCAAGTCTGTCCCGCATGCAAGCTTCCCCGCCTCTAATTTTAACTTTTTGAATGAACTCTATGAGACAAAATTCATGAACATAAAATACCTTTTTGGCGTGATAGTTTAAAGCAATTGCCTTATTAATGTCTCTAAAACTGAGCCATTGGATAGTTATGAGGGATAAGTGCCAGCATATTCAGGTACATTCACTTTGGCCTTTGAAATATTATGTTTGATATCTAGTCAGAATTATCCGTCCGAAAATCTCACCAAAAAATAAATAAAATACTCCTCATGTCTGTGAAGTGCAAAGGTAGAGAGAATCACTTTAGCATACTAACGACTTTATGTATCAAACTAGGCATTTATGATGGTGATAGTGAAGTCCAGGGCATCCGAGTTCTTCCTCTAGCATCATTCTCTTCTTCTAGTTTTCTAATTTGTTTCTTGTCAATTCAAAAATATGTTTCTAATTTCATTATGCATTATCATAGCTGAGCGCTATTTGAACTGTTCAGCGAATAATTTTTTTAAATTCTTTTCCATTAAGTGGCTTGTTGAATACAATGCGGCACTAGCATCAATCTGCTTCATGACTCTTCTGGGGTTTATTGATGACGTCCTTGATGTACCTTGGAGAGTGTGAGTTTCCTTGATATTTCTTCATTACTACTTTCTCAATGACCTCTATGATTGACCCTTACCTGTTCGTGTAATTTGAAGACAGGAAATTGGTGTTGCCGTCTATTGCCACTCTTCCTTTGTTGATGGCTTATGCTGGCCATACAAGTATAATTATACCAAAGCCCCTTGTTCCATATATTGGACTAGAGATCTTGGATTTAGGTAACTTGTTCAATAAATTTGTTGCATTAGATTTTATACAGAAGTAAATATCAAGAAATATTTGGTACTTCACATATTTGATTGACGCTACTCCTACATTTCACCCAAGTATCAGTTTGTTTTGTTCTCTGAAGCGTGTTTCCATTGATAATAGGGTGGATATATAAGCTCTACATGTGGTTGTTGGCTATATTCTGCACAAATTCAATAAACATTCATGCTGGTATCAATGGCCTTGAAGTTGGACAGACAGTTGTTATTGCTTGCGCCGTAAGCGAAAAGTCATGTATACTTGATTTGAACCTTATTGTTTATGTTAAAGCTTACATGTTGTTATTGTAGATATTGATACACAACCTCATGCAAATTGGGGCATCTACTGATCCTGAATACAAACAAGCACATACGTTCTCCATTTATCTTGTTCAACCCTTGCTTGCCAGTTCTTTAGCCTTACTTTCTTACAACTGGTAATGATGCTTGCATTCTTTTGATGTAGAGTAAGAAGTTTTTTACATGCTAACTCATGCTTGTTTGTCTCAGGTATCCCTCTTCAGTTTTTGTTGGTGATACCTACACTTACTTTGCCGGAATGACCATGGCAGTAGTTGGCATTTTGGGCCATTTTAGGTGTGTTTCTTCATATCCCACTCTTTCAATACTTGACATCATGAGTCATTTTAGGCAATGCTTTGGTATGGAGTAATTAGTTTATTGGACATACTCACAATTTTGATGATCAGGATGAAGAAGATGGGATAAAGGTTGGAAGTATTTTATACATAAAACTCCAAAATATCTGAACTATTCTTCTCCATTAAAAAAATTCTGCTTTATCTGTGCCACTAGGTACCAATCACTTAATATTACTATTAGCTTCAGCTTCTAAATGAGATGATCATCCAACAAGGTAATTGAAATGCTACCAACGGGGGTCCTGGGATGAAGTCTGCGTGTCACCAATTATAAAAATATCATCTGTATGCTTGTCCTTAAAAATAATGTCTCATTCTTGTGGTCTTTCAATAATATGTTTTTTTTAAGATAAAAATGCACCGTCCAACTTCTCTAAACACTTTTAAGAAAAGAGCTTGTGTTTAAGACTCTTTATACTTAGCAGCTTAGTTATATTTTGCTTGTTCTATGTTGTTATTCCTGATTTTTGGAATCAATATCAGACTTATGATCTCAACGCACTCGCTCAGAGAGACAATAAACTTGGGAATCCTTTTTTTATTTAATAGAAATATTGATATGCTGATATTTGAGTCTCATCTGTGTGATGTAGAGGATGCTCTATTACGATTTATTCTGGACAAATTCTTTAATTTGTTTTTCACATGAATTTTAAAAATAAGTGTGTTGCACTTGATCATTTCTTATCAAATTATCAATTTTATACTGATTTTTATGAGGGCTTGTTACTGGACGGATACAGTTGCCTGTTCAAGCTTTCTTTTTGTTGTTTTCTTCATTATGAGCTAAGTTTTCTTGTGATTACAGTGAAACACTTTTGATATTCTTCGCTCCCCAAGTTCTGAATTTCCTGCTTTCACTTCCTCAGGTTCTCTATCTGTCTCATGTATATGCACACACAACACATAAGAAACTGTATTTCATTCACAAATGGACAAATAAATAAACGCCAAACATATATGGATTGATGCATGTTCTTTTTTCATTCTTTCAGCTTGCCGGTATTATACCTTGCCCACGGCATCGACTGCCCAGGTAGGTTATCCAGGGTTTTCTCGTGCTTGTGATTCAGGAACAGTTTTCCTGTGTTTGGTGTAATTTGTCTTTCTGACTTGCAGGTTTGACCCCCAGTCTGGCTTATTAACTGGGACAAAGGATGGCACTCTTGTGAACTTATTTCTAAGACAATTTGGTCGGCAATCAGAGAAGACGCTTTGTGTTCTGCTGTTAGGTTTCCAGGTGATTGCGCTCTATTCTGCTGTTAGTTTTCGTTTGTCCCTACAGTGTCTATAAATTCTGGCTTCCTTCTATTGATATGCATATGTGGGGAGCAAACTAAAAAAGAAGGAAGAAAGAAAATCGGCTGTAACTCATCAATGCATGTTGATTATAGTAATTTAACTGGTTATAAAGATGCCTTGTGCGTAAATGTAACTTAATTAATGTGCCACAGGCTATATGCTGTGGGCTCTGTTTCTTGCTGCGGTGGTTCCTCACTGGGTGGTACAAATGATGTTGATTTTTTTTTTTTTTCTTTTTTTTGATTTTGTTGGTGTTGGTAGTTAGCAATGCAGGGTGCCTTATACTAGGGCTCTGAGCTCAGTAGATGCTTGAGGAATTGTGCTCTTGGACAGCACAAAAACTTTGTGGGGCTGCGTCTTAAAATTGAGTAGGCTTAACTTTGTTTTGACTTTAGTACTGACAAGATTTTGCTGTAGCTGCGCTGTTTATTCCCTTTTTTCTTGTTTATTATTCATATATTCTCTGGTCTGACAAATTATTTAGACCCTCAAAATATACAACCGTCATTTTCATTGATGAATGGATTGTCCTGAATTGGTTGGTTTTTGAGGGGTGTAATGGATCATTCACGTTTGCTTTGAAAAGGTAAGTTGATGGAAAGAAGCAATTTTTCTTGTTATTAATACTTTTACAGAATAATAAGCAAAATTGAGAGCCTCGTTCTGGCTGTAACCAAGTGGAACTATGTAACAGTAGTATCTCGTAGTTCGTGAGGCAGATAATCTGTGAAGTCTTCATCAAGAGGCTTAATATCAATGCAATCTCTGTGTGGTTTTATGATAAAGTAATTTGCCTACGCTGGCCACACGAATTGGGTAAGCTTCTGTTTTCCCAATAGAAAATGCAGAGAGAGAGAGAGAGAGAGAGAGAGATGAGAACATCTTGTATTTCAGATGATTGAATAAATCTTTTTCTGCCTTGTCATCTGTGTATATTTGATTTGAACACTGTCCAGAATTGTCTGAACCGTTGTTTGTACTATGAATGCGATCACTTTTAGACAACCTTCACTAGGCTTTCTTTTGGAATCAGACAACCTTGATTAACCCGACTAACATACAAACACACGAAGATACGACCCTTGGAGTTTGAAGCATGCATATGGGGTTTCCGTAGAGCTGCCCTTGCCGTGTCCCATTCCAAATTCTCGGCTGTACCTATTTATGTGATGCAAATGTGCTATAAATACTTAATTTATCTTAAGACAGGTGTCATGATTTTGCCGAGTAACCAATGACACTCTGCCATTATCAAAATTATGACACCTGTTATGAGATAATTGATTCCCATCTCAATTGAGAAAGCAAATAACATTTCACGAATAAATCAAGTTCTATTGTCGTGCTACTTCTGTATTATTCTTATTTTTATTTTTATTTTTATAATTTTGAAAAATAATCGATTATACTTTATCATGTGACTAAGTGTTCGGTTCATTTACACTTATTGCATAAATTATAGAATTAAAAAAATCACGAAAATTACATGTAGAGAATATTTTTCAATTATTGTATTTATTAACAACCAAATTAAAACTTATATATATATATATGTACTCATATTTATATAACAAAATATAATTATTATTTTTATATTTTATCATATAAACTAATCATCATTATATTATACATATATATACAAATCTAATGAATCTAATCTTTTTTTCATCAAAAGTTTACAATCAAATACAATTTTCATATAAAAAAATTAATCACATTCTTCCCTAAAATATCACCAACCACACCTAACCTATGGATATTCAAAGCAATCAAATCGATCTAAAGTCAAAATTTCAAAATCTAGTAAAATATTTAATTCAATATTCAATATAACACTTTTAAAATTTCATTATATAGTTTAGTTTCACACATTTTTTCGGATTTCATTATTTGGTTCAATTTCGCTATTATGATTTGATATATTGTATGGCATCAAATATAGAATTTTTTATTTTAATTGTTTTAAAAATATCTTATTTAATAACGATCACCTTTGTTTATTTTATGCCTTCTCACTTATCATTTCTATATTTTTAATAATGTGGTTTTCGTAAAATTATTTTAAATTAAATAATTGAAAATAAAAGTTGGCATGTAGGAACGAAAGTTTGTATAAAAATTTAGAAATATTATAAACGTAAGAAAAAATTATTTTATTAGATTTTTTTAAAAAAATGTAAATTTTTATAAGGAGAAAAATTAGCTCTGCATAGCTTTGATTTTCAGCCAATCACAAGGTTATATAAATATCTGCTTTCTTTAATCATTGGAATTTGGTAGTCAAAGAAAATAAAAATTCAAATTCTTAGTGGGTTGTGTCCTATATATTTAAAGAAGTTTGTTCATATTTGGAAGAGTATAATCCCGGTTTTATATCCTTGTCTAAGACAAGGAATCTGTTGTGGGTTTTGGCGGCGTTTAGGGTTTTAGTTTCCATCTTCTCTAATAGAACTTCCTTTTTTTACTTTTCTTGATTTAGGGTTTGAGGCGGCGCCCTTCGTATAAGTAATTCATTGATCTTTCAACTTCCAGAAAAATAATTATATATTTATTCAAATTTTAGAATTTGATTTTGCTCAGGTTTCGTTTTGCTTCATAGCCTCTGCATCCAATTATCGAAATTAAATTTTGATTGAATGATTTTGCTTGAATTTGTGTGAAATACTCTATAAAGTTGATATTTGGTTGTCTTTTTGGTGGCATTTGGGATTTATTTTTTCTTTTGTTAGAATTCAATTGTTGGAATCCTGCCAGTTAAATTGTCAGCGCTGGTTTTTCCTGTCATCTGCGTGCCAAAATTCTTTTCATCAATTTGATTGTTATTTTCAAGATTCATTTTTCTTCCTTCTGTACTTGTATTTGAATCAGTTTGTTCTGCCAAAAAGAAAATTCTTCATTTTATAATTTTTACTCCGAAGTATTTGAGAAGAAGGAAATTGAATTCCTTGTTGACATTGTTCCTGACAAAACAATGAGTTTTCCTGATCCTACACAGCCACCACATCCATATATGCAACCGCCCTTTGGTGGTGGTGGTGACGACGGCGATGGATTCTGGCCTCAATTCTTGATGGAAAATGAACATCAGCAGCAGCAGCAGGAGGTTGATTTGATTCCACAGTTGGACAACCATCCTCCATTCAAGAGACCAAGAACTTCTGAAAAGCCCCCAAATTATTCACCCTTTCCACAAAGGAACCCAAGAGTGAACCCTCCAAATGTTCCTGGAAGCAAAGGCACTAGCCATATCTTTTACAAGACTAGAATCTGTGCTAAGTTCATGGAAGGTTCTTGTAGGAATGGGGAGCACTGCACCTTTGCTCATGGTGTGGAAGACTTACATGAGCCCCCTCCCAACTGGCAAGAGCTCGTCCGGGAGAAGGATAGGCGAGCCGGTAGTGGTGGTAGTGGTGGTAGTAGTTGGGGTGATGATCAGAAGATGATGCCTAGGATGAAGATTTGCAAGAAGTATTACAACGGAGAAGAATGTCTCTATGGGGAGAAGTGCAATTTCCTACACGAACGTCGTCCTCCTCCAATGAAGAAGTTTAAGGTTGACATGCCCGGACAGAGGGAGAGTTCTGCTATAAGCATAGGGACCACAGGGGATGGTAGGGGGAGCAGCAGTGATTTTGATCAAACTGTTATCTGGAAGACAAAGCTGTGCAGCAAATGGGAGATGGGCCAATGCCCCTTTGGAGAAAGATGCCATTTTTCTCATGGACAGTCAGGTATACATGTCGTTAGTCTTACAGCCTTGTTGGTACTTTGGTTGTAAATCAACTGTTTGTTGTTCCAATGAAATGCATTGAATTCACTGGTCTTCATGTGAGCTGGGATTTTAGGCTTAGGCATCATAAAGCAAAAAACAGCTATATGAAATTCATTGATTCTGGTGAGCTCTTAATTAAGTCTCTGTCCTTCAAAACCCTTTATTACGTTGAATCATCTTTGTCCTAAAAGTGTCGCTTATGCAATGAAAAATTTATGACTGGTAGAAAGCTTAATCTTGATATTATTTTGACAGAGTTGAAGTCTGCTTGTGTCCTAGACGAGGTAGCAGAAATGGGGATGAATGCTATCTGCATTCCAAGGAAATCATCCTCTGTTTCTGCACACAGCACAACTCCTGCTGATTTGGTGGTTGCTGCTCCCCTAAATGTAGAGGGAGAACAAAAGAAAACATCTAAGTGGAAGCCAACCAAGAAGATTAACCGCATTTATGCGGACTGGTTAGATGATCTGACGCCACCCCACTGTTCCCCAAACGGAGAGGAAATGACGTGAGCTTTCCTTACAGCATTTTAACCATATATATCAAGTTTGAAATTGTCACCTTTGTCAATTATCTCTTTATTTTGTCCATTTTCAATTGATTAATCTTTATTTTGTAAAATTCAAATAAGGAATATTCAGTTTACCAGTTGATTTTCATAGTTAACGTTCGAGCAAGTTTATTGTTGAAAACCTCTTATTGCATGTTGGCTATCGACAATAATTGTGAACATTAAAAAAATGCTTTCTTTCTTGATTGTACCCAAAAGAAAAGGGAAAACGTAAACATATTCAAAGCCTATCTTAACTAATTACGTGGCAAAAGAAAATGCTGCAAGTACCTCTGAGCATCATCCACACCCACATGTCACCAGCACACGATACTCTTTAACACCCGTACGCTAATCTTCTCCACCGCCGCCTTCCCGACGCTCTCTCGCAGCCCCAACCTCAAATCCGCCACAGCCCGCTGGCGGCTTCGCTCGAGCAACACGCTGGCGATGGAAGCTCCTTGGAGAGCCACTCCTCCAACCCCAAAACGAAGGTCCCTTTCCCCATGCAATCCATCTCGGTAAAAACTCTCTTAAACCCATCCAACACCACATTCTACGAGATTCTTAAGCTGTCCAGCGCCTCAAACGCCACCAACTTATCGCTTACAACGTCGACGTCAAACCGGAAAACCCCATTCTTGTCGAGCTTTAGTTAGCCGCGGGCTTCACGACCTTGGCAACACACTCACGGTTATTTTGGATGTCGATGGCGAAGAAGAAGTCGCGCACGGAGAGGTGGGGTTTAGGGGGCTTCTGCAGGCGGCGCGGCCGACGGAGTAAAGTTTGCAGTGGGATACAGGGGATAGGGTGGCGGCGGCGGCGAGGCGGAGGTTGGAAAGGGAGGGGTAGCTGGATGAGCGAATGGTCTGCCAAAGGTGGTCGGAGGACATGGCAATCGACCAAGATTTGCACACGCAGCAGGCGTTAGCTAGGGTTTCAGGGTCGAGGTAGTGAGCTACAAGGTCGAGAACTTTCCATGGCAGTAAGCATTTTTTCAATATCAGTTCTTGGATTTTCAGAGGCATAATCAAATATCCAATTCTGTCTGCTTGAATATCTCCTTTCCTTGACAAAGTTCCTTGTTGGTTAGACAGAGAATTTTGTACATGAAGTCAACCGGCCAGATTATGGCTCTTATAAGGAACCGACGGGATACAGAGCTAGAGATTACTTGGCAGGTTTTGTTGGCCTCAGCAGTTTGGGGGCAGCCGTGTTGAAAAAGGCTCTTTTATATGGGACATAGTTGACCACATTTTCCTTTTTTTTATCTCATATATATGGTGGGTTTAGATGTATTTTTTAAAAAAATTATATAAAAATAAAATTTAAAACATATAATAATTACATTGAGTATTTTTAAATTGAAAGAGGGAAATGCTTTTGGATATATATCAATGATATAATAAAATGAATTATAAATAATAATTTATCTTTCAAAATTTCTCGTGAATCAACAACACTTCTGTGCAAACTCAAATCCGAATTCTAGAAACACATATCAGTATACCATATAATTTTACTTCCAGATGAAATTATGTATACTTCCTGGACATTTATCCACTCAAAAATAAGAAAGCCGGAGAGTGTCTTCTTCGTGGAGTCATTTTTATTTTGGTGTTCGCACTTTCTCGACTACTTGCAATATTAAAAAATTGGCCAAATAGACGATTTGATAAAGAGGAGTCGCTGGTAATTTTAATTGGATCAATAACCAAGGCACGGGCAAAGAGACTTAAAGAAGCCATTAACGTCTTGGTGCGCGAAATTCAAGAAGATGTCACGCGTGGATGCAAATTTGAGGAACTCGAGGAAGATAGCAGAGTAAACATCCTAAGATTGATAGAAGACTTGGGGGCGAAGGAATAAAGCGGGATGATTAATTCAATTATTTATTTCTCTTTTAATTTATTTAAATTCTGGGCCCAGTCAAAGTAAGTTCAATAGGAGCCCGCAGCCTAACTAGGCTAGGGTTTTGACACTATAAATTCATTATGTACCATCAGATTTCAGACAAGAGAGTTCAATTAATTCAGGTTTCTTCTCAATTCCCTGAAATTGATTCTTTCAATTTCTCGTGAGTTTTCTATCCCAAACTGAGTCATTCCGAATTGGTTCGAGTGATTCGTAACGTATCAATCAGCAATCGGTGTACTGATTGTGGCCGTTTCTTATCGGGTTCAATCCAATCCTAACACGTTGGGTCGGCGTTCTTCGCCCGGTTCGCGTCTCTGGGGTTATCGGATTCGGGTCTGATTACACCGTTATATCCAACGCGATTGTTGATCACGTCAGTTTGGTATCAGAGTCATCTTGTGTCGAATTCTAATTCGATACACGATCCAGAGTTTCAAAAAAAATCAAAAAAAAAAGAAGGAAAAATAATAAAAATAATAATAAAAAAGGAAATCGCTGCCGCCGCTGCAACCGCAATTCCGCCAACGTTTCAGCCGATTTCCTCTCGAAAGTCATAGCAACAGCACCGCTGCCGTGAGCCCATTCCATCCCACCGCAAATCGTCGCTAGAGGAGGAGTGGATCCGCCGCAATTCCACCGCGAACTGCTGTGAGCCACGCGACCACCGCCTGAAGAATTCCGCTCGATTTCACCATCTACCGCCGTCGTTGAGGACCGCCCAGGGCTTGCTGACGCTCGGGAAGTCGACGCCGGCTGATTCCGCAGACAATCGCTGGTGAAATCAGAATTTTCTCCACCGCCGCCGCCGCCCGATTTCGTAAAAAAAAAAAAAAAGGAGGAAAGAGTGACTTCTGTTGTTCATTGAATTTTAATATTATTGAGATTGTATTTGGAATATTGAAGATTGAGATAATTGCTTATCTCGTATTTTTAGGCCATATCCATCGTACCGAGTGCTTGTATTCTTAAATTTGAATCTTGAGACCATTTTGGAATCACACGAGAAGGGCACGAGAAATTGAGACTGGTGAGGAATAAATTGAGAGTGTGTGATACACGAGCGGAGGTAAGAAACGAGTGCCAGAGAGCCTTTACCTGAGAGAAGCGAGATTGGTGAGGACTTTTATTACTAACAATTACTTGCTATTATTGTTTTTGTGTTGTACCGCAGCCTTCGTGATGGCCAGCCAGTATTCAAGACATGGTAACAGTCCTGACGAAACTAAATTCTTATTTGAGTCCCTCAATGATGAGTTGAGAAAGCTCACCAGGAGCATGGAGGGCATGCAGGACCGAATGACAGATATACACAATCGCTTAGGGTGAGTAAAAGCGTCCCAAGCTGTAACTCTAGAAAGAGACAGTTCGCTGTCCAAACCAGCTGGACGTAGAGGCAGTCTCGTGCCAGGCCGAGCTCAGACTAGGGATAAACAAGGGCATCATGTCAGACCTATGAGGCCCGATCGACATGATTACGAGGAGTAGTATGGGTTGAACGAGGATGAGGACTGGTACGCATACGACAATGAGCCCAGGAGGCATCGTCAGAGGGACTGTGTGGAAGACAAGATACCTAAGGGATTAAAGTTACATCTTCCGTCCTTCTAAGGGCGATCTGATCCCGACGCCTAACTCGAGTGGGAAAGGAAGGTAGAATTAATTTTTGACTGTCACCGCTATTCAGAAAGCCAAAAGGTTAAGTTGGCAGTAGTGGAGTTCACAAATTATGTGATCATATGGTGGGATCAGTTGTGAACTAGTCGGAGGAGAGCTGGAGAGGGGCCAGTGCGTATTTGGACAGAGCTGAAGGCAGTCTTGAGAAAGAAGTTTGTACCGAGCCACTACCATTGAGACCTGTATCAACGATTGCAGACATTAACGCAGGGAACTCGGAGTGTGGAAGAATATTATAAGGAGCTCGAGATAGCTATAATCCGAGCAGATGTTGTGGAAGATAGGGATGCCACTATGACACGTTTTCTGAGTGGATTGCACCGGGACATAGCTGATGTAGTGGAGTTACAGCATTACGTAGAAATAGAAAAAATGGTGCAAAAGGAAGTCAAGGTAGAGAGACAGCTGAGGAGGAAGGGTAGGTTTACATCCCAACCTAATATCGGTATCGGAACCTTCCCCAGGAGAGATGATAAGGCACCTATGACGAGCGCCACCCGGGCCAAAACTGCAACTAAAGTGGAGGCACCTAAGGTAACAACTCCTACTCCCTCTGGCTAATCTAACACATGAAACCGGGATATTTTGTGTTTTAAGTGTCAAGGTAGGGGGCATATTGCTTCGCAGTGTCCCAATAAAAGAGCTATGCTGCTGTCAGAAAATGGGGACATTATGACTAATGAGGAGTGTGACAGTAATGAAGAAATGCCACCATTAGAGGAAGTGTCATCTGACGAGGAAAGGTTGTGCGAAGAAGGGAGAATTAAATTAATGGTAATGAGAGTACTGAGCACTCAAGTGAAGGAGAAGATAGATGAGGCTCAAAGAGAGAATATATTCCATGCGCGCTGTCTGATTAATGGTAAGACTTGCAGTTTGATAGTAGACGGAAGAAGCTGTATGAATGTGGCGAGTACGACGTTGGTTGAGAGATTGGCCTTGCCAATGAAGGATCACCCTAGGCCATACAAGTTACAGTGGCTTAATAACAGTGGTGAGGTTAAAGTGACGAAGCAGGTGATGGCGAGCTTCAAAATAGGATCGTATGAGGATCAAGTGACATGTGACGTAGTGCCTATGCAGGCTTGTCACATCCTACTTGGCAGACCGTGACAATTTGATCGACAGATGATATACAACAGATTGACTAATCGATATTCATTCTTATTCCATGGAAAGAAGGTCACATTGGTTCCCTTAACTCCAAAGCAAGTATACGAAGATCAGTCGTACATGCAGAGGCAGTTTGAGCTGGAAATCGAGAGGAGGAAGAAAAGAAAGGAGGGGTTAAGAGAGAAAGAACAAAGGAAAGATGAGAGGGGAAAGGAAAAAAAGGAGTATGATGGCGATTATGAGGGATGTAAGGTTGGCATTGAGTGTTGAGAGGTCCCTTGTGATGTTGATGTATAAGGAAGCATGTTATATATCTGATGATGTCACATCCTCCCTCCCCTCTGTTATAGTATCTGTTTTGCAGGAATACACTGATGTGTTCCCAGATGAGGTCCCCAAAGGGTTACCACCGATTCGAGGGATAGAACATCACATAGACTTTATCCCAAGGGCATCCATACCCAACAAGCCAGCATATCGAACCAACTCCGAAGAAACCCGAGAGATCCAGAGACAAGTGGAGGAGCTGATGAGTAAAGGTTGGGTTCGAAAAAGTATGAGTCCGTGTGCCGTCCCCGTGCTACTCATGCTGAAAAAAACAGACAATGGTGCATGTGCGTAGATTGTAGAGCTGTTAATTCTATTACGGTAAAGTATCGTTACCCCATACCTCGACTAAATGATTTGCTTGATGAGTTGCATGGTGCTACTATATTCTCTAAAATAGATCTTAAAAGTGGGTACCATCAAATTATGATGCGTTAGGGGGATGAATGGAAAACAGCCTTTAAAACCAAATTTGGCTTATATGAATGGCTTGTAATGCCATTTGGACTCACTAATGCTCTTAGCACATTTATGCGCCTAATGAACCATGTTATGAGTGCGTTCATTGGCAAGTTTGTTGTAGTGTATTTTGATGACATACTGGTCTATAGCCGCATAATGGTCGAGCATGTTGAGCACATACGCAGCGTACTTAATGTTCTACGATGAGAAAAGCTATATGCTAATATCAAGAAATGCACTTTTTGTACTGACCACTGTGTCTTCCTAGGATTTGTTGTTGGTGTATAGGGAATACATGTGGATGAAAGCAAAATAAAGGCCATACAGGAATGGCCAACTCCGACGACAGTATCCGAAGTGAGAAGTTTCCATGGGTTGGCTGGTTTCAACAGACGATTTGTGCAGGATTTCAACACCATTGCTGCCCCACTTATCACCATAATTAAGAAGAATAAGAAGTTCAAGTAGGGAGAAGCCCAACAACGAGCGTTTGACACCTTAAAGAATAGACTTACACATGTTCCTGTACTTTTCTTACCAGATTTTAATAAAGCCTTTGAAATTTAGTGTGATGCTTCTGGTATAGGTATTGGAGGAGTTCTAATGCAAGACAAGAAGCCCATTGTATACTTCAGTGAAAAAGTTAATGGAGCCGTGCTGAATTACCCCACATATGATAAGGAGTTATACTCCTTGGTGCGGGCCCTAAAAACATGGTAACATTACTTGAGGCCTAAGGAGTTTGTGATCCACACTGATCACGAATCTCTAAAGCATCTGAAGGGTCAAAGTAAGCTCAGCAAACGGCATGCCAAGTGGGTGTCATTCATTGACACATTCCCTTACGTCATCAAGTACAAAAAAGGAACACTTCTATTGGTCAGGACTAAAAGGGGACGTGGAGCGAGTTGTAGAAAGATGCATACGGTGTAAGGAAGTGAAGTCCCGCAACCAGCTCCACGGTATGTATCACCCTTTACCTGTCCCGAGTACCCCTTGAACTGACATATCTATGGACTTTGTTTGGGGTTACCCAGGTCTAAAAATGGTAGAGATGCCATCTTGTGGTCGTAGATAGATTTTCTAAGATGGCTCACTTTATTGCCTGCCATAAAACTAGTGACGCATCCCATGTGGCTGACTTGTTTTTCAAAGAAGTAGTCCGTCTACATGGTGTACCCAAAACTATAGTGTCCGATCGTGACGTTTAATTTTTGACTTATTTTTGGAAAACACTATGGGCTAAGTTAGGGACTAAACTACTATTTTCTACAACCTATCGCCCTCAAACCGATGGACAAACTGAAGCTATTAACCGAACACTCACTACATTACTGCGTGCTGTTATTAGGAAAAATATTAAAAGTTGGGAAAAGAGCTTACCGCATGTTGAATTTGCTTATAATCGAACTATTCACTTTGCTACTAATATGTGTCTCCATTTGAAATTGTATATGGCTTTAATCCTCTAACATCTTTAGATTTGTTGCCATTGCCTGACAATGAGCATTTGAGTTTAGAAGGCAAAAAGCGAGCCGAGTATGTCAAGCGAATGCATGAACAGGTCAAGCAAAATATCGAGAAAAGGAACGAACAATACGCCCAGCAGGCAAACAAAGGTAGGAAGCGGGTAGTGTTTGAACCTGGAGATTGGGTGTGGGTTCATATGCGAAAAGAGAGGTTTCCCAAGCAACGGAAGTCTAAATTGATGCCTCAAGGAGATGGGCTATTCCGAGTCTTAGAGAGAATCAACGACAACGCCTATAGGCTGGAGTTACCAAGTGAGTTCGGAGTCAGTGCAACTTTTAATGTTTCTGACCTGAGTTTATTTGATGTAAGTGATGAACGGGATTCTGAATTGAGGGCAATTCCTTCTCAAGAGGAGAGGAATGACGCGGACGTCCAACATGATAAAGAGGAGTCGCTGGCAATTTCAGCTAGACCAATAACCAGGGCACGGGCAAAGAGACTTAAAGAAGCCATTAACGTCTTGGTGCGCGAAATTCAAGAAGATGTCGCCCATGAATGCAAATTCGAGGAACTCGAGGAAGAGCGCAGAGTAAACATCCTAAGATGGATAGAAGACTTGGGGGCGAAGAAATAAAGCGGGATGATTAATTCAATTATTTATTTCTCCTTTAATTTATTTTAATTCTGGGCCTAGTCAAAGTAAGCCTAATAGGAGCCCGCAGCCCAACTAGGCTAGGATTTTGACACTATAAATTCATTATGTACCATCAGATTTCAGACAAGAGAGTTCAATTAATTCAGGTTTCTTCTCAATTCCTGAAATTGATTCTTTCAAATTCTCGTGAATTTTCTATCACAAATTGAGTCATTCCGAATTGGTTCGAGTGATTCGTAACGTATCAATCAGCAATCGGTATGCTGATTGTGGCAGTTTCTTATCAGGTTCAATCCAATCCTATCACGTTGGGTCGGCGTTCTTCGCCCGGTTCACGTCCCTAGAGTTATCAAATTCGAGTCTAGTTACACCGTTATACCTGACGCGATTGTTGATAAGTCACAATTAATTTGAAGTGCGAGCAGTCAAATACTTGTCCAATCATCATTTATATGTAATTCAAATGACTTAATTACCCGCCCATATAGCCTAATATATTCCAGACGCATTAGTTCTGCAAGATCAGCTAAGGCTTCTCTGAGCCGGACCAAGCTTTCATTTTGCCAATGTACAAGATTACATGAATTTAAACCTTGCCGAGTTGATGTCAGCAAGAGCAACTCATTTATACGCAGTGATATAATAAACCCAAGAGACCTCTTTTTCATAAATTGCCCATCCATGTAAGTCGTACAACACATTGTTTACATTTTTTTATTTACGGTTAAAACTGAAAACAGAGGACGTCAGAATTTGAACCAGGCTAAGTACAAGAGATTGCAAACACAGCCCTATACAGAAGGGAAGGAAAAGCAAAAGGACAGCTGATATCTTTGGGCATACTGCAATAGTGCCAACTAATCAAGGACCTAACCAAAGCTCTAGCTAGGCTTCAACGCGGTTGCTGGATGAAGCGGGGGCTGCACCTCTGGCTAACAATCTTGGCTGGCTTCTCCCAATTCTTTGTCGCCTCCCTTGGGAACATGGGGACTCCTTTTGGCATGCCCAGGTTCTTCCTCAGTGTCTCTTGATTACCTGATAAAAAGAAAATATATGCAACTCATTATGTTAAAATCCGTTCACTCGACTTCTGGAATTGATTCTGAAGGACTTAAAGACAAAGCAACATCTTACAAAGAGAAGCAAAGCCTACTATGGCAGCAATATAATGGGGCCTTGAATATATTGTACTGGATAATAAAGTGTAAAGCAATAATGAATCTCATAATTCACAATCACAACCTACTTGACCAATAATACCCAATTAGGTTGCTTAAAACACTGCATTTAATGTTCCTAAAAATTTAACATATGGATTTATGAGTACTATATGTACCATTGACAGTGATCCCCACGGTAGCCTTACTCCCATAATAATCACGGCCCTCAGAAGACTGAAGAAATTCCTCAAACTGCGCTTCCATATTCAGGATATCCTCGTCAACGCCAACGTCAATGCTATCAGGTAACATTCCAACGACGTCGTCCTCCCCCCAAATATCTTGTTCCCGGTGCTGGCTTAGCCAGTAGTCTCGAAACCAGGTGGAGGTGGTGACAAGGTCCCACCATGCCGGCGAAAAGTCCTCCACCTGCCGCACCGCCGCCGGAATAAATAGAGGTGCATATGGATTCAGCGACGACCTTCTTCCAGAAACAAGAGCCATTATCGCTTCGCTGTTCCGATCAAAACAACCTGAGAGAAAATGCAGAAAAAATTAATTGCTCCGTTCGCCATTGATCAAATTTCTCAGTTTTGTATCACCAAATTGAAACTGAATTCATAGAAAAACTCGATTTCGATCAGTATTATCATTTCCCGTCTCTTCTGCAAATTTCGTTTGTTTTCCAAAAATCTTCTTTTTCAAATTCACTCCTATTCAGCAACTCAGTTATCCAGATAAAATATCAAAGACGAATTCACTAGATTATATTGGCCAAATTTCTTAAGGTGACAATAGATCAGCAACAACCGAACTGCTATACTCACATAATTCACAGTTTGTTCACATATTGCGTACCTGATCTTCCGATCTACCATTCAAATGCTTGTTACGAAAAATAAATTCATAACTTGCACAATCGTTAATTGATTAACCAAAAAGCAGAAGAAAACTGTCGATCACGTAAAGATTTGAGTCCATAAACAGTACCTTCCAAGTAAAATATCCTCCCCCCGGCGTCGAATTTGAAGCTTCCCCGTAATGAGCAACTGCTCGTTCCGAAGAAACAAGCAAAGCTATTTATCGAGGGCCGTAGAAACCGAGCCTCGCGGTATGGCTGCCGAACCTTCGGTTTGGTTATTAGCCAAACCTGCTGACTGATTTACTCTTACGAAGGACTCGGTTTAAAACAATGCCTTGTTTGGTTAGGAGCTCCCACTTTTCTCAATTTTCAAAAACGTGGCGCTCAAAAGAATAACATACCCAAACAGACCCCAGCACGCCAAGTGCGAGCTTCGCATTCAGGAATTGTACAACGCGCCGCGAACGTTGCACCCGAAATCTGAATAATGAAGTCGGTGGGACTACCGGGTACAGCCGGTGGCAGAAGGACAGAAGCGTGTGTGGAGGGACGGGCGTTGGAATTATAGCCGGGGGCCAGCGTGGGTCCCCCTGCTCCGGGCATGTACCATTCTAATAATTGTCGTTTCGGTTGGAGGAAAGGATCCATCGGCCAAGAGAAGCGACACGTGTGATCTGACGGTGAGAAGTGGTGAGAGAAGGTCCGGGTTATGAGTGGAAAACCGCGTCTGGCACATGGGTTGGGTGGGTCGGTACACGACCTAAAGCATGAGATTATGTCGCCTAAGTGCTGTTATAAGATGATTAAGCTGTCATGATTTTGCCAGGTGAAAAGAAATATTATATATATATATATATATATATATATATATTTATTTGTTTATGTGTATCGGCTATGTTTGTTAGTTTCCAAATTAAGATTGGAGAGAAATTTTGAGAGACTTGAGCAAAGAAAAATTAAATTTAGTTTGTAAAATTTTAATAGGTATAAAAATAAATTATACATATATTTAATATATAATAATGATTGAATGATGTAATAATTTAAAAATGAATGTGATTAAAAAATTATAAGAATAAATATTGATTTAATTGTGTATGTATATAATAATTAAAAAATTATTAATTTAGTATAAAATGTAGGAGAAAAAATTTGGAATTTGAATTTAAATTAAATTTGTATAATATAATATTTGATTTGTAAAATTTTTAAGTAATAATAAATAGTTTATAAATACGAAACAAACATAACCATTATTTCCAAATTTTAAAACTCATTCATTATAATTCATTACAAGTGGACAAAAGCTCAAATAAGCAAGCATTCAATGTACAACGTAAAATACTATGGAGTTAATACTGCTATTGGATGAGTAGTTTGTTTCAAGGAAAAAAAAATGGAAGCAAGGGATTTTTTTTTTCTTTTTTTTTTGAGATGAATAATAAATATTTTGGTGTGATGGAACGAGATATAATAAGAAAAAATATAATTATCATGTTGTGGGATAATAATAATGATGATATTATTGTGTGATAGTTTGTTACGTGTAGAGAGATATTCATGTGATATGTAAATATAATAAAATAATAATGATGGGAGAGGGTAAAAGTAGGAATGGGTTTAGCTGAATATTGGGATAATATTTTGACTATTATTTTGTTGTGAATAATAATAATAATAACTCGTGACTGTGTTACATTCAATGCCTGTGAAAAAAAAAATTACGCATGTATATTTGTATATATACATGAAATTTATAATACTGACAAATAATATAAAGATACACATAATGAATGTGATGACAAAAAAAATTAAGATTGTACATCATAAAAAATGCATATAATAAATGCAGTGCCATTTAAATGAGGAGAAGAATATATAAATTTCTTTCATGTACCCAAAAGTTACCATAACCAAAATTTTTTGTGCACATGCAATATAAATGTATAAACCACAAACATTAATAACAGTATATTTAAATAAAAAATAAAATTACCTTGTATCTAATTTGCAACCACTTTTGTATTTTTCGGACATCTTCAGATAGGACAGCGGTATTTGAAATACCAATGTAAAATAAAATTGGTTAAAATGTCATGTTATGATTAGTATAGTTGGATTTAAAATACAAGATGAGAAAAGTGTACCACATCCATATATACAAGAACCCTTATTGAACGGGTGAGATTTTTCCTATTATATATTAAGATAAATCAAGCTCATAACTTAAATGTGCACTTGTGAAGGAAATTTGCAATGTAAAAAAAAAAAAAAGAAATATAATATGCAAATGAACTATAGTATATATACGTTGATTGGATGGTGTACAGTTTTGTCACATGTTATAAGAAAAATATTCTCATAAGTTATGTTTCAGTAGAGAAAATGAATATATTTGAAAATTATATTTTCATACCTTCATCTTCTTTTCACTGGCTAAATGTTTACAAATGCATGATAGAGGCTTTGAAAATATTACAGATAAAATAGAGTGATACATTTACTTACCTTTTTGAGAGTTGTTTAAACATTCGTGCAATATATCTTCCAAAATTTCTTCTATTAATACTAATAGTAATTTTTCAATCTGGGCACATTACTTACGTTTTGGAAGGCTGTAATATTGAAATGTCTCATAATATGATCTCATTGTGTTCATATTTTTTTGGCGTGCATTTATTAAACGTAAACCATGTAGTTTACCCCTTGGTGATGGTGTTTGAGAATGTGATTCTTGGCACTAAGACAGAAGTTTTGCAAATGAAAATCATGTTATAAAGTAATAGAAGACACACTTACGAAAAATTAATCATCATTCGAATTGAATTAAGATACTTTTGTAAAAAATTCTTTCTAGTATGCACACCCATTCTACACTGTAACTTTCCACATTTAACCAAAATTTTTATCGACTCCATAAATCCCACGTATAGTTGTTGATGGCAGAACACAAGATTTTGTATAAATATTTTAAGATGTGGTATTGTCTAACCTTGGACTTTGTTAATTGTAAGAGAAAAATTTAATCTTATTAAAAATTGAAAATGTTTCATAACAAGTGGCAAATCAGAATTTTCTTCACTTTTTAGTGGCATTTTATGCAAAAAATATCTACCACCTTTCTACTTACATATAATAATCTCTACATCAATAAATTTTTTTGCAAATTGCAACATATGAGCCTCATCCCATTGTAGAGTTCAAGTTTAATTGCAATATTTTTGTAAAAGCATTACAGAACAACCTATTTTCAATATTAGTCAATGTAGAGGTAGACTATTTGGAGTTATAGCATTTAAAAATTCTTCTTGATAAAGGATGTTAGAATCATATTCCACAGAATCTTAAGATATGTATACTTTCACATCTACAAAATACAATTCTATTAGAAAGTTTGGCTTTTTGGAGATGAAAAAGTATACATATCTACAATTTTTTTCCGTCATATATAATTTTTCTCATCACTCGATTTTGCCTTATCAACATTTACAATTTTTGGAGTGATAATAGCCTTTTCCATCGTATATTTGGCATCATTTACATGGCCAACCATATTTGGTAAAATATAATCGATCAACTAATAAAGTGATTCTTGACCTTCCAGGCACGACAATCAAATGAGGCAGCTTGACAAAATCACCATGAACGATATACTCTAATCCATTTCTAATTTTAAGTAAAAATTGAGCAACACTTTCATCTCAGATAATTTTGATATGTTGTTGAAGTCAGAATTATGTTTACATTTCTCCAAAATGAATATTTGGGAATGCTTGAAGTAATTTGTTGTGCACTTGACCCTCCTTTGACTAATGGCACCAAGAATAATAGTTTTTCCACCAAAAGCCATATTATTTTTCATAATATTTTGAAATGATTTGTTCACGGCTCAAGAGCATAGTGATTTGTCATTGATGCCTCATCTCACGCTATACTAGTAGCATGTCTAATTATCTTAGCAAGATCATTTTGTATTTTAAATTTACATAAATTACGTACAGTAGGTCTGAATGGAATTTTTAAACATGAGTATACAGTTCTACCACTTGGTAACCATACAGCAGCTATTCCAAAAGTTACTATTGCCATGATAATACGACCATTTCTCCTGGAGTGAGCTAACAAAGCATTATATAAGTATATCTTTCTAGTTCATTTTGGCCATTCACAAAGAAAATTGACGGTTGCTCATAATGATATCTTGATTGCAAAAAATGCATGCATTTTTATCCACAGTCAAAATTTTTTAACAAGAATCTCAAATTTTCTTCAGGTATATTACAGCTCTTTCTCTAATATTTTGGAAAATAATGAATTGTTCACAAAGTTATCACTAATAGATTTTAGCAATCTTCTTAATTCCTTTAGCAGTCTATTGATGGTCAAAAAAGTATTTGACAAATGTGAACATTCATAATCTTCAGACATGAAAGCATGGTACTCATCCAAAAAATGTCAGACGCCAGTAGGTTGGCAGAATACCAATAAAGAAACAAATAATCTCCTCAAAGAACACGTCATTTTAATATAAAATGCTTCTTGCAAAACGTTCACAAGTGTAATCATTTTTCTCAAGAATTCTCAATCTATCTGCAGCCTCTTTATATGACTGGGGATTTGCAATGCATGGTAAAGGCAAGGCTGCCATTGAGCTTCTATAGAAAATGGAAGCAAAAACTTCGGTGTTTTAGGTGCTCTTGTCGGGGATTCTGGAATCCATCGTAAATATTGATATGGCAGAGGAGATAGGGAGGCAGGTTATTGAACTTTGAGCCAATAACAGTGGACGCTATGTCTTGTTGGCTAATCTATATGCTAAATCTGGTAGATGGGAAGATTTTGTAAATATAAGGGAGTTAAATGAATGCCAGAGGAATGAAAAAGGTTGTTGGGTTTTCTGTGATTGAATTGGAAGGTAATTTCAGTGATTCTATTGCCGGTGGAAGGACTCCTCCACAGGCTAAAGAGATATATTCCAAAGTCGAAGAAGTATTGGTTCGTATTAAAGATTTTGGGTTGCTGAAAACTAAACCTGGTGAAACTGTTCCGTGTTACGAAGAACTTGCATGTCTGTAAAGCTTAAAAGATTTCTATTTCATGTAATTTAAAGATAATTATAAAAGTATATTAGATATATTAGGACTCTATTAATCTTTTATTATTAAAAAATAAATTTTTTGAATGGAGTTTTATTTTTACGTTATAACTTTTATCTATTATAATAAATATAGATATCTATTGTAAAAACAAAAACATTCATACCTTTTTATATAGGTTAGATTTTGACGGAGTAATGGGCAACAAATATGAAATAGAAGGAGGAGGATTAAACCTCTGTTTTCAGGCTAGTAAAATATGTTTCTTGCTTATGTACCCCAGCCTCAGAACAAAAGCTGAACACCTAGAAAACAGAGGTTTAATCCTCCTCTTTCTGAAGACCAATCAGTCTCAAGTGTTGACACCAGCAGCATAGAACAAGAATCTCATACTAGTGATGTTGCTAAGGAGGAAAGCGCAGAAGCTCTTTCAGCCGTCGTCAACGTCCGGATTCCAGCAGACTCTCGGCAACGGCGCATTCACGGAGTGCCACCACACTTTCATAAAGACAAGAGCCAACTGATTTATGCTCCAATGGTTGTTTCACTGAGACCGTACCACCACGGCGAGCCCCCCCTTAGCCGGGTCGAGCAATTCAGGGACGAGATGCTGAATATGTTCGTCTCAGAAGTTACTATGGAGGAGTCAAGTATAATGATGAGAAATTGGCTGAGATCATGCTTCGTGATGCTTGTTTCCTCATATACTCCATGCAAATGCGACAGGCTTGGAGAAGCCTATGCGGAATCGCCTTGGCCTCGCGACATATGTATTTTTATTCCACGATACCTTCAAGCTTGAGAATCAGATCCCATTATGGGTTGTTAGGCTGTTACTTGATTTAAGATTTGGTGACGGCGAAGGAGAAGCACTGCTTCGCAGTTCCTAAGTATCACGCTCTTCGGAAATGTTAGTCAGTTGACAACACTTCCCTGGGAATCAGACTCTTCTACACCTTCTTGAATCCTTTCGAGCAATGATTCTGAGCCGAGAGGCTGCCACTGCGCCGAATAAACCAGGTTTTCTTTCTGAAATATCCGGATATTGGAAGGAAAGATGGAGAAGGGACAACACCACCACTCCAAGTGAGACGATTTATGAATTGCTAACCCTTCCGTTTCGTTCTGTCACATACCTCCAATCAAAGGGAGTTTACTTTCGGCCGAGTTCTAAACGCCTAACGGACATCAGATTCACTTCCTACTGCTGCTTGGAGATTCTTTAGCTTCCCCTGGCGTATGTCAGTGACGATACCATGGCGTTCTTGTCCAGTACCATAGCCTTTGAAATGTCCCCACAAAGTGCTACGGACTCTGCTGTGACGTCTCATGCCAGTCACTGGTTCAGAATCCGAAAGATGTGGAGGAGCTGCAAGGAGCCGAGTGGGGACTGATGAGGAAGTGGTCAGAGTACTCCAAGAGATCTATACGAACGAAGCCGACGATTGGAGTCTTTTTTACGACGTGCAAAAAGAGGATTGAAGAGCACTGCAATAGCAAGGCCTAAACATGGATGGCTGAGCTCCTTCACACCCACTTCCAGTCCTTAGGACTGCTATTGCTCTCTTCGCCGCAACGTTTCTGCTATGCCTCAATCTCCTCCAAACATATTATACAATCCATCCGGTAAAATAAAAGCCAACTTATTTCATAATTATTCTGTTGCAACATGACAATAAGAAGGTATGTTTATTAAAAACATTTAACAATGTTTCTCTTCAAATCTTTTCAGCGTCGATGTGAGAATACTTGTCTGGAAAAGGGTGTTACGTGGGTCTTACAAGTTCTTCAAAATATTTATAAAATATTTGAAAGTTTATAAATTTTTTAAATATATTTAATAAATTTTGGAACAAATTAACTTCTAAGCTCTTAAAATAAGATATTAAAAATTTATAAATTTTTTAAAAATAAATTAATTTTTATCAACTTATTTTTAAATATCTTGTAAATTTCTTCATTATATATATTAAAAATAACATAAATATCTTCTATTACATTATATTAATAATATTTAATTTATTTTTATTATTATTACACCAAAAAATTACAATTAACTATAATTATAAATTTCAACAAAATTTTATAAAATGTTTTATCCAAGCACTTTATGAACTTATTTAAAAATAAGATAATAAGTTTATAAGCTCTAAGAATATTTTATGCATTTTTTAAAATAAGTTTAGCCAAACACCCTCTAAATTATGGCTAATATTGTAACACAAATTTTTAGGACATGACAACAATAATTCTAAAAATATTATTAGGGGGATTTTGAAGGATGGACTATTTATTTAAGTGGCTATTTCATTTTTTTTTATCATTTTTTGTGTAAATTGGTACGATTATATTAAATAGATATAGAAGACAAGATAAACAAAATTTCAAAGTCAAGTTTCATCAAAGTTTAGTAGCATGATAACAAAGTTATCTCCAGACAAATTGGAGCTGAAATTTGAGGATAAAAGGTGGCTAATTATCTAATAATTTTCATGTGAATAATTAGGGCAGTGATAAGTGTGTATGAAAAGAAATATATGCAAACATGGATGAGTCAAACCTTATTAAAATTAGGAAGTTTGGAAATAAATAATTACTATAAGCATATGGAGACCCAAATAAGAAAGTTAAAGAGCTGATTGAGTGCTGATTATTGTATATGTATTTGTTATTTTCGTATGAATAATTAAGTGGATTTTAGGTGAATATGGAAAGGGGATATGCACCCCTTTACAGTAACAAAAATATTACCAAAAATTCTAGACAATTAAGTAGGAGTTTACCATGTTCAGAGAACCTAAAAATAGCAAATTTAAGCTGGGAAAATTCGGGCAAAAATCTGCTGAAATTAGGAAAATAAACGTGGGAGTTTGGTGTTCCTAAAGTAAACCTAATATAAATAGGCTATTAAGCTAGAGAAAAATCATTCTCTCGCTCTTAAGCAAGCAGCAGCCGTCTAGAGCAGTAGGGAAAAATTTTTCCTGCACCAAACACGTGGAAATCAAGGTAATTCCCAATTTGAATCCTATTATTTTCATGCATAGACTTGGACAATCATATTTTTATAAGATCTGGATACATAAGATAAGAATTTTAGAGAGGTTATATGTGGATTATTTCATTGTTATATGTACAAATTTGTTTAGCGTAAGTTACAAGTAGTAATCTTGCTTAAAGTCGCGGCATAGGCAACAAACAAAAAATATGATGGATTCCTTTGAAAATTCATGATTAAATTATAGAGGTGGAATCTTTATCCCTAGGATATATGGAAAGATGCCTAATAAGTTGTAGAATTCCTATAGTTATGTACTAGGTGGTCTATAATGTGTAGAAAATTGATTAGAAAGGTGTACTGATCAAGTTTTTGAATTTTTGAACTTGTCTTAAACTATTCAAAAATTTTAGAAACATTATCAATTAGATTTAACATGATTAGGGTTCATCAGAACATGCCTAAAGATCCTTAGAATAATGGCATAGTTGACTTTTGGTAATTGGAATGTGATAGAATAAGAGAAATGAACCAAACAGTACCTCTAGGCGAATCGAACGCATTGTCACAATCGCGAGAAGGTTGGCCCCAATTGTGAACTCGAGCTAAGGAGTCACAGAACACCCCACAGCCACAGGCGCAATTGCAAACTTTGTCACTGCAATCACGGAACATCCAATTGTGATAGTGTGGAGGATAGCAGTTCTAGTGAATCCCAAGGTTACACCTCATGAACGTGACTCGAGGTCACGTAGTCACAGAAGTAGTGTCGTAGTCGCATACCAAGATTGTGAACACTGGCCAAATTTTATGAATTGAGAAATTTAAGTTGAATTATCTAACTTTGGGATTAAATTAGGCATAAACCTACTATATAAAGCATAATGAAAGATAAGAAGCAATATCTGGAAGGATTCAAATAAACACAAATGCATAGGATACACAGTAGACAATGTTGGACGTCAGTTTAGATGAATCAAATATTGAACGAGGATTGTATATGTGATTGAATAAGTGACCGAGAGGCTATAGCCAAAGGAACTGGTAATCAGCTAAGTTAAGTAATAGGTAAGTGGTTATATTATGTCGAAATTTTTCAACTATTTTAAATTATTTCTAATGCAACTGATTTTTCTTTACTACTTGTTTGCAAATGAGGCTTCGAGTGTTATTGAACTACAAAACATGGATTTAATATGCACATTTACAATACGTAAGAGTATGAGTTGGTTAGGAAAAGAGAACATGCAAATTATGACTCTGATGAAATGAAATTGCTAACTGCTACTTGTTGTTTTAAATGTTACCTGAATATCTTTAACGCCTGTTTAGTTACCTTTTTAGAAAATGTTTATTTAATCAAAGTGTGCTCTTTAAACTATCATTGCTTAGATCTATTGGTAAGAAAATGATAGATGTTTTCATTTATAATATGATTCATCACTCGCCACTATTAGATGATGTTTCTACAGAGGATGCTAGTGAGAACAACTAGCCAAGGAGATGGAAGGAGCGAGCACAAGGTTGTTAGATTAGGATGATGATGTTGATTTTGTTATGTTTCTCTTAAACCACTCATGGATGTAATAGATAAGTTGATTTTATTTCTGCTGCAAGCTAAGTTTGAATGTTGCATTATTTCTATTGGTAATTGAATTCGAGATGTTTGGTTTGCTTTTGCTTTGTTACATATTTGATTTTGGTATTCGCTAAATTGGTTTGTGAGTATTGCTATGTCATGGTTTCTGGCTTGGAGTAGGACAAAGATTGTTTCTATATTTATTTGCTAGACTTTATTTGTATGTAGTTTATATTTTCTGAATTGGTATGCATATACATTTATCAAATATTATTCTTTAATATCTATTTGCTACTTTTAATTTTTATTTTATTCTTATAACATTAATCATAATACATTATCTTGTTTTTTTTTATCTTTTATATTGTATTATCAATGTATATTTGTAATCTATATAAATTAAAATTAGTCTATAAAATATAAAATTTGATTATTTATCGTGATATTTTTATAGTCTATCTCTACTTCTTACATATTATATTATTTCAGGAAATTATCCTTTTTTTAACATGCCACTTCTCTCTCTTATACTACATTTATATTTTATATTTCTAAACTTAATTTTGTTTTTATAATATTATATGCCAATTAATTAGTTGAGAATTTTTTAGAAACTAGTATATTTTATCTTTCCAACTCGAAGCTTTCGATCAACATATTTACAACAAACAATTAACTTTTGAAATAAAATAATAGTAGATACAAAATTCCACAATTTTAATGGTATAGATAGTTCAAATTTTACTCATTTTAATATTTTATAGCATAATAACATTTTATTAAAATAGATTTATTACATATATGTAATGTTTTCATTTTATTGGAACTGTTAGCTCTGTATTGTAACTTTGTTGTTTGTTTTGTTGTTTGTCGGACCATTTAACTAATGTTTAAATTTATAAAATTTCAATTAATTAATTTGTCTATTTATCCTCCAAAGAATTTATTATTAGTTTTAATTATGTAATCATGAAGTTATAGTTCAATTATCTATTTAATTAAGCACATTTTATATTTTATAAATAATTTATATTTATGATAAATAATATAATTAATCTAAAATATGATTTTTTAAATTTCTTTGATATTACTTAATCTATGGATAACTATACGAGTATTTTAGACAAATTAGAATTCTATTGATTTACTATTATTAAAGATTTCTTTTTTAAATAGAATTTGATTTTTACCTAACTAACCTTTTTTTGTTAATAATTATAAGTAATTAATTAAGGATATTAATATTTTTTTACAATTGAAAAAATCATACATACTTTTTATATTATAGAAATATGGATTTTGAATTCATCAGAAAAGAGAATTTGGAGAAAAATGCCCCGAGGGGGGGGGGGGGGGAGTGGAAAGAAACAAATTAATTATTATTCAATTATTATGCCTATTTATAATAAAATCAACACTTATATATATTACACATATATTTACATTTATTTTTATTCATATCCTAAAACATAATTATTATTTTTATAAATTATTACATTATCTAATTATTACTATATATTTTATTCATATATTCAAATAAATTATATTATTCATACTATTAAAACTTACTTTTCAAATATAATACTCATCCTACCACAACATTTTCCAAACATTATGTACTACAAAAACCCATTTTCCAAACATAAGCTAAAATTAAAGGATTATAAATCTGACACGATTATTATTTTAGAGCATATTAAATTAACCGCGACAATAAAGTATCTTAAATTATTATTTAGTGAGAACCAATTGTAGGTTGAACCGTGGGAGGAAAGGAAGAATATTTAACCCTGCGCATGGTCTATCTATTGCAAGATGCAATTCTGGCGGAGAGGACTAACCTGCACACGACTAACCAACGCCGTATCGCCCACGGAAAAAATATGGCTGTTTGGAAGGCGTGTTTTTTTTATGAATGATGTTTGGTGAAATTGTATTAGGTGAGAACAAAAAAAATAATAATAAGTGAAGGGGTCATGTTAGAAGGGCGTGACATTTTGTCCGAACTAAGCTTTCACGCGTTGCGTACTCCGTAGAAACCGTGGAAGGAAAGGACGAAGATTCAACCGGGCGTAGAGTTTATTTATTACAAGATTCAACCACGCGTTGCCCCGCAAACGAGCTTCCAGAAGTTAGCCTTTCTTCTTCGACGTTCGAACTCGGAAGGAAATATCAACAACACTTGTTTAGGACAGGTTATGTTTCTTTTGATTTTTTTGGTATATGTTTTTAAGTATATTTTTCTTAAGAAATGTGTAAGAGAAAGTTAAAGGCAAAATTCAGTAAGTATTTGGAGTGAGAAAATGAAAACAAGCATTCTTTCCTCACGTTCCAATTCCAAGCTAGTAAATCTATTTCTGGCCCCAGCCTCAGAACAAAAGTTGAACGCCTAGAAAACAGAGTTTTACTCTCCTTTTACATCAATGGAAGACCAGTCAGTCTCACGTGTTGACACCAGCGGCGTAAAACAAGAATCTCATACTAGTGTTGTTCCTAGGAGGAAAGCGCAAACGTGTGGATTCCAGCAGACTCTTGGCAACGGCGCATTCACAGAGTGGCACCACACTTGCGTGAAGACAAGGGCCAACTGATTTATGATCCAATGGTTGTTTCACTGGGACCTTACCACCACGGCCAACCCCACCTTAGTCGGGTCGAGCAATTCAAGGACGAGATGCTGAATACGTTCGTCTCAGACAACGTAACCCAGGACAAAGGTTTCTTCCGTGGAAAAATCTTGGAGAGAATAGATCAATCAGGAGTTATTATGAAGGAGTCGAGTATAACGACGAGGAATTGGCTGAGATGATGCTTCGCGATGCATGCTTCCTCGTGTATTCCATGCAAATGAGACTCGGCGTGGAGAAGCATATGCGTAATCGCCTTGGCCTCTCTACATATGTATTTCTATTCCGCGATACATTCAAGCTTGAGTATCAGATCCCGTTATGGGTTGTCAGGCTGTTACTCGATTTAAGATTTGGTGACGGTGAAGGAGAAGCATTGCTCCGTGAATTTCTGAGTATCACGCTCTTCGGGAATGTTAGTCGGCTGACAGCACTTCCCTGGCAATCAGACAAGGAACATGAGCCTCTACACCTTCTTGAAGCCTATCGAGCAATGATTTTGAGACAAGAGACTGCCACTGAGGGGAATAAACCAGGTGGTTTTCTTCTTCGAATATTCAGATGGATGAAGGGATGTAGAAGGGACAACAATAGCACTCCGAGTGAGACGATTGATGAATTGCTAACCCTTCCGTTTCGCTCTGTCACGTACCTTCAGTCAAAGGGCATTTACTTTCGGCCGAGTTCCAAATGCCTAACGGACATCAGATTCACTTCCTACTGCAGTTTCGGAATTCTTCACGTTCCCATCATGTATGCCAGCGACGATACCAAGGCGTTCTTCTCCAATACCATAGCCTTTGAAATGTCCCCAGAAAGTGCAACAGATGGTGCAGTGACGTCTTATGTCAATTTCATGAAGTCACTGGTTCAGAATCCAAAAGATGTGGAGGAGCTGCGAGGAAGGGGCATAATATATAGCCGCATGGGGACTGATGAGGAAGTGGTCCGAGTGCTCAAAGAGATCCGTACGTATGAAGCGGACAATTGGAGTACTTTCTATGATGTGAAAAAGAGGATTGAAGAGCACTGCAATAGCAAGGCCAAGACATGGATGGCTCAGCTCGTTCTCACTTACTTCCGTAGTCCTTGGACTGCCATTGCTCTCTTCGCCGCAGCGTTTCTGCTCTGCCTCACTTTCCTCCAAACTTATTACACAATCCGTCCGGCAAAGTAAAAGCCAACTTATTTCATAATCCTTCGCTTGCAATATGACGTTCAGTCTTTACTTATAGGAATGTTTCAGCTCGGATCTTCTCAGCGTCGCTGTGAGAATACTTGTCTAAATTACGGTAAAGATTTTTTCTACGCGACTCTTTTTCAATTCATGTCCATGCAATAATGTATCCAAGTTATAACTAAGATCTTGCCTGCTCAATTAAGTTCATTTCTTTTTCCTGCTTGTTCTTCGAAGTTCCAGTTTAACTTATCATGAGACATTAATGGTTGGTTAGCAAGAACAAGTAGTCTCTTGTCTCTCATGCTAGCATATGATAGGGGACTGTTATCGAACAAGAAATACAACATCCAACTTAGCAACCTAACCCTGATGCAGTCATACGATGACCCACTTCAGCTTGGTGATTTCGAAAAACTAGAATTATGCTTCTTTATTTTTTTAAGTTTGTATTTTTTTTGTATGTTTTTTAAAAGTGTGTAAAAATAATAAAAAAAATAAAATAAAATTTAAAATGCCTAATGATTTTAATGTTAGCTTTTGGATGGTAGAAAACAAAACGAACATAACCTAGTTTTTTTATGGCGGCAGCAATGTGCCCAGGATGGAGTTACAACTCATAAGAAAAGAAGTTTGCAAAGGTCTCCTACGCTACCATTGCATATATGCTCCATTCTAAAAAAAAATATTCTTGGTATAAAGTGAAAAAAAAAGTGGGATCAAATATGAAAAGTGGGAATATTCCATGTGAGTGCATGATATTTGAAAGATAATGTACTAAATGTGACGACGTAACTGATAGTTATTAAAAAGAATTTATATTAATGTGATAGATACTTAATAATAGAAATTTGTATTGATGTGATATATAATTGCTTATGTGAAAATCTATATTTTTAATTAATATAATAAATGTATATGTATTATATAAGTTTTTAGTATATATACACATATATACTGCATAATATACGTGTGTGTGTGTGTGTGTAATATCTGTATATTGGGGAGCGTTAATACATATATTGTACCTATGTATTAAGCATATACGTGTGTGTGTGTGTGTCTATATGCAATAAATTTTACATTAGAGGTGTTAGTGCATATATGTATATAAATGTTATATTGTATATTACGTGTATATTATAAATATACATACATATATATATATATTATATACATATAACTTTAATATATATATAATATTACATATAATATATGTATTATATATGTAATATATATTAAATATAAAATTTAATACATAATATAATATATTATATAATATACAATATATATTTAATTGTAATATCTATATTATATATAAATATTAAATATTTAATGTATACAATACATACATATATATATATATATGCATATTCACATACATATATGTGTATATCAAAGTGTTGTTCACCCAAATTTGGCTCATGGTTATTGGAACATTACTTTATACATATACCATCTTGTGAATGTTATTGGTAATAGTTTGTTAGATGGCCATGTAACTAAAGGAGAGCTAGTGGTAAAGTTACTAAACGACACAATAGCAATATTGACGAAAGAGTATGCATGTCGGTATGTAGCACAATCAAAATTCTAAGATCATGAATAACCATGAAATCACCAGTCTATTACATACTAAAGTAGCATAGTCAAAGTACCAGAAGCACCAATCTAGAACACGGCAATGAAGTATAGTCAAAGTACTAAAATTGTCAACACATAAAAATAATCCAGATTACTGTAAATGTGAATACATAGAAACAATCAAAACATGGCAAGTCCATGGCCTTAGTAGTGACACCACCAATTACTACCCCGTGCCCAATGTAATCATCGCGCCGTGCTCTCCGGTATCCCCTATTGCTCATCCTCTTGGCATCCTATAGCCCATTGCTAATGTAATGTAGCTTCCCATGAGTCACTGTGGTGGGAAACTGAAGTAGATGTGTCATTGCTAACCCCATGGGAAATGAAGACGCCACCACCTTAAAAGGCCTTACTCGAGGGCATTGTTATTTCAAATTTGGACATAGAGCACGCTAGGTACGAGGTGAATGTCAGCACGGGACTAAGAATTCTGATACATTTGCATACTCAGCATGGACCACGTAGTATTTTCTACTACAATAGAAGATGAACTTGTGTAAAAAAAGTGGACAATTAGCATTAAGAACATTATATTTTCCATTAAGAAGGGAGACTGAGGTTGGTAATGCTAAGGATTTAAGTCCCACTATGCTGTCAAATGTGGATGAAAAGCTTCTTGGAATAGGAAGGGAGACAAAGGTTAGTGATAGTAAGGGCTTTACTAGTATAGAGAGGTAGGCATTGAATGAAATGGAGGGTTGGGAAACTTACCTAAAAGTTGTGTATCCTACTGGTCCAAGTGTAGTGTCAAATGTGGATGAAGGGCATAAAGGTATGCTACCTAATGTGGTAAAGAAGTATATTGGTTCAGGAAGGCCTAGTGCTAATGACTAGACTGGAAATGGCCTAAGTGATAATAACATAGACTTAGAATAATTTTAGAATGACTATAATGAAGGGTATAGATGATAACATAATGTTTTAACAGAATGTGGATTGAAAAACAAATATATAAGGTGATTCAACATGCTCTAGTATTGATGTGCAAACAAATGATTTAGGTGAGAAAGACTTAGTTAAAAGTGGTATTTAGTTAATTGAGAAACAGCCTTCACATGGTGAGAAAGTTAAAACTCGAAACTTGGGTTACTTTCAATCCAACAAAAGTGTCCAATCCCATCCTTGAATTAAAGATGATCTTTAGCACAAAGGCTAAGTTTAGGAAAGCAATGCAATCTAATGCCATTCAAATAAAGAGAACAACCAAATTTACACAAAAAACAACAAGACCAGGGTGTATGTAGTGTGTGCTGAGGATGATTGTGAGTGGAAAATATATACTACAAAAGTGAAGAATGAAAGTATTTGGCAGGTAAAGTTCTACAATCCTAATCACTCAAGCTCGTAAATATTCAATGTAAAGAATGTATGGACTAACTGATTGAATGAAAGGTTCGGTTTGATCAAAAGAGGAATGTTAAAGGTTTCAAAGTTGACATGATAAATGAAATTAGATGCCAAATTTCTAAAAATCAAGCCTATGGGACCAAAGGAGGGCTTTAAAATTAATTGAGGGCAAATTGCAATATACAAAGTTGTGGGATTAAGTTTATAAGTTGAGGAAGATTAATTCTAAATCCACCATAATTTTAAGGACTTAGGAAGAAGATAGGCAGTTTAAACTTGACAAATTTTATGTTTGCTTTGCAATATTGAAATAAGGGTTTATGGCAGGGTGTAGGCCTATCATAGAAGTGAATAGATGCCATTTGCACATCAATTTCAAGGACGTTGATTTTAAAAATACATTATGAAAGACTGCAAAGGCTACTACACTTAGAGAGTGAAACATGAGGATGCGGTAGCTAAAAGATCTTAACTAAAATGCACATGTTTAGTTAGCTGAAAAGCCTACAAAAAAGTGGACAAGATCACACTTCACAGAACAGCTTAAGTGTGACATGCTATTGAATAAGTATGTGAGATATTTAATGCCAATTTCCTTAATGGTAGGGATAAGCCTATTTTAACTATATTTGAGTAGATAAGGGAATATAACATAACAAGGCTTCAAGAGAATAAGGATAAGGCTACTACAAAATGAAATGGAAGGTTGTTTCTTAAATTTTTTTTCTAAAAAAAAAAACCTTAATAAGGCTATTGGAAGGTTGGGTGATTGCATTCTTATTAAGTTACATGACAAACACTATTAGATTTCATGGTTTAATGGTAGTTAACTCTATGTGGAGTTAAAGAAATAGAAGTGCACTTGTAGAATATGGCAACTAAGTGAAGTTTCATGCATACATGCATGCAGTGCCATTGTGGCTTAAGGAGAACAACTAGAGGATTATTTCATTTATGTTACTTAGTAGAGACTTATAAGAGAACATATGCACCTGCAATCATGGGATCGGTGGGCCAAATGTGTGGGATGAAGCCTTATTCATCCTATCATTGCCTCCCAATTTTGGCAGAAGAAAAGGGAAACCAACAAAGGTTAGGAGATTAGAATTTGAAGAGGTTGCAAGGAAATCTAAGAAGAGGGGCAAAGGCTCACAACATAGGCTAAGGAGATGATAAAGACATTAAGTTGTACGGTGTGTGGAGAGCTTGGCCATAATGCGAGTGAATGTTCAGAGAAAGTTAATTTGGAAGGAACTCCTTTAAAAGACATAAAACCCAATGTGCTTGGCACACATACTAGTGATGCCTTGGTAAATTAGTTATTCATTACATGTCACTTAGTGTTGCATGATCAATACCATCTAACCATGAATTTTCAATGTGATATGTAAAACTCAGTCAATGAGCAGGCCAGTTCAATAGTTCCAAAGGGCAAAGGCAAAAAGCCCTTTGCATAAAGTAATGCACTTAAAAGAAAATTCCCAAGAACAGTAAGTGATTTATGATGATACATTAACTATCTGTTTCTTGCAAGTTTACGAACTCATGCGAATTTTCAAGTAATATGTCTTCCCAGACCACTACGAAACAACACATGATCTCTCCTACACAACCTAGCACTCAAGTATCACAAATTGCCTTACACAATCAAATGTGTTGTACTAGTCATTTTGTAAATTTAGATGATGTAAGTAATAATGTCTTCATTATGTGTTGCCTTTTATAGGGATAAGGACAGAAAGGGATACCATTTAAAGCAATAAGGTCATCTTCTAGGCTTGCATCAATTGGTGATCTAACTAAGTTGGAAAATCTAAAGCAACCTACTTTATTGCCACCTTCAACAATATTTGGAGTGGATTACGTAGTCACCCAAGTGACATACACTGGAAGACCTATTACAGCAGCAAGTGTCCTAATGCTTGGTTCTTCAATGTATGACCAAATATTGGGACACCTCCACATATTTTGGATAGCCACATAGTGCCCACATTTAGTTTCCAAAATTATATGCCTTCTATCAAGTCTATAACCCATGACGGAGGATAGAAATTTGTTGAATTCTCAAGTAAGTTTGTTAAAAATGCTCGACCTAGCCAAGACAACAAGGGGAAGAAGAAGGTGGGAGGAATTAATTGTGATGCAATACCTTTTAACCATGGTTTAAATTTTTTTGCAACGACTTTAACTTTTGACAAAGGCTTATTTTTTAGTAATAGACCAAAACGACAAATGTTTGTTTAGCTTGGATAGTTATTATGAATGTTCTGTGATCAGCAATATTATGGATGTGATGTAGATCACAAGATTACTTAAATGTTTGCATAATGTGGATGTTAATTGCATTTGGTGTAAGTTACCTTCAATAATAATTAACTCATTTAGGCAGTTATGCAGATGGCAGGTCTCATTGTCATTTGTTCTACTTTAACTCTTTTGACACACATATTGTATGATTAACTAATAGCATTGCTATATTAATGCAACAGAAATGAAATTAAAGAAATTTATATAATTCATTAGTTCAATCAATTTAACCAGTTCACTTTGCTTTTTCTATATGCGATTTCCACTCGGATTTTCTACACATGGCTCGTTCAACTTAATTCTAGCATAACCATCTAGATTTTAAATCCTTATTTTCCAATAGTTTTACATGATTTGAGTGCCTAATCATGCAAAATAGAATTTCCTACAGTATGTATGAATGCTACTAAGTTTTAGATTGAAAACTCACCTCAATTCTACGCATTCTTGAAGCTTAGACGTCTCTCCCTCTTGTCCCTTGCCTTTGGATGGCTGCTAAAGCTTTGGAGGTGGGAAAAATAAATTTTTCCCTTGGGACTTGAGGTTATTTCTACATTATAGCATGATATGTACCATGTATAAAAGTTTGGGCTCTCTAAATTTTTCGCTAAAAATTTACACAAATTTTCAAAGATTTCTCAATTCAAGGTCAACTTTGATCATCCTAATTTACCCCCATTTACCCATCGTAATAAGTCTCCATGGCTATCCCAATTTTTAGTAAACATTTCCAACTTCCTTTTTGCACATATTGCATGCATACGTACCTTAAACACAGCCTTATATTTTTCACACTTGAGTATTTCAAAATTTTTCTAACCAAATTCAGCCATCTCTTTCCAATTTCAACCCCTTGCATGCTAGGTTAGTGTCAAAATTAACTCACTTCATTTTTTGTAAGAGTTTACCAAGGTGGTTTCTCACATATTCTTTTTTTTCATAGTCAATTTAATAACTCCTAATTAATTCACACGAAAATACTAAATTAAATAGACTATTAAATAAATAATTACACACCTAAAATCTGACTAATAATATTTTTATAAATATTATTATTAAGGCTCAAAAATTCGGGGTATCATAAATTTATTTGTCAATTATAGAATGTTTTATTTATATTTTTTTTAGCATCGTCTTTTAAAGGTATAAATGTGCAATTTCGTACCTTGAGGGGTAATAGTAATCTTTTTGAGCTAAAAGGGTTTCATATGTAATTAAGGCAACTATTGAGGGTTTAGATATAAATTGCGCGCAATACACATAAGGCATATTTGTCAGTTCTTTTCAGTGCCACCTGATATGTTTTTCAAGAAATAATGATTATATAGTTTTGCGAAAAAAGAAAAAAAAACCAGAGTTATATTTGTTATTGAGACACGGTCGAGTTAAGTAAATTTAAATTTCCTTTTAATTTAGTATAATTAACCATATGCCTTTTGTTGCAAAGTACTGATTTCTTTATACACACACACTAAAAAATATTGCGTGTCTTGTGTCTTGGGCATATAGTAAAAAAAAAGTATTAAAATTAATTAATTTAAAGTATATTAAATTAAACAATTTTAATATTATTAATTTTAAATTTTTTATTAACTTAGTTATTTTTTAAAATTATATTAATATATTTACTTTCTTGTATTTATTATATGACAAATAATATTATTATTTTACTTTTAAAAAATATAATAAAAACTAATAAATATTTAAATTTTAGACTATTATATCACGAGTTACAATGATAAATAATTTTGAGTAATATCTTTTAATTAAAAAGAATAAATTAGGAAATTGCTATTTAAATTTTAATTTTTATATTAAATATTTTATAAGAAAATTATTTAATATATATATATATATATCATCTTAAATTTATTAAGTAAAGTAAAAGAAATAGATAAAGAACATGTTATTCAAATTTTCACTTATATAAATAAATGTAAAAAATAAAAATAGATACATTATGATAATAGTTATTATAAGTTAGATATTTGAAATAATTTTAAAATTTAATTAGATTGCTTTAAAGTAAATTTATATTTACAAAATTTATCTTCTAAATATAATAATTTAATTAATAATATTTAGACAAAATAAATTTAAATACATCGAATGATTTTTTAATTTATACTTTAATATTATATTATTATATATAAATACGATTATACTTTTAGAGAAAAAAATACTTTTTATAATCATTATATAAGAAGTCGTAGTTTTATGTCAAATTATATTGAGATAAATTGGATTAAAGCTGTTTTATCTTGTTATTTAACTATCTTCTGACTCGCAGTCATGTTCATCCTTATTCAATGCTTTAGTATTAGTTAAATGATAAGGGAACATAATAAATTGTAATTTATACAATAATAAAAATTAATAATTTATTTAAAAATTTTTATATTAAAATAAAATTAATTGAATTTTATAAATAATTTAATATAAAGATTAAAATTATCATTTCAACTATTAATAATTCGACTACTTATCATAGCCGTAATTTTTCTGCCATCAAAATATCATCATCCAGCCAAAATTGGATGAAACATAGTCATAATAGTCTGATTGAAGTAAAATTAAAAAAATAATTAAACATTGATTTAATAAACATTAACAAATAGAAAAATAATCAATTGAAAATACTAATGTGTTGTTGGGCATCTCCCGAGGATGTTCATAGTGTTGGATGGTTAGACGGCGCTCGATTCCACATTTCTCCGCTATACGCTGGCGACACACTTCGCGAATTCTGCTCTTCCGAATTCCCCAATCTTGCGACGACTGCGGTAGTGGTGATTGAGCTGTGAGAATGGGAAGAAGAAGAAGAAAGTGCAGGCTTTGGTGGCCGACTAATATCGTTTCTCAAAATCCAATCAATTCCAGGTTCTTGTTTGGGTGGTTCATTCCCTCTTCTGCAGCTTCACTCGATATCGTTGTCGCTTTAGCTTACAGCGAGTCCGAACTCACTTCCTGGTCCAATTCGCTGTTGGATCTCCAGGTACACAATCGGTTTCCAGTTAGGATTGCTAAGCGCAGCTGTTTTTCCTAGTTGTGTACTTCATTTTTCGAGCTTGATCAGCTTATGTATGCTTTATATGTGGAAATTGTGAGATAGGTTCGGCTAAATTTGTGGTTTTATTCCAATCGCTTTTCGCAATTCAAAACCCTAGTAGATTTCCGATATGCTTAACTCTGTGCTTATTTGTAATTTGAACGTGAGCAGATTTAATGCTGCTCGAGGTTCGTTCTATATAGCGTAAAATTATCATTGCTCGTTAAAAATGTGAAATGTGTTGCATTCATTTTGGAAGTCTATTTTTGTGGAGTGGATTATTAGACTTTTCTTCTTAAGATCAAAGATGTAAAATTTTTGGAAGAAGAGAAGTTGACATTCGCGTCATTCCAATTTGGTAAGCTGGAAGTGCCACGATGGTGCTGTGGTTTCACCACGTTGTACATGAAGTGCATTTCCTCAATTTGTTTATGTTGATGGTGAACATTGCAATCCAAGCTTCGCATTTAGAATTAGAAAATTCTCTTGAACCTGCAAGACAAACTACTCGCAAGATAAAAGAAGATGGGAAAGCTGAGGCCCTAATTGATTTGGTTCTACTGTTTGTTATCCATCTTGGAATAAATTTGTATGACTATGACTGCATCTTAAATATTATCATCAATGTCTCCTGAATCGGTTTGCAAATTGAATATTTAAAATAGTTAGACTTTATATGAATGTTCCAAAACCATACCTAATGTGGTCTGAGGATTGCTTGCAAATATTTATCAAAAATCAAGTGTGCAGATAAATGTTCATTCTTGTTATCTCTCATATGAAAACCTGAAATTTGAAATGTGATATTTTTGGCCTGCGAGTTGCCCTTTTATTGTTTATTTATTTCTTTCAATTACTTGGAGATAAACAAAAACTTGCACTGATGATTGCATCCCTGCAGACCATAGGACAGATGAAGGGTGTTTACTGAATATATTTCATTTATTATTCACCAAGAATGTGAGTGCTTGCTTCTTGTTTGATCTTTTACTGGTATGGTTCTTGCTTTCTTTTGATTAAGGAAATCATTCAGCGGACAAGTAAGTTCATGCCTACTCTTCTTCAAGATAAAAGTAAATTCTCTTTGCTGGGGTATTTGGAAGCAGAATCTCAGGGTAACAGTCCGTCAGTCAGATTTGGAAATGATAAAAATAAATGCATTGACTTAACCAAGGATCAACATCAAAGTGAACATGCTAGTAATCATGGGAGCGGGAGATGTGGATGCCCCAAATACAATGGAATTTTGGACCAAGGGAGACTTTTGGCTCTGGAAAGCATGTGGATCAAGCTTCTATGTTGCCTTTCTGAAAATATTAATGGAAGAGTCCTTGCTATCCCTAAGTTGGATCATCTACATTTGGACTGTGAAACAACATCCCAACTGGATCTCCACGTATGTAAGTCCTATTCACCCATGCAGCATACTTCTTTTGCTCTCATTTGACTTATTTTATACCTTAACTTAACTTTATGGTAAATCTAGGTAGTATTTTATGAAATACCCACTTTTGGTGGTCACCATTATTCCCTGGGTAGTCACAGTTTATCCAACGTAGCTCCATCTATTTGCAAGAAACCCAACTGGTATTATGACCTTAGACAAAGAGATGCACTCATTGACTTGGTAAATATTTTTAATTGAAATCTATCTGATTAACAGGTCTATTTATCTGAATCAATTGTTCTCATATCCTTGTGAAAAGGTTACTGTCATCCAGGCAATGAACAGTGCTAATGCTGCTCAAAAATTGTTTAATGGACATCATCATTCTGAGTGCGGTCAACAGTCACTTGTTGTTCACATGTAACAAACATCATCCTTACCACATTTTTTTTTCTGTAATTTTCTTCTTACTCTAACAGTTTTCTTATTACTGGTCAGGTTCTGTGGCTTCATGTGGCAACTATTTGCTGTATCTGTCGCTTCACTTTCAACCCTCATTTATATTATTCTTCAGTCATTCCATATTCTTTTTAGTTGGTTATCCCATGTCCATATAAGTATCATATTGGCTAAATTATTTAGCGATTCATTGAAGAATGTCCACTTTCGCTGCTGTCAACTCTTGTATTGGCCTATCTTTCTCCAGGATCAAAGTTTAAGGTAATTTGTGAATCTGGCTTATTCTATTACATTTTTAACTCTCATCCGACTTGTTGGAGTAGTGGATACATGCTATTTTCATTGAATGCACAAGCTTGGTTGTTGTAGCCATTACCCGTGCTTGTGCATATAGCCAGCATTTCAAGGTTGAACTAAAGAAGTACCAACACCCCCACCCTCCACTACTCCACAATCGTATGGAGAGTTAAAAATGTAATAGAATAATCCAGATTCACCAAATTACCTTAAACTTTGATCCTGGAAAAGATAGGCCATACAAGAGTTGCCGCACGAAATTTGACATTCTTCAATGAATCGCTAAATAATTGCCAATTGATACGTATATGGACCTGGGATAACCAACTAAAAGAATATGGAATGACTGCAGAATAATATAAATGAGGGTTGAAAGTGAGCGCAGATACAGCAATAGTTGCCACATAAGCCACAGACCTGACCAGTAATAAGAACTGTTATAGTAAGAAGAAAATTACATAAAAAAAAATGTGGTAAGGATGATGTTTGTTACATGTGAACAACAAGTGACTGTTGACCGCACTCAGAATGATGATGTCCATTAAACAATTTTTGAGCAGCATTAGCACTGTTCATTGCCTGGATGACAGTAACCTTTTCACAAGGATATGAGAACAATTGATTCAGATAAATAGACCTGTTAATCAGATAGATTTCAATTAAAAATATTTACCAAGTCAATGAGTGCATCTCTTTGTCTAAGGTCATAATACCAGTTGGGTTTCTTGCAAATAGATGGAGCTACGTTGGATAAACTGTGACTACCCAGGGAATAATGGTGACCACCAAAAGTGGGTATTTCATAAAATACTACCTAGATTTACCATAAAGTTAAGTTAAGGTATAAAATAAGTCAAATGAGAGCAAAAGAAGTATGCTGCATGGGTGAATAGGACTTACATACGTGGAGATCCAGTTGGGATGTTGTTTCCCAGTCCAAATGTAGATGATCCAACTTAGGGATAGCAAGGACTCTTCCATTAATATTTTCAGAAAGGCAACATAGAAGCTTGATCCACATGCTTTCCAGAGCCAAAAGTCTCCCTTGGTCCAAAATTCCATTGTATTTGGGGCATCCACATCTCCAGCTCCCATGATTACTAGCATGTTCACTTTGATGTTGATCCTTGGTTAAGTCAATGCATTTATTTTTATCATTTCCAAATCTGACTGACGGACTGTTACCCTGAGATTCTGCTTCCAAATACCCCAGCAAAGAGAATTTACTTTTATCTTGAAGAAGAGTAGGCATGAACTTACTTGTCCGCTGAATGATTTCCTTAATCAAAAGAAAGCAAGAACCATACCAGTAAAAGATCAAACAAGAAGCAAGCACTCACATTCTTGGTGAATAATAAATGAAATATATTCAGTAAACACCCTTCATCTGTCCTATGGTCTGCAGGGATGCAATCATCAGTGCAAGTTTTTGTTTATCTCCAAGTAATTGAAAGAAATAAATAAACAATAAAAGGGCAACTCGCAGGCCAAAAATATCACATTTCAAATTTCAGGTTTTCATATGAGAGATAACAAGAATGAACATTTATCTGCACACTTGATTTTTGATAAATATTTGCAAGCAATCCTCAGACCACATTAGGTATGGTTTTGGAACATTCATATAAAGTCTAACTATTTTAAATATTCAATTTGCAAACCGATTCAGGAGACATTGATGATAATATTTAAGATGCAGTCATAGTCATACAAATTTATTCCAAGATGGATAACAAACAGTAGAACCAAATCAATTAGGGCCTCAGCTTTCCCATCTTCTTTTATCTTGCGAGTAGTTTGTCTTGCAGGTTCAAGAGAATTTTCTAATTCTAAATGCGAAGCTTGGATTGCAATGTTCACCATCAACATAAACAAATTGAGGAAATGCACTTCATGTACAACGTGGTGAAACCACAGCACCATCGTGGCACTTCCAGCTTACCAAATTGGAATGACGCGAATGTCAACTTCTCTTCTTCCAAAAATTTTACATCTTTGATCTTAAGAAGAAAAGTCTAATAATCCACTCCACAAAAATAGACTTCCAAAATGAATGCAACACATTTCACATTTTTAACGAGCAATGATAATTTTACGCTATATAGAACGAACCTCGAGCAGCATTAAATCTGCTCACGTTCAAATTACAAATAAGCACAGAGTTAAGCATATCGGAAATCTACTAGGGTTTTGAATTGCGAAAAGCGATTGGAATAAAACCACAAATTTAGCCGAACCTATCTCACAATTTCCACATATAAAGCATACATAAGCTGATCAAGCTCGAAAAATGAAGTACACAACTAGGAAAAACAGCTGCGCTTAGCAATCCTAACTGGAAACCGATTGTGTACCTGGAGATCCAACAGCGAATTGGACCAGGAAGTGAGTTCGGACTCGCTGTAAGCTAAAGCGACAACGATATCGAGTGAAGCTGCAGAAGAGGGAATGAACCACCCAAACAAGAACCTGGAATTGATTGGATTTTGAGAAACGATATTAGTCGGCCACCAAAGCCTGCACTTTCTTCTTCTTCTTCCCATTCTCACAGCTCAATCACCACTACCGCAGTCGTCGCAAGATTGGGGAATTCGGAAGAGCAGAATTCGCGAAGTGTGTCGCCAGCGTATAGCGGAGAAATGTGGAATCGAGCGCCGTCTAACCATCCAACACTATGAACATCCTCGGGAGATGCCCAACAACACATTAGTATTTTCAATTGATTATTTTTCTATTTGTTAATGTTTATTAAATCAATGTTTAATTATTTTTTTAATTTTACTTCAATCAGACTATTATGACTATGTTTCATCCAATTTTGGCTGGATGATGATATTTTGATGGCAGAAAAATTACGGCTATGATAAGTAGTCGAATTATTAATAGTTGAAATGATAATTTTAATCTTTATATTAAATTATTTATAAAATTCAATTAATTTTATTTTAATATAAAAATTTTTAAATAAATTATTAATTTTTATTATTGTATAAATTACAATTTATTATGTTCCCTTATCATTTAACTAATACTAAAGCATTGAATAAGGATGAACATGACTGCGAGTCAGAAGATAGTTAAATAACAAGATAAAACAGCTTTAATCCAATTTATCTCAATATAATTTGACATAAAACTACGACTTCTTATATAATGATTATAAAAAGTATTTTTTTCTCTAAAAGTATAATCGTATTTATATATAATAATATAATATTAAAGTATAAATTAAAAAATCATTCGATGTATTTAAATTTATTTTGTCTAAATATTATTAATTAAATTATTATATTTAGAAGATAAATTTTGTAAATATAAATTTACTTTAAAGCAATCTAATTAAATTTTAAAATTATTTCAAATATCTAACTTATAATAACTATTATCATAATGTATCTATTTTTATTTTTTACATTTATTTATATAAGTGAAAATTTGAATAACATGTTCTTTATCTATTTCTTTTACTTTACTTAATAAATTTAAGATGATATATATATATATATATTAAATAATTTTCTTATAAAATATTTAATATAAAAATTAAAATTTAAATAGCAATTTCCTAATTTATTCTTTTTAATTAAAAGATATTACTCAAAATTATTTATCATTGTAACTCGTGATATAATAGTCTAAAATTTAAATATTTATTAGTTTTTATTATATTTTTTAAAAGTAAAATAATAATATTATTTGTCATATAATAAATACAAGAAAGTAAATATATTAATATAATTTTAAAAAATAACTAAGTTAATAAAAAATTTAAAATTAATAATATTAAAATTGTTTAATTTAATATACTTTAAATTAATTAATTTTAATACTTTTTTTTTACTATATGCCCAAGACACAAGACACGCAATATTTTTTAGTGTGTGTGTATAAAGAAATCAGTACTTTGCAACAAAAGGCATATGGTTAATTATACTAAATTAAAAGGAAATTTAAATTTACTTAACTCGACCGTGTCTCAATAACAAATATAACTCTGGTTTTTTTTTCTTTTTTCGCAAAACTATATAATCATTATTTCTTGAAAAACATATCAGGTGGCACTGAAAAGAACTGACAAATATGCCTTATGTGTATTGCGCGCAATTTATATCTAAACCCTCAATAGTTGCCTTAATTACATATGAAACCCTTTTAGCTCAAAAAGATTACTATTACCCCTCAAGGTACGAAATTGCACATTTATACCTTTAAAAGACGATGCTAAAAAAAATATAAATAAAACATTCTATAATTGACAAATAAATTTATGATACCCCGAATTTTTGAGCCTTAATAATAATATTTATAAAAATATTATTAGTCAGATTTTAGGTGTGTAATTATTTATTTAATAGTCTATTTAATTTAGTATTTTCGTGTGAATTAATTAGGAGTTATTAAATTGACTATGAAAAAAAAGAATATGTGAGAAACCACCTTGGTAAACTCTTACAAAAAATGAAGTGAGTTAATTTTGACACTAACCTAGCATGCAAGGGGTTGAAATTGGAAAGAGATGGCTGAATTTGGTTAGAAAAATTTTGAAATACTCAAGTGTGAAAAATATAAGGCTGTGTTTAAGGTACGTATGCATGCAATATGTGCAAAAAGGAAGTTGGAAATGTTTACTAAAAATTGGGATAGCCATGGAGACTTATTACGATGGGTAAATGGGGTTAAATTAGGATGATCAAAGTTGACCTTGAATTGAGAAATCTTTGAAAATTTGTGTAAATTTTTAGCGAAAAATTTAGAGAGCCCAAACTTTTATACATGGTACATATCATGCTATAATGTAGAAATAACCTCAAGTCCCAAGGGAAAAATTTATTTTTCCCACCTCCAAAGCTTTAGCAGCCATCCAAAGGCAAGGGACAAGAGGGAGAGACGTCTAAGCTTCAAGAATGCGTAGAATTGAGGTGAGTTTTCAATCTAAAACTTAGTAGCATTCATACATACTGTAGGAAATTCTATTTTGCATGATTAGGCACTCAAATCATGTAAAACTATTGGAAAATAAGGATTTAAAATCTAGATGGTTATGCTAGAATTAAGTTGAACGAGCCATGTGTAGAAAATCCGAGTGGAAATCGCATATAGAAAAAGCAAAGTGAACTGGTTAAATTGATTGAACTAATGAATTATATAAATTTCTTTAATTTCATTTCTGTTGCATTAATATAGCAATGCTATTAGTTAATCATACAATATGTGTGTCAAAAGAGTTAAAGTAGAACAAATGACAATGAGACCTGCCATCTGCATAACTGCCTAAATGAGTTAATTATTATTGAAGGTAACTTACACCAAATGCAATTAACATCCACATTATGCAAACATTTAAGTAATCTTGTGATCTACATCACATCCATAATATTGCTGATCACAGAACATTCATAATAACTATCCAAGCTAAACAAACATTTGTCGTTTTGGTCTATTACTAAAAAATAAGCCTTTGTCAAAAGTTAAAGTCGTTGCAAAAAAATTTAAACCATGGTTAAAAGGTATTGCATCACAATTAATTCCTCCCACCTTCTTCTTCCCCTTGTTGTCTTGGCTAGGTCGAGCATTTTTAACAAA